>PTEX01000001.1:2079342-2091930 GCA_003342815.1 Eudromia elegans
CGCCGCCGAGTCACCGCCCGCCGCCCCCTGAGGCGCGCGGCGCCCGCGGCCGCTTCCTGCGCCACCTGCGAGCGCGGCCCCTTCCCCTCCCCTCTGCGCTCCCTTTGTCCTGCCGGGAACCTCCCGCCCCTCCCCGTGCTGGTCTCGTCTCGCTCTCGGGTTAAGGTCCGGGTCCGTCACCCGCGGGTCGGGGTCGGCAGGGACCTCTGGAGACCTCCCAGTGCAGCCCGTGCTCCAGCAGCTCCCCTGGAGCACCTAGGCCTGGAGCCAACCTTTCCAGAGCAGGAGGCTCCAGCACCTCCCCGGCCAAAGAGCGCGGGAGAGCCGGTGGAAGTGGGGAGGTGGCACCTCCAAACCTGCTCCGTAGCGAGGGAGGAGCACCTGGCTTCTCCGGATGCTTCTGGCTTCAGGAAGGAGCCCCCCGAGAAGTCCTCCAGGCAGTGAAATTTGTGTTCATATGTTTGTGTACGTGGCTCTGATTTCATCGTCCGCTTTTGTATGTTTATCCCCAGAACTGGAATTCCAAGTTTCTTTGGAGCAGATGAGCTCACAGGGAAGTGATGGGAAGCTGCAGGACCTTGGCATGGAGGCAAAGCAAGGCTGAGCATCCAGCATCACTCTGAAAGGTGGATGTGTCCCCTGGAGAACCCCATCCCTGAGGAGCCTCCGTGAGGGGAGCGTGGGGTGCTCAGCAGGTGGTGCTATTTCCAGAAGATCCCTGTTTTCTGTGGGACGAGGCAGAAATCCTGAGCACTTTTACTTAAGTCTGTTCCATCACTAGGGAGAAAAAAGGCAACGACAAGATACCTGCGTGAAAGCTCGCGCGTGGGCACCAGCCAGAGCATGCGCGGCCACTCTCTGTGCTGGCTCAGTTTAAATCACTTGGGGATCAGATTTAGAGACCCGATGCCCATAGGTGCAGTAGGAGCTATGTCATAAACAAACAAAATGTTATAAACTGCTACCTGCTCCTCAACAAGTAACTAACAGCATCACACATTGGGCTGCCGCTTGCATGGTCGGTGCTACTGTTGGTGACCGCCAGCTTCATTCCCCAGACCTGCTCTCCTTCATGGGACTGTTGTGAGATAGATTTGTTCCTGTGTGTGGAAACCATGGATACTATAGAAATACCCCGTAAAAATTGATTGATTTTGATTAAATGCAGTAAAATGTTGTATCTAGACGAACGAGGAGTATAAATACTGAAGGCATCTCTGGTCTATGGGCAAGCCCTTACTCTGAGGTTTGCAGGGAAGTGGCAACTGGTGTAAAAAGAGAAAATTGTCAAGGGCAAACAAGGAAAAGAAGCTGCGAGGCCAGCTGGAACACTGGCTTTCCCTGTCTTTTGTATTCCTGACCTTCCTGACCTCTCCATATCGTTTCTGTACGTAAGCATTAACCATTCGTCCTCTGAAGAGACTTTAGAACTAATCAAGTCTTTTATCTCTGTTGCATTAGGCGCTGCACCAGCAGTTGTCCCTGCTCTGAAATCTGACACTCTCCATCAGTGTTTCCTGACCCTTTCTGATCTCAGACATGTTTTTTAGGGTTTTTTTTTGCTGTGATATATACTGTCTCCTCCAACAGATACTGCATATCCACACCTTTAAATGGAATGTAACACCTTGCTGAAGCTACCTAAAATTTCTGGGTATTTTGCCATGGCTTGTCAAAGAGGCACAGGCATTTCTGATGGCGATAGCTGCCTTGTTCTGGGGTTTCGTTCAGTTAAGTGTGTAGTTACGTGGTACTGCTGACCATGCCACGTGCAGATTTAACAAAGTCCCTCCCCACACGTGCCCAACAGCCTGTGCTGCATGAAATGACTGAAATGCCTTGCGACCCCCATGGTTGCATCCAGACTCGAAAACTATCGCTGGACATATGTGAGGGAGAGAAAGACAGAGAGGCAGAAAGTTGAAAGGACTCATCAAGAGCACGTTTGAGGATCAGTGATGGATGAGACCAACCCATTCCCCTGGTGCTGACTTCCTTACTCAGTAGTCCAATTACAGCTCTGAGTCAAACCTCGCACATGGAATTTAAGGGATGAGGATGAGGCATTTTGGTTGGCAGTGGGGCTAATGTTGGCACAAGAGCTGCTGAGTGTCCCAAATCTGTGAGTGGAAGTGTCTTGGTAGGGATTGCTACCCATGGGTCCAGCCCAACTCCATCCCGTAGTGAGGAAAGAGAGAATTGTACTATGAGGATTGTACTATGTCCCATGCATTCCTCTAACTTCTTTGACACAGCATGTGCCTCATGGCTCCTGACCATATGAAACTTATTGTGCACAGTTCCTGTGATATGAAAATTTGGGCACCACTGCATTATGTTCATGACCAGCCTTCTGCCAGTTGTGTGAGTGCTAAAATTAAAACAAACAAACAAAAAAAATGCACTTGAGGAAGCCTCAGGGATCTTTCTAGATGAAAAGCACTGCATAAGACTTTGTCATTTTACTTTAAATGAAGAGCAATATAATGGAATCCAAACCGTGAATAAACAGGCAGTGCATTAGAACAGCTCTCAGACAGAATGACATACTCGGAATGCTTAGCTAGATAAATTCTTTTTTATTAACGTTATAGCCAAAAGTCTATAGTCATGCTATTGTCTAAGCATCATGGGATGTCAGTACTTTGGCATTATGATGCCTTGTGAGTCATATCTATATATTATATATTTTAATTGCCTGCTGGCATTTATATTTCTTTTAAGTCAAACTTCAGAATTAAAAGCAAGATCATCCCTTAATTACTTGAGTTATCATCTTCATGGGTATAGGGATTGCATATTGCTCTGTGTGTCTTCCCCATACCCGTAACTGCTTTTGAGTGTTACTACAATATAACCTTAAATAATAACATTTTTGACAGAACCAAAGTGGAGAAGAGGGGCCATGGGATTCCCCATGGTTAATTTTAGCTGTATTCAAGTAAATGTCTCATTTAAGCAGTTCATGCAGGGTGGTGTCAGAGGGAGATTCAGGCCTCCTGCCTTAGGTGTCCCCATCAGAACTGGATAAGTGTTTCTGCTGCTTATAAAAGACTTTCATACTTAGAAAATTATCTGAGAAAATTAGCATATAGCTTAGAAATTCTTAGAAATAGAGCTATATGTAATTCCTTTTTCCAAAGTGGCAAAATGCCACTGCTTACATTTGTAAACAGAAGATGAGCACTGCCTGGAGAGTATACCAATATTGTTATTCCAGATTACATGCGGAAGCATTGACTTACACCATATGAGAATGTGGTTTTCTTTGTTCAAATCTACTTTTTTAAAAAATATTTTTAGTTAAATACATGTAAATAACCATAATATATATTGCTATAACATTTTTTCCGTAATTCTGCAGACACACCAAGTAAGTATCTGAAGAAACATCTATGCATGTAGATGCATACATATATGCATTTGAGTTTGCAGGATTTTCTTTGCACACAGCCAGGGGCATGAAAGGGATTTCCTCTAGGTTCTCCTGTGCATTAGTAATGAAGCTCCGGATGCCACCTTTGCTTTCTCTTCTCCTGAGCATACAGTGGAAGGAAATGGTTCTGGACCCAATCACAAAACAGAGTACAGTCCACACTGGCACCCCAGAGTTTAATTACCCAGTGTGATGCATCTTTATGGAAGAAGGGGACAGATAAATCCCATATGTTAATAGCTGCCCCCCTGTAGCTGACCTTTGGCTCCAATGTTCCATATTTGTGATTAGTGTTGCACAGTTGGATCCAAAATATGCTCATTCCACAGGCAGCAAAGAGGGATTCTGTTTACCTTCCAGTAACAGAATTTCATTTGGTCGCTCTTTTAGAGACCAGTTCCATTCCTGCCTATGGATTTCCCTTTGAAAAATTGCTCTGCATCTCTTCAGCTAGGACCCTTAGGACCCAGCTTCTCTTACTGCCTCTGCTAGTGGCTGGTTGGACAACCTGAAATAAGTAATTTTATCTCACTATCTGTTCCAGTAAAACGGAGAATTACTGGCTTCTTTGCTGATGCAATTTGAAACCTGCAGATACAAAACACTAAACAGGAGGTTTGTCCCCAGAGAAAATTAGAGATTCTGCTCTAGAACCCAGAGGTTTCACAGGATTAGGTCAGAAGATGATGGCTGCCTTTGGCTCACGGTTTTCCAGCCACCTTCTCCCTTTTTCTTGCAATTCTATTCATATAGAAACTGTGTTTGCATTCGCATGGCATTGTAGTAATTTCATATCATTCTAATGCCATAAATTGCATGATAGGCCTGGCAGACAGCAGCAGGTATTTGTGCAAAGAAATCCAGATTTCTGAGTAGATCTGTCTGATCAATCTCATCTTGAAGTCACAGAACTCAGAACTTCTCTATGGACCTCATGTGCATACCATATATTAAAAATATACAGTGCATAATAACACTCCATGGCACTTTTCTCGGGAAATCAGATCCTTAAACATATGGTGGTAGGTGGGTTCAGAGTTGTAATATAAAACATACTGCAGATTCAAACGTGTCTCTGGTATTTGCTATGGAGTTGAAACCTTGAGACACAATGATTAATAATAACAGTTTCTCCATTCCACTTCTCTGGAGTCAGGTCTGCCATCGAAAGCCTTGTCTGAAGCTCATTTGCCATCGTTGAAATTGCCACAACCTTTAGATTTAGTTTGACCACTCATTTCTGTTTTGCTCCTGGATGAGATGAAGCAACAAAGCTATGTTGAAGGCTTGGAAGCTGCTCCTTCTCCCATAGAGATCACAGGGAATTTTACTTAGACAAGGCTTATAAAGACATGCCCAGCTGTCTTCCCAGGGATGACACAGGAAAATAAAACTAGAAATATACAGCTGTAATAGCCGGAGAGGCAGAAAAGCGTGAGACGAAGCCTCCGAGGAGGTCTGTCCCTACCTCCAGCCAGGACACATCTGGACTGCAACTCAAGCTGGGCTATTTTGTTCGCTTCCTTGCTATTTTGTTTACCAGACATGACAGGCTGTTAGCTGATTGTGCAGGGGTGGCCTAACAGCAATTACAGCAATCTCATACAGTTGCCCATTATAGCAAATAATCAAGTGCTCTTTTCCCCGTGAAGGGAAAGACAGACAAGATATCCTCCATGCTCTGAACCATAAAGTACATGCAAATTGCAAATGTCAAGCAGCTTTTTTCCATCTGTCCTGTAGCAATGATTGCACTCCACTGACTTTCCATGGGACTCTTGCAGAGAAGCATGGGGACAGGATTGTAAAGTGCTTGCTAAACCCAACAACCCTAAGAAATCAACAGCGGCCCTTCTGACTATGCTATTTCTAGCATGCCTGGAATATATAAGAACCAGAATATATAAGCATGTGTGTTTTAAAGATGGAGAAATGGAATATCTTCACTTTGAGAGAAGCCTTCAATTCAACCAAATCTGAAAACAACAACAACAAAAACCATTCTTGCTAGCACCTGGCATTGAAAAAGCAGAGAGTTTGATCTTTCACGTGTTCACTTTGCTATATAGTGCTATGGAGGACTTCCTATGCAGAAATCCATGAGCATGGATTGTTGCTGTGCACAGCAGTGAGCCTGGGGCAAGCTCGATACCCCAAAACTTGCAGTAAACTCTGCAGAATCAGTGGAGGCGTTAAAGTTGTGAGAGTGCCTGGCTCCCTTTCCATGCACACATGAACTCTGCTTATGATACTGCTGAGCACCCACAAATCCTTAATATCAGTGAAGAGGACTTCCATAAAGTTCTAGAAAAGCAGAAAAAGGAAAAAAAAAAAGCTACAGAATGGCATATGATCTAGAGAAGTGGTAGAGTTGGTAGACCCCCAACCTATTAGTAGCAATGCTGGGAGTAAGATTCATAGTTCCTCATGGTTCTCATTTGTCTAAGGAGCAGGTCCTTTGCACACTTGAGTTTGTCTCCGTGACAGAATTGATTTGGGTGCCTCTGGTCAGTGTGCAACAACTCTGCCTAGCCAGGAATGTCGTAAACAGTTGAGCTGCAAACTCCTGCCTGCATGACATCTAGCCCTGCATGGCATGAGGACTTCTGGGGGCATTCTTCCTGGGGAAGTTGTGCTAAAGTAAGTCCAAAGTCTCTCTTTCTTAGTGAGTGATTAATCCTGGGAGAGCTTGTCTTGTTCTTCTAGGCACATGAGAAAATATGCGGAAAGAAACTGAAGGGACAAAGTAAAATATCCCAAGGGAAAGCAGGGCTTTGGCTATAACCCACATGTCTTGCTGTGCCTTCAAAATCAGATAAGTGTCTTGTATACTTGTATACTTATGTATTCCCGTAGTAAAGGGGCTGTGGGAAACAGCATGTCAGAGCATTCAACAGTGAAAATGCTGTGAAGATACAGTGTGACCACAATAGATCCCTGATTTCAGACAATTCTCCAATTGCCAATTCTGATACAAATCATAAGAAAAAGTAACGAGACAAACATTAGCCATTAACAAACCAGATTTTCAACATTTTTCCCAACTTTCCACTGAAATAAATTGTGTCGCTAACTCTTTATTTTCCACCCTCTGTGGTTTAGTAACCAGCTGACAATCCTTATAAAGAAATCAGCAGGTTGATTGAGGCTGTGGCCACCCCAAAGTCCTCTGAGGCTTTCTTATTGACTGACCGTATCTTAGATAAGGTTGCCAGTAAATTATAGCTCTGCTTAAGAGCATCTGCCTCAGAGCTGCTTTCCCTCATTATAAAACCTGATCTAATTCTGCATGTCTCTTCAATTATAGGAAGCTACGATACAAGAAGTGGCTTCCCTAGTGAACCTGAAATGAGATAAACTATTCCTAAGCAGCATAAACATGAATGCCCAAGAGTGTGGCTTAGCATTTCCAGATGAGTCTCCTTCTGATGTCCATGTGGTTTCCAACTGAATAACATATCACCACCGCTCCTATTAATGTTGACTGTTATTTCACTACAAAACAAAAAATGTTGCAAAATTGATGTCCAAACACCTGTCAATAGAAAACTTGTAAGCGTTTCCTTCTGCAAGAACCATGTGTGTGACAATTCAGGTGTCTACCCTAGAAAATCTTGCTTTAGGATCTCCAATCTGCAATTGCAACTTTGGGAGATGCCTCATCTCCAGACCAAGATAGATAAAAAATTCTTCCCTTGTAAGTTTGTGATTGAAAGACCAATGAATGTCAGAAGACAAATGGAAAAGGAACAAATTTATTGTAACATTTTGTGCCTTGGGCAGATAATCTTGAGCTGGAGGGTAATTTGGATATATCAGTGCTGATGGGAATGAGTTATTGTGGTTTACAACTCTGTGCAGTAAACAGATTCAGTCCTGAGCTGAAAGGGAGTGCAATTGCACAGGTGCAAAACTATCTCACACCCTATGGTGCTCCCCAATCAAGTAAAAGGCTTTAAGATCCCACTGGATCCATACCTGAGGCAAGGTCTACCAGTCGCCTTCCCCGCACATAAAACTCAAAGGTACCACTCCCTGGGTCCTACCTGAGCTGGGGCTTTCCTTGAACACCACCTTTTGTGAGCAGCCTTTCATTGGAAAGAGTATTAAGCTGCACGCTGCCTTTGCACAAATGTAGCCACTATATTTCAGCACTAGCAGACAGCTTATTTTTATTTACAGCTTTGTACTCCCATCTGGATAAATACAAAGAAACAGAAGGATTTATTTCATTCAGGGGGCAAATTTGCCTCAGGCAAACAAATTAGTGGAGCCTGTGAACCCAAGCCAAGAGTTATATGACGGTTTGGCTGAATGTAACACTAATGAATTTTTCTAATTGTGCTTTAAAAACCCATATTAGTTTATTCCAGAGCATTTATTTCTGTCTAAGGAGAACTTTTTGTTCACCCAGCTCCAAATATGGAGTGAAGTTTTCCCTCTCTGATGGAAAAAGAACAAGTTCTTTTGCTTCTGCTGTCAGCCCTGCCTGCTATTCATTAGATCACGGACTTGTAGCTGGATTGTCAGATGGTTCAAGGAGACACTCTCGTGTGAGGACGTGGTGGGACTACACAAGATCATTCTTCCTCAGTCCTGGCCTATATTACCAGCCCTCAGAGCTGCTGTCTGTCCTGATGAAAGACCTCAGAGGATCTCATGGAGACACCTCCTAGGCAGCTGTCTCACAAGCAGGAGTGCATGCTGCCAGCTTTATAGGAAATGGGAAAGGGAGCAATCCACCGATCCTCTGGGTGCTCTCCTATAGCTTCTTTCTGAAGAGAAATAAGCCCTACCTTCATCCCCCCTTACCTCACTCCTCCCCACATTTTCTAGTGAAGCAGTATCAGATGTTGGGATTTTTACTAGGAACTCCTTTTGGAGACCTCTTTTCCTACCCTTCCTTCTGATAGCTCCTATAGAAAGACTGTAACATTCCTGTAGTTTGCCCCATTTAGTTTACAGATCTGGCTAGAACCATCTTCCAGGATGAGCAAAAGCAGACGCCCAAGGAAGAGAATAAGAAAAGAGTATAGGCACATTATACCCCATTACGCTCACAGCCTTTTGACACTTGCATCTTCCTGAGCTGGATATAGATTTCTGTGAATCCCTAACTCAGGTCAGGCAGACAGATTGCTTTCCCATGAACTTGTCCCATCTCCCTTTCAACTCCTGTAAGCTCTTGTCAATATCTTTTGGCAAGAAATTCTAAAGCTCAATAGTGTTCTCACAGGAGAGGATATTCTGCTGCCAATGCTAAGAAATGCTCTATGTAAATATTAATTGCTAGCACTTAGCACAAGCTTCCTTGCAGGAAACATGACCATTCAATCGATCAAGGTGAACTTCATCAGGCCATTCTGGTGCAGGATCTAAGCAATACAGTCTAACCCATGCTTCTAAAATCAACAAGACAGCCTCTCCTGATTTTAGTTAGATCTTTAATTCCAAATACTTACAATCTTTTTCAAAATTCAAACTGTCAAAGTGAACCGTGACCTCCTCTCACCTTAAATGCAGCTGCAGGTTTGCAAAGCTCCTCTGGTTTCGACAAAATGAGTCACAACATTGATTTAATTTCAGAAAAGCTACAGAGCAATTCTTAGGGAAAGATGAAAGGATGAATGCTGATAAATGGGCTGCTCAATAGAAACAATTATAGAAACAAACAGATACAATAAAAAACTGTTCTCATTTGTATGGCTCTCATCTAGCTATATATTTTGTGGTCCATTTTATCAAAGGATCTAAATCCAGACGATCCCCTTATAGTTCCCTCACATATATACCAGTTGCATGCTGGTTTTGATGAGCTATTTTCTACTGAGCTATTAGCTAACACAGCACTGGCCTGTAAATACTGCGGATTTTAATGATGAGGACTCTGTAATTTAGGTGTTATTTGTAGATAACTTCTTCCCCTGAACTAGATGTGCCATTATGACCCATACAAAATATATCACATTTGCATTCTTTTATAATTCAAATCAGTTGTGGCGTTACATACAACAGATCTCAGGGGGCCCTGGCCTCCCAGCTGTATTAAACAAATCCCCATAAGCACAAAAGAGGAAGAAACGGAAACAAAAAGCTTCCTGCTAGCTTTTCCAGGAAGCATAGAATTGAAATAATCCACTACTGAAGTGCTCTGTGGAAACACAGGGCAGCTACAAAACATCAGAAAAAGACCCTTAAAAAATACAGGCTTGGAACTCTAACAGTAAACATCTCACCTTTCGAGAGGAATGCGGTTTTCCCAGGACGTTCAAGTACCTCTATCAGCAGCTTAGGCAGAGTCTTTGTTTTTCTGGCAAAATACTTAAATGGAAACTTTTGAAAACAATTTTGTTTCAGCTTAAAATTAAACTTTTTCAAGGCTTGTGCATTTATTAACCAAAACAAACAAACAAAAATCCCACGTACCTTCCTAAAACTTTTAACAAATATAGATATTATCTAAAATATTCCCATTTAGTCTAAAAAAAAGCCATTTCTGGAAAAAAACCCACATTTTATTTGCTAATGCCCATTCTTCTACAAAAGCTGAGATTAGACCTGTAATGATCCTGGGCAGACCTTGTGACACCAGGTCATTCCCACCTTGTTCTTCCTTATGGGTAGCTTATGGGATCCTCCCATGCATTAAGCCCTGGACACGTGGTACATGATTTGCCGTTAAATCCAACTCCTCCCCTGTGAGAGTCTCATTGCCTGAATCTCCTGGACTTAATGGGCAATGGAGGGATTTTTCATTCTTCTCCTGGGACCAGCTTGCCACAGTGTTTTACCATATGTCCCTTCACACGAGAGACAGAATGGAAAATCATTGATTTTTGCTTGTGTATGTGTTACAGACTTGGGGGAGATAGGGAGGCTCTATAACATTTACTCATGGTGTACTGGTTTGTCCACTAATTTCATAATTGTGATCTTACGGCATCCAGAGCAAAGAAACACATTTTGTTAGGAGAAAAGTGAATGAGAAAGAGATAGTAGAAGTTTGCCCCAAAGCACAGTTCATTTCACTGACCATCGCGCCAAGAAATCAAGGGGACAAACTGAGTTTTCAGTGTGTCACCAGCCCTCCTAGGACATACTCTGTCTTGCACAAAAACACGATCTTGCCAGTCCAAAAAGTGTATCTGAATCCCTGTTTGCATGGCATATACTGTGCTGGATGAGCTTTGTTTTACAAAATCCAAAGTGGAAACTTTGAGGGATGAGGGATGTAATCAAAACTTCCTAGATAAACAGTTCTTGTTCCAGTCCATCTCCCACTTCCATCTTATTATTTAGTGACTGCTTAGATCTGTTTCATGTTTCTTTAAACTAAATGCATAATTCAATTAAAACAATCCTGAACTATTTAGAGCTATAGAATCAGACTGGATTTCAGCGCTTCTGCATTTGAGATCATTCAGACCTACAGAGCATGAATTTTGTCGCTTCCTCTCAACAATCATTAAGAATTTGCATATATGGATTAGGAGGTTGACATATTTTGTATCTAGTGCAATAGTAGCAGCCAATTTCCTTAATAAACCAGCCTATATAGGAATTATTGGATATATTAGTCTCCTATTCTATGGTGGTATATTTTTATGTCCAACTACAGGATATGGGACTTATCCTATCCTAAGATCCTATATGGACTGGCAAATCCTCTCAGGCCCCTGGAATCATAAGAACGTGCTGAAAGACGATAAGAAAGGACTGAGGAAAAAGTGTTCAGTCCATCAGAAGAGCAGCTTTCCCAGCGGAGTGGGAGCCTTGTCAAAGGCTTCATGACTCTCTGGCTATAGGAAATAGTCTGCTAACTTAGTGAATTCACAATGGAAGAAAACAAAGAGAAGAGGCTAGTTAGTCAAAACAAGGAAACACATTTCTCAAGTGCTCTTAACCTCAGCTGCAAACTGATCTGTTTTCTACGGATGATAAACTGTGTATTTCTAAGGGATTCTCAAGAGGTTGTGTTTAAAAACAAGGAATATTCACTAAATTCAGATAAACAGGGAAATTAGCTAAAACAAATGCAGAAAACTCATGGTGAACACAGAGCTGAGCAGTTAACTCATTTCAAGGACATTTCTCATGTCCTTGAACAGTTTGGGGTGGTGCACAATTAATACAAGTTATCTAACCTGAAAGCAAGGTGAGTGTCAGTTATATAAACTTGCACATGTGGAGAGGAATGTGTGATGTTGCTTTCTGCACCTTGGGTTTGGTCTGGACACTTCAGGTCAAAACCTACAACCTTGTTCACGTGTACCAGCTAGTACCTGTGTTCTTTGTTAGTCAGGTAGGAGTTGGACTGGCTTCCCAAAGTTGGAAGTCATGAGTCAGAAGATGCGGAAGTTTTAGCAGAATGAATAAACAAAGCCTAAAGAAACCATAAATCTGACCTAACTTCTCTGTGCGTAGAGGCTCAGCTGTAGGAAGTTCTTGTGACCTCCCTGGTCACTAGCAAATGTCAACAACAGTGAGTTCATCAATCAGCTTGGGGCTCCCCCACACCGTGTTTTTCTCTTGTCAGCCTGTTTCCTCTTTCTGCCCACTTTCCTGACATGCCTTTAGATTCCCCATGGTGCTTATGAAGCTGCTTCTCTTTCCCACCCACATCCTTTCTCATTCCACTGTGCCCTTTCACCCTCTGGAGGCGCCTTTGACCCCAGCAGACGTAGGTCCCTGCTCTGTGACAAGATCTTTGGCTTCTCCCACCACGGTCTGGTCTCAGTTGGAGCTCTGCTTGGACGAGCTCCGCTGGGAGCACGTGCAGCGGGAGGACGTGAGCACCGAGCCCAGCCATGCAGCTGTGACACCGTGCGCCAGAATAAACACCAGCATCGCAGGAGAGGCCGGGAACGGGGGCTGCCCAGGTGGGCTGCATGCTTCACTTTGAGCAGAGCCAGAGTTTCACAGCTCAGGTCCAAACAGGCAGTGCAGATTGACACCTCACGAGAAAGGAACTTGTGTAAATGAAAGCAGAATCACTTTCTGCCAAACCACTGAGAATTTCAATGGTGCTTAAAACTGACTTCTTTCCTTCCTTCCTTCCTTTCTTTCTTTCTTTCTTTCTTTCTTTCTTTCTTTCTTTCTTTCTTTCTTTCTTTCTTTCTTTCTTTCTTTCTTTCTTTCTTTCTTTCTTTCTT
>PTEX01000001.1:2092225-2115926 GCA_003342815.1 Eudromia elegans
CTTTCCTTCTTTCTTTCTTTCCCTCTTTCTTTCCTTCTTTCCTTCTTTCCTTCTTTCCTTCTCTCTTTCCTTCTCTCTTTCCTTCTCTCTTTCCTTCTCTCTTTCCTTCTCTCTTTCTCTCTCTTTCTTTCTCTCTTTCTTTCTCTCTTTCTCTCTTTCTCGCTCTCTTTCTCGCTCTCTTTCTCTCTTTCTTTCTTTCTCTCTTTTTCTCTTTCCCTTTCTCTTTCTCCCTTTCTCTCTTTCTTTCATTTTTTTTCACTTCAAAATGAATGTGAGCCTGATTTTTTGCCACCAGCTGTGCAAGCCAGAGAGCTTAACAAAACTCCAGGCATTGCTTCATTTGTGCCCAGTTGTGGACCGGAAAGGGTATTAGGTATTCATGGGTCAAGTTATAAAGCTTAGAGAAGACTGGGAATTTTCCAGTGAGCTGGACTTTTTGCAGAGAGTGGGGGTAAATCTGATCTATGTGAGCTAAGATTCAGCACCTGATTCAAGCAGGACAAGGTCCTGCACAGTTCACATCCAAGTCTTCCTGTCCAACCCTAAATGAGTGGGTTGAGTTTCCTGGCGATTGGCTCTCTAGATATTGCCTTTGGAGGGGTGCACCAGGGCAGACAGGCTCCCGATAGTCTTTTCAGATGTGGCAGGTGCCTAGAGGAACTGTCCTCAAGCAAAGCCCAGAGGCTGGGCTTAGCAAAACTCTAACGAAGCTGTTATGCATGGCCCCATAGATCCACCTGCTTGTGAGGAGCAAAGGAAAGCTTTGCTAGTGCTGTTTGTTTAAAGGAGTGGTAATAAATGTATATGACCTCTAAATCCATTCAGGCTTAGCCTGAGCAAGCTTAGACACACAGGTGGTGGGTCTACGTCTTCCTACTTCCTTTTAGTAGTAGAAGTCATAGAAGAAGAAGCATTTTTTTTTAACTAGGGGAGAAAACAGTGCATATCTTTTACATTCCATTTTCCTCTTCCTAGAAGACTAATTATAAAACTAGAAAAGGAACCAACCTGGCATAGGCTCTGAGAGATGACCTCAGAGCAGCTGATATTGCAGGAACTGTGGTGACCAAGCCCTGCTCTACCCTGTACTCCTTTGGCCCCAGTCCCCTTCACTCCCCAGTCCAGGTTGGGAGTGAAGGATGTTTCTTATTTGATTTTGCTGATGCAGCTCCCTCACTGTGGATGTCCTATCTTGGATCCAAGAGAGCTCCTCTCTTGCCAAGATTGGATACCTGAGTGCTTTTCCCCACTGTGAAAGCGGAGATTAGGCCTGGCCCATTTGCAAATATCACAACGAGCTTTGCTGAAAGGATGAGAAGTGCAGTAGGCCCTTTCTGTGTGTATGGTAATAGCCACTTTCATCTAAAGAATTCATCTGAACAGGTTGAATCTAAATCAGGACACGACTGGGTGTAATGTTCCTCAGAGCTGCTCCTGCCAGGGAAATACAACATTTCTCTGCCAGCCTTGTTGGAAAAAGGACAGCTCTAAATCAGAGCTGTGTCACACCCTGCTTCATTAGCACATAATGAGGCAAAATAACAGGGTTTGCAGGCGCTTCTCAGCTCTTCAACACTGTGGCTGTCCTCAAAGCCAGCAATGCAAAGGAGCTACCAGCCCCTTCTCCAGCATGTTGCACTGGAGGGGTCAGTGCAGAAGAGCCACCAACACTCCTCCAAGGACTCGGTCATCATGATACAGCATCTGACCTTAAAAAAGGCCTATTTTCACCCTGAAAATCAACCTTTCACTTTGCTCACTAAGCTAATTTGCTTCTGAAGTTGTTTGAATGACACCCAGATGTGCCTGGTGCAACTTGAGGCCATTTCCTCCTGCCATATTGGTAGTTATTTTGGAGAAGAGACCGACCCTCGCCTCACTACAACCTCCTTTCAGGTAGCTGTAGAGAGTGATACGGTCACCTCAAGCCTACTCTTCTCCAGACTAAGTTTCAAGCGATGCAGTTAGCCAAAGCAGCCTGTTTGTGTGTTTTGGTGCTCATGGTTGGGTTCAAACCCTCTCTGTAACTGGGTATAACACGCAATGTCACCCATGCTGAGGTACCCTGATGCTCAACCCGCTCACGACTGTGAAAGCCACCAGCTCTCTTGGTCAGAGATCCCTGGAGGCTGCACCAATGCAGCTGAGAGCACAGAAGAGGCAAAGCTGCTCAGAAATAGCCTCAGAGAGACCCTGGGCAAGCAGGGAGGGCAGAAAGAGCATTCAAAAGGCACTGGAGTGAAGCAGCTCCCGCGTTGCCAATCCTGAGGGCTGCAAGCAGCGTTAATGGGCCCCATGTGCTACAGGAATGTTAAATGCTGCGTGGGCTGGGAGATTTACACTCTTGACACTGGGGGAACTTCCTCACTAAGAGCTAATTGCTTTGGACTGTGAACATCTCTGCTTCAAATTACTGTAACTTTATTGAACATTAAAACCTAAGAGAGCAGGAAAGCCAAAGACGGACCGTTCTCCTCTGAAAAATGCCACTGCTTCAACCTCATATTTCCAAGATGTGGAAAATACGATGGTTAGTTTAATGAAGTTCATGTGCATTTTTCAAATATATTTCATAAAAAGATGAGAGTGGTCATTATTTCTAGTGTGAGGCCTGTCTCCAGCAATGGCATCAGTGAAGGTATATGCGGGTGTATAGGAGCAGGGCAGCAGTGCTGCCTCCTCAGGACACTTTCTCAGCCATCAGCAAGTTATGGCACAAGGATGTGCTGAGCCACAGATGGTGTCTTTGTATTTTAATGACCTTCAGTGGTTTCTCTGTCTTGAATCTGTCCGTTAATGAGCTCATGGAAACTGCTGGCAGCCAAGAACGTGCAGGAATGACTTCCATGGCTTGACTGAAGGTTGCATGAGGAGCTGCCTGCTTTGCTTTGCTTTGTACCTGCTCTTTTTGTCTAGCACTGCACTTGCTAAATGGCATTAAGGTCATTCTCTTAAATGCACATTGTAGCATTGTTTAATTGACAGAATTAAGTACTTGAGACCAGATGCAGAGATCCAGCTGCTCGTTTTATGTTCATCTCCGATCCCTAACCACCAAATTGGGAGTTTAGCTCCTAGCAGAGAAAGGATCAATGCGTCTGAAAGATCTGTTGGAGATAAGTTCATCCAAAGACCTCTATATTTACTTACAAGCACTTGAATGCAGAAACTTTGGTTTGGCCCATGTAACTCTTGAGACGCAAATAGTTGGATGCTCAAATAATGGGAGGAAGCGTGAAAGCAGATATTGGGCCATGTTGCAAAAGAAGAGGAAAGCAGCGATGTGAGAGGGAGGACGAGCAGCCCTGAAGAGACCTGGAGACGACACACGAGCAGCAAGGCAGTAAGAAATGGAGATGACAGTGGGATGGGGGGAGAGAAACAACCCTTAATGCTCCGTGATTTAGTCTGCTTGGAGCACAGTTTGCAATAGCTTGATCTGAGCGTGTACACAGGATTAAGAAAAGTCACAGACCATAAGAGTGCTGAAAACTAAGGGAAACAAGGTCCCTTTCTGCAGGGAGCCCCCTCCTTGCTGCCACATGATTAACAGAACTTTTCTTCCACAACCTTTCATTAACACAGAGTTGTCAGGCTCCATAGTGAACCTCGAACACTTTAAATTCATTCCTGTGGTTTTCTGAGCATCCAAATAAGACAGAAATTTAGTCAGTCAACATATTTAGGAATGCCTTCTCCTCTTTCCCGTACTGCTCGCATTGCAGTATATTGCTGGCATTGTTTAAAGTATTACTGGCAAATAATACTGCTCTGTGCATTATAAATAGAAGTGAGGCAGCAAATGAAATTAAATGTGGACTGAAAAGCACAGATTCCTGAGCAGAACAGACCGTATGTCTGTCAGGAAATAGAAAAACTTTGTTAAGTTTGCCCAAATGGACCTAATTTGATCTTGCTTGGGTTTTTTTTAATATAGAATTACATGTATACAAAATGTAACAGCTTCTCGAGACTGAAAATAAAACCACCAAAATAAGGCTTCTCTTCAGTTTCACCAATTATTTAAAACTGCAAATGAGTTTCAAATGCTACTTTTCCAAAATTCCTGTGCAATGCACAACGCTAAACAACAGCTTAAATACCACAACACCAAGGTCATCCGGGCAAAGGACATCTCAGCAGTGACCGTGAAGGACAGGTCAGCAACAATTCCCAGATTGAGCTGCAAATGCCCTTCAGCTCTAAGGAAGACTCCGGAGACACTCAGACTCCTTCAGCTGTGCTGCAGCCTGAGACATCCTGAACAGAGATCAGATGGGGGATCCGTCTTTTAGGAACCCAAGTCCAGCCTTCAGGATTTTCACCTGCCTCTACCATGGGTCTGTACCATGTAAGCAACTTCCACACGATGTATAAACGAAGCAAATGTAAAGATCTCCAGAGAACATATTGGATTCTTTAGCCTATTTTTGTGTATCTTGAATATTTTATGGTTTTGTTTTTGTTTTTTTTTTTTTTTTTCAGTTTGGCCTCCATTTATAACTATTACAAGAATATTATGGACTTTTTGGAGTTCTGCAGCAGCCTTATCATTTTTTTCCTGGGACAGCAAGGCCTTTTGGAAGATTAAGATTAATCTTCCCGGTTTCCTGGCTCCTAAAGATAGCAGGCAGGCTCATCCCTAGCCACACTGCAAGTTCATTTCCCAGCTAAAAGCTTCATTAAGAACGACCTGTTCTTACCTCTCCCTCTCCTCTCCATCGGCTGCTTTTCCCCAGCATTGCAGAGGACATCTCAGCAGCTTCTGGATCACAACGCCGTGAGCTGGGAGAATCCAGGCTGTTAAATGCTACACCAAATGTTTCCTCTGTAGACACGGTTCAGGCACAAGAGCTTCGTATGTATTTAATCCCACTAACTTGGAAAACCCTACGTTCTACTGTGATGATTTACTGCAAGTTAATAGAATCTATGATTCTATGAATAGTAAAACTATTCACTTGCTTTGAGACATTCAGTGCAATATTTTAATGGAGAGTTTAATACTTCCTGGTTATTTTACAAATGTTGCCTTGGAAAAAATATGTAAAAACATGTGATAATCAAGGGGGAAGGGATTGCTGCTGCCATTTTAAAAGCTAAGGCGTATTCAAAATCCCAAAGCTGGAGCATTTGTTTTAGCAAATAAAAATGCAAATAAAAAGAACAGACTGAATGAGTCCTTGTTCAAACAGCTGACTGGCAAGTAGCAATAAATCATGAAAAATACATTTCCTAAACATTCCCTTTTAATATATTAGGTGTTGTTTGTGAAATAGCTTGAGAGAACATGTCAATAGAGGACTGCTAGCTGGATAAGGAGCCAAATCTATCTCCGCATTTCGTCTGAGTTGCACCAGGGATGAATTTGACACTGCCTCCCTACAAACATGAATCAAGCTGCTTTCGTTTTGTCATTAGACTATCCCTGACCCAAGAGGATACATTTCCTTGGCAACAACAATTAAGGGCCTGACAAAAACACTATGTATTGTCTGCATCTTTTTCTTTTTCTCCACAAAAGTTCTGTTTTCCTGCCCTTATCCCTCCCTAAGTTACAAAGATTAAGGGGCCCATCCAGTTTCCTGTGATATCAAACATAACATTTCCACTGGTTTTGACAGCTAGAGCAGAGCTTGCAATTCATTTTGTCGTTATTTATTGCTTTGGTAGCCTAATCCAGGCATCAGTTCCAGCAGATTCCAGCTCCACTGGCCCTGGCACTTACATTTTGACTTATAAAACTGCCTACAGTGAATGCAAAGAGGAAGGAAAGCTCCTGTAACAGTGACTGCTGGGGAGAGTTCTGGCATTCCAGGTATTTGGGCTGCATTACAGCAATCAGTGTGGATTTCTTTGGGAAATTCATCAAAAGCAGGAGCTCTGTAGGTACTTTAGGATCACGCACAAATATTTAACTAAGAGACGTGCAAAGGACTTTTCTCTCCACTTAGGTTTTCCTGCAAACTAAGTTTTCACCAAACAGATCCCTATGGATACGACTTCTCCAGGGATGCAGAGCAGCTGGCTTGAGTTTTGGCTGTTAATCCCTCAGGTGCTTGTCTATTTTGTAGGCATTTTGTAGGCAACACAAATGAGTGTTGTAGTTTGTGTGTCTGTTATTCTCTGTGTGGCTGAAAAATGGGTTAATTGCTCTTTCCTTTCTTACTAGACAGCGAAATGTCAAGGATTTCCCCCTAATTTGTAGCCATACAGTGGAGCTCAGATCCTGGTAAGCCCTTTAGGAACAACCATAATCTTCAGCACCTTCTAATATGAAAAACAGATACATTGTATATTCCCTGGTGTCGTTTTTCTCTATAAAATGCTTTGATCAATGTAAATCCTCTCCCAAAGCCTTATCAGATTTCTCTTCCTGATACAATACAAATAAAAAACAAATATAACTGTTTAGCTAGTAATTGTGGGAAATTGGACTGTTGCTTTTCCCAGATCGAGGTTATGCATTAGGAGAGGAATAGCATGTGCATATGTTTTAACATATAAAATACCATCCATGGAGCATCAGCAAACATCTTATTAGAATTGTACAAAATTCAGTCACTTTATTTAAGGAATTTGCGTGCAGAAGGCTCAGCCCCACCAAAATTCCTTCACAGTAGAAACCTCAGTGAGTTCAATGAGTGTTTCGGGGTTTGGAGGCCGGGACTTTAGGCAGTCGCTGTGTCCCTAAGTGTCATGTTTATTCCCTTCTAGGGGCTGAACTGGTGACAAACTGGCTGCGGTGAATGTTCGCCTCTGTTGGTGACAAAATCTGCTCCCAGCTGCACGTTATCCGTAGCCTTTAGCAGGAGGTGAGCAACAGGGACCACATTCAGCCCCTGTGGTCGATGGCACAAGGGCACAGTGCATCCATTGACTGCAGCTAAGAGACCCACCGAGGTGTTTTGTGAGGGCTCTACATGACCCATGGCAAGCCAGAAAATACTACGAGAACAACCCAAAACCTTCTTTCCTCCTCCTTTGCCTCTGTGCATGACAACATGACAACCCCACCACCAGGATTAGCAGCCCTTCTCCATTAGCAAACTAAGCCGTAATCACCAGCACAGCGGAAAAGAAGCTCAAGCTGCTTTTGGCTCCTTGGGAGTGAAGGGCTGGGCAGGAGTTTCCACATCTGTTGGCTCCATTCGTCCCTCGCTCGCTGCCACGGAGCAGGAAACGCGTCGCTCCGCGGAGCGCGCCTGGAAGCGGCCTGGAAGCTCTGCACACCTCATCCACTGGGATATTGGAAACAAGGGCTGCTATGAAACCCAACACAGCCCCCTGCACCAGGGTAGGAGTTGAACAAAGAGCGTGTTTACTTCGGCTATAGCAAAGAAAAATGCTTAAGGTTGGTTAAATAATAGTAAAAAAAGTCAGGAAAGGGAAGGAAAAGGTGAAATTTGTCCTAACCAGGAATATGTCAATGACTGTGCATGTCGGCTGTTCCGTGAGCGTGTCCTGGCTGTCCTTCCACTTTCTTACAGCTCAATATTCAGCTTCAAAGAGTCCCTTTTGAGAGTCCCTGTTGCCCTTTCTCTACTTCATAAATCTACTCCAGGACGTCCTCTCTACAGGAGGAGACAGGTTTAGTCATTCCTGCTATTTATGGGTCCCCGGAGGTTTGTCACCCAGGTAGGATGACTCCAGCACTTTCCTTGTCGCACTGGAGCAGCCCAGACTGGAGACTAGCTCAGCCCTTCACCCCGGGTTTGCACGACATGGTGATAACGTTCAACCCTTGCATGTTTTAGGGGCCCTGCTGTCACCGTCGCTCCCCTGAGACCTTCTGCCAGTTCACAGCACCCATGAAAGTCTGTTACTTCATCCTCTTTGCCAGCACTTCCTCACTCTTGGAGTCCTGCAGGTTTGTTTTCCTTAACAACGATGTCTCTCTTTTCCCAACGCTTCTAAGGATATAAAAACATCTTCTTCTTCCCCACCCATCAGTCCTGACCAAGAATGTTTACAAGCCCTGAAAAATAAATGCTTGTCATTTAAAAACTCTTGTTCCCTGTAACCTATGGGTATCTGGCCCCTGTGTTATATCCCCAAACCAGACAACTTTTCTTCCTGATTTCACTCAGCTCATTTTCACACTTTCAAAAACTCATATGCTGCCAAGCCCTTGAGACCGATTAAAAATAGCCCATGTTAAGCAAAAATACCAGGGAGGTTTTCCTTGTGCAAGAAGCAAGAGCAGGTTCCCCTACGGTAATTTCATACAACACCCAGGCTACGACTATTTCTGCTCTCATTTCAGAGGGCAAGTCTCTCAGCAGGGTCTCTGTATGGCCCTACTGAAGATCCACTTCCTCAGCAGCAGGGAGTAGGAGACAAAATGGGGAAAGAAATTGATGAAATAAAAAAAAAAATACAGCTCCTGATGAAAGTAAGAAGGCAGATTTGCTTGCAGCCATAAAGTACCCAAAGGCAGCCCTCAGCCAGGCAGGCAGAGTGTGCAAAGCTGAGAATTGTGGCAGACCAAAAGCAAAATATTTTGCAATAATACTGTGACTCTCTTCAACATTTGTGGCTTCACAAGCAAAAATCGCTACTCCCCAAAGCTGCTTATCAAGCAGCACGAAGGAGCGTGCTTGCATCTTCACCCCCGCCCCGACCTTTTAATCTCCGGCGTTCTCCTTAACAAGACGTGCTTGGAATGCCTGGCGGAGGCTAGTGCAAATAAATCCCTGGCGTGCAGGGAATTTCAGCACTGGATGCGGTGTGTTCGGTAGAGCTCCAGGATTACATGCAATTAGACCGTCTAGACCAGGTTCAGAGGGGATGTGGAGCGAGTTGAGGATTACCAGCTGGGAAATCGGCCTGAGATGTTCAGCGACGGGGTGGAGAGCTGGGCTGTGGCAGGAGAGGAAGCCAAGCGAGGGTGTGAGAAAGCACCAGATAAACTGATTTATTTTACACGTTCGGTTTCTCCATGTTAGCTGTGTCAAGTACTGGGACAACACACAGCATTCTCCCACTGCACGGCTGCAGCAAGGATAGTGCCTTTCGTTAACACGGGGCCGTGAGACACAGATTACCTGAGGAGGCCCCGGCACACCTTCTGTGTGTGCTCTTGTGCTCAGCAAACCCTACGCATGGGACACGTGTTGGGTGTACAGGCATTGGGCCTCCGTGAGTGCCGGGTCCATCCACTTGTGTCAGGCCCAGGCTAAGGCACAAGGAAGTCTCCAGTGCTCCACACTGGAGTCCATCTGCTCTGGAGATCTGGCTCCAGTCTGTGTTTAGCTCTAAAGTAGCCCTAAATCACACAGTCTGTGGCAGACAAAAAAAAATGAACCCAGATCTCCTGGTTCTTCTAATCCTTGGGCCTAGGGACCTTTCCCACTCTATCCCCCTTCCTTTCCAGTGGCTTAAGATTTTCACTTTATTGCTTGATGTAGGAAAATATTTTAAGAAGTCAGTGCAGAGTCATGCTTTATTTGACCTGCCATAACCAGAATTTCTCTCATAAGAAAAAGGAAAATGTCTTATTTTGTTCCCCTTAGTGCTCCTTGCAGGCAGCTGGGTCCACATCCATCCCTACCTGAGCGCAGAGCCTAAGAAGGAGGCCAAGGAGGGAGCGCATGGCTCCTCCTCAGCCTGAGGCTCACGGCGTGGAGATTACTTCTCCTTGTGGTGGACCACAACAGTGCTGAGTGTTATTTGTGTTGTTTTTCTTTGTATGCTGAGGTTTAATATTCCTATGGCTACTAGGATGACATGGTGCCTCGTTACTTGTCCTCTTCTCTGTACTGTGGGATGTTCTCTGCTAGAGTAAACGCAGACCTGTTCCGGAACACCTTAATGGGCTCTGCTGGATCACTCCTGGTGGATCCCTCTTGTTCTCAATCCTTTGCGTTAGATTGCATGGATTTGTCCCTGTTTGCCCCGTGAGGGCGTTTTGGAGCCCGATGGTTCTGTGGCTTGTCGCTTCTCACTGGTGGGTTTTGCCAGCCTGAGCAGATGGACTGGAGAAGCCCCAGCTAGAGCAGGAAGCAGCTTTTTGCTGAACTGTAGGAGCTATTTCGATGGCATCAGTAAAGTCTAGCACAGAGAACACCCTGCTACCTCCGATCTGAAACTGCAAGCTGGCCACAATCTATGGAGCTGGAGGCAGCGCCTGGGATTGGGAGGCTTCATGCAGCACTTGATGCTCAGAGGAGCCGGGCTGCCAGTTTGCAGCAACGCTCTCACTGCAGGGTGGATGGAGGGATACTCTGCTCTCTCCGGCGCCAAGGAGGTGCCTTCTCACCCGTACAGCCCTGCAGAGGTTTGGGGCTGTCATCACCCTGCAGTGACAAGCAGCAGGTTCCCCAGGGTGGGGTGTTTGGGAGGAGTTTGAGAAACTGCTGTCCAATTTCTACAAACAGGAGCGTCAGTTCGTCTTCTTAACGTATAGTATTGATGGCATGAATTAAAAGACAGGAGGCGGTTAGAGAAAGAAATAAAACACTGATAATAGTAAGAGAGTGGCAGAGTGAATTCCAGAGGGCCCTAATTCCTAATTCCAGGGGGCCCAAGGAGATAACGTTTGCTGTGATGAGGCCGATCACTTGGCAGAGCCTCTGGCAGACAGAATCAAGGGATCTGCCAAAAGTCCCACTCTCCAGTGGGAGAACTAAATTATGGAGTAGGTCATGGCATACGACATTTTTAATCCAAAAATCTCTATTTTTTTAAAAAAGAGTGTTTTTCTAGGAGCTGTGAATGCAAAGTGAGAGATAAGCATATGGACCAAATCCCACAGTGGCAAAGTGGCTGATCTCTCTGTCGAGACAGGGGAAAACCTGCTTTAAGGAAGGAGAAATGCATGGGGTACAAAAGGCCAAAGGACGATGGTCCTTGGAGGATCCTTCAGAATAAGATTTTTATCTTGGTCTGCTAAAGGTTGAATATTACCTAAAGGCCACCCCAACAACAGACTGCTCCCCCGGAGTCTGTGAAAGTTTTAAGCAGTCAGAAGTTTTACTGACCCCATTTCATGAATATTGGAATTTTAACTGAGAGTGTCAAATTCTCCAGTGAGAAAAATCTAGGGAACTTGATGGGGAGATATTTGATCCAAAGGAATACAAAAAGATTTATGTTTTTTTATATATATATATATAAAAAAGCAGGAGATGAGGAAAACTTCATTGAGTAAAAGTAAGAGATCTGGGTTTTTATGGAATAAAACGACAATCCGGCTGCACTGCCAAACCTCTTAACGACTGCATTCCCTTCCCAGAGAAGGACAAAAATGATGGAACTGCTGCTTTTTTATCTTGTGTTTCCCAGAACCATTTTGGTTTGGTTCTCACTTCAGGCTTAGAACAGCAGGGTACAGATGTCAATATAAAATCCATCCTTGAGTATATTTAGCCTGGCCGGAAGTAGGAAATACCAGAAATCCCTCTAGATTCCCAGCTCCATTTGGCCACTTCAAGACAGACAGACAAATCCCTGGACTTCTGTGTGCTCATCACCAAACGGAAGGGGAGGGTGGAAACTGGGAGCCCATGGGGAAGGGGACACGGTGCGGTCGCTCCCGCGCTGGCCGGTGACTTCACACTTCGCACCTTCTCCATGACAGCAGAGGAGGACAACGGAGAGAGACCCGGGAATGGAGGATCTCCCGGTGGCTGCAGCGCTTCCATTGGCCGAGCTGCCAGGGAAACCCCTTCCTCAGTCTGTTCCTGTTGGGATCAGCCATCCTGGAGTCGCTGGAGGGCTGGGGCAGGGGATAGCTCTGCTGGAAATCATAGAGAAGCTGCTTTCTGAAACCTGGGGTGTTATGTGGCATTGGTGTTTTGGACCAAGGCACATGTGCCGTGTTCATTGCCATGCTCCGTGTCATGGGTATTTGTGTACTCTGTAGATATTTGGGATTTAAAGATTTTTTCTTTGTATCTCAACATAAATAATGGGCTGTGGTTTCGAAGGATGATTGTGATGAGCCTCATGCTTTGAGTAAAAAAAAGTTTTTGCTAGTGCTGGTTTAGCCATGCTGAGTTCAATTCCTTCTATAAAATTACCTCCCCTGCTTGCATCCTTCATTTCCAGCTCTTCCTGACATTTTCAGTTTTCTCCTTATATCCCGCTCCACTTAACCATCCCCTGATCTTAACCATCTTAACCATCCACCTAACCATTGGCCTGATCTTGCAGCAATTGAAGGAAGTCTTGACAGTTCTTAAGGAAATAATTTCTTAAAGAAATCATTCTGAAATCCCTAATAACAGAAACAGTGTAGGGAGTAATTTTTGTATTATAAAGCATGGTGCAAATGTTTGCTTTAAAGTCACAGGCAGCACAGGCTGGACTAAAAGTTAGAAGAAATATTCCCATGTCTTAATGTACAGATCAACATAAAGCATTTGGCATAATTTGGCATAAGTGTCTTCATTCTCCAGCTGTTATAGACGGGGAACCAACAGATGAGAGGAGAGTCCAGTTGGAGCCCTTAGTTGTCGTTCATGGGAATGACATGCAATAATGAATCATATTGCCCCCCACACTTGCTCGTACCCACACACTGCAGTTTCTTTCTCCTGCCTGTTGCCTGTGAACTCCCTGCGTTCTGCTCAGACACGAGCTCTCCGTGGCAGGATTCCGGGGTGCTTTGCTTGGATCAGGACCAGCTTGCTGGTTTGACTGCACCACTGCATCAAGAAGAGAACCACCACCCTGCGCATTTGCTTTAGCAGAGAGCCAGAAAGTTGGGTTTTCCTCATTTTCCTTGGTTTCCTGCTTCAGATTTGCTTTCAAGGTCATCAAAGGTGAGGGCTTAGCCTGGTCTGTGGTATTTGTCTTTCTCTGACCACCAGGATCCCTTGGGTGCCGAGAGCCCTGGCATTGCTCCCGGCGCCTTTGCCGGGTCAGTGATGGGGCTTGTGAGCAGGATGCAATTGCAAAGCAGTGCAAGGAAGGCCGCTGGAGCAAGCTGTTTACATCAGCCGGGGTTTATGCCAGAGCTATTAGCACTGATCCTTAGGTCATAAACATTTAAACTACGGCTTTGAGCTAAGGCCAAACCTGTCACTGGAGGGCCAGACACAAGGATAGGGAACTACAAAGGGGAAAACTCTGTTTTAGTGGGATGTGGTTCAGTTTTGTAATGGCTGATTCTGCTTCTAACACAGAACTTAAGAGGAACTAATTTTCACTCTAAAAAAATATCATTGCAACTAAGAAGATGGGCTGAGATCCTCAGCTTCATTCCAGTCTTCCCACCCTACCTACACGGCATGATGAGCCCAGAAAGCAGCTCCGCTTTCCCTAAACACCCAGCGCATTCCCTAAAGCCTTCCAAATAGCCCCTTTTCCCATCTCACAGAGAGTCTGGGTTGGAAAAGGATATTCTCTCTTTCAGAGTCATTCATGCATGGATACGGATAGCAGCTGGACATCAAAAGTGGTTCCTGGAGCTTCAGTCTCTATTCCCAGTTCCTCTTGACATCTTGCTGGATCTTAACTAGCTTATGATCAGAGATTTATGAAAAGCAACAATTTTGATGTTTTTTAAAGGTTATTTTCTCCACAAACTTGCATTTCTTTTGATGCTTTTCTGATTTCAACCCAGGAAAATATTCAGTGTTCATTTAAAAAGAAATTACGCATTCCTGTGAGCAATGTTAATAACAGTAATAAAATATTTTCTGATCTTTTCAGACTTGATGTGGAAAATATTTGCTGCTATTTTGCCAAGAAAAACTGCGTGAGTCTTGCTTTGATTCTCTCTTTCACGGAATCTGGAGAAATCACAATCCAAAGGGTAACTCTTCCGCTCAGTGTTGATCCGCAGTTGACACTTCATGCAATAATCTCAGAGCTCTGCTGCTTAGGGATTCACTGCTCAGTCGGTTGCCCACTGGATCACAATAAACAGGGCCTTGCTTTTTTATTTCTATCAGCCGCAAAAAAATAAAAGGAACTTTGAAACTTATTTTGGCTGACAGAGGGTAAAAAATGTGCTAGCAAAAATGCCTCCTTCCACTTGTAGCCCATGGAAAAGCTGCCTGGAGGATGCGGTACAGATGTTGCACACAAAAGTGGGGCAGGCCAGAGTCCTCCATCACCGAATCACAGAATCATTATAGTTGGAAAAGGCCTTCAAGATCATCAAATCCAGCCGTTAGCCCTTCAGTATCATGCCTGCTAAACTGTGTCCCTAAGTGCTTCATCTACACTTCTCTTGAACGCTAACAGGGTTGGTGACTCCACCATCATTTCCTTGCACACCGCACTGAGCTTGGATCACACCTCACAGCAAGGACGGGTCTGGGGATGGGGTTGGGTCGAGGGAGGACACGTCCCTCAGCTCTGCACGGCCCTGCGGGGATAACAAAGCCAAGAAGACCCGCATTGTGCTGGTAACGGTTCAAAGCCATAGGAAGCCCCAACAGAGTGACCCCAACAGAGACACCCACAGCTTTTCCAGCATCCTTTTCCAGTAGTGATCTCTGGCTTGCATCCTGGGTGGGCCTGTGCTAAACACCAGCTCCACTTGAGTCTATAAACACAGATTTGCTGAGAACATTATATTTTATAACTACGCTCACAGCAAGCCACAGGTCAGGAAAAGGAGGAGGAGACCATAAGCAGCTGAAGAAAGTGCTGGTTTCTCATTAGTTTTGCCTCAACAAATTTCCTCACACAGTGCCAGCTCTTACATTGAATGTGATTAATAGGATTCATATAGTTTTACCAAATCACCCTACATTTAAATGTGATCTGGCCTGTGACTGATCCTCACTTTGAATTTTGACCCTATAAAGCAGAGGCAACAGCAGGACCTGCTAAGTGATGGTAGTAGTTATGTGGATCCTCTCCTAGCAAGCTAGACACCTCCTCTTTTCAGGGAATAGCAGCAGCCCACTTCCCTAGATCATCCTGGAGGGAACAGGAGCTGCACAAGACTTCCAGAAACAAGGCAAGAGTAGAAAATGGAGGAGCTTCCCACAAAAACAAACTTGGAGAACAGGCAATGATTTTAGCAACCAGCTGCACTAAACTAGAACAAACAGCCTTCAGCCTAGTCGTGATAAAGGGACAACTAAGAGGCCTTTTATGGCCTCTTAATAATAGATATGGCCTCATAATAGATATGTAGCAAGTCTCAATCTGGTCTAATACATGCTTATAGTGGTAGCTGTATGTCAATAAAGTGATCTATGTTTTATAGATGTAACTAGTTACCTAGTGAAGTAACAATCAGTTTAATTTCGACAAAGACAGGATGTAATTGTCATACTAGTATGGGTGAATCAGGAGGCTTTGGATGAGCCAGAGGCAACCATTCTCTAAAAACTACCTTAAATTGCAGGTTGAGTATTATGATTCCTGCAGGATAAATATGACGAAGCAAAACAAAGGCTCCCTGAGTCAACTCGGAAGAACATCAGGATGACAAAAACCACATTTGCTTCTCAGATAACACTGCAGGTCACAGCAGAATAGGAAACAGAAGAATTTTATGGCTGGACCTATTCCAGATTCCTCCAAGTTTTGCTGGAACCACTGTAGATACAGAGGAACTACCCGATGCTCCTTCTATGGTTACTTGATGTGTAGTAGATGGATTAGGTCTGGTCTCAGCACCACAGGTCTGCTAGTGTAGATGTATGTCTCTTTTATTTGTCATGATCACATCACAAATCACCACATTATCCCGGTCCATGCTAATTTAGAACAGGCAGGATTTAATTTGCACCACAGAGAGGAAGCGGGCTGTGTATGTCACTTGTACCTGACAAAGGCTCATTCTCCAAGACTGGCAAATCCGACTCCTTCTCTGACTCCTCATCTTCTTCTTGTTCCTTTTATGTTGCATTTCCAAAGAGAAAGCAGGAAAAAAAAAAGAAAAAGAAAAGAATGAAAATCATTATACTGTTTGTCAAAAAGAGATGGGAAGTTATGAATAGTACTAATAATAGAAACATGAAATTGGATCAAAAATATTTTTCATCAGACAGTTTTACAATTTATGTCTAGTGCTAAAGGAAGCCACCTAACAGCTCGGTATCAGATGGCTCTTCCCCATGATGCCACTAACACAGATGGAGAATTTGAAGCTCAGAAATCATGTGAAAATTCATAAAAGCCATCCAGTGTCTGAACTGTAGAATTGGCTTGAGATTAAAATCCACGATTCAGTCTTGGCAGTAAACCCTACTATCGCCTGTCTCACACTCCAGCTGAGGCCACTATGCTGCTCTGTCCGTTTCACAAGATGGACTTCTACGTATTAAAATACTAACTCCATTCATTTTAAAATTCCACTGGTGCCAAATGCAGAAGCATCGAGCACAATTGTTTTGCTTTGTTTCTTTCTTCTGAGAATTTGCCCCCAGAGAAGTAAATGTTTTCAAGAGTCAGAGGAAAAATTCAGCCACAGCCAAACTCTGACTTGTGGTGTCCCAAAATTTGGTTGAGAGAAGGAACCCAGCCATTCCTGTAAATGGGTTCATAATAGTAATTACGTCGCCTGTTGGACGCTGATGCTGTCGGCTCAGTACACATAGAGCTCCGTTCAACAGAATGGAAACAGCCTGGTTATGATGTTTTACAGAACGGGACAAGGTGGGACTGGGAATGCAGGACCATGATAGACTAGAGAGGCATCAAGGCAAGCCCCCAGTTCCACAGCTGCCTTCTTGCATGTTTGGGTCAAGCTGGTCCAGGATGGATTCCTTTCACCTTGGCTTAATCCTCTTGGAGTCTTGGTTAAGCTTGCCCTTCTGGCCATCACTAAAGGCAGGCACATCCAGCTGATGATCCACCCCATCTGAGAGGGCCACCTAAGATAGGTGAGGGGAACCTGGAGCTGCAGTTTGGGATGAACGCTGGAGACTATCATGAACCAGCCAGCTCTCAGGTGACTTCAGTAAGAGCAAATGGACCCCGCTCTCTCTTGCAAGATAAATGTTCAACGCTGAGAAGTGGATGGACACTCACATGTAAGCACACAACCAGCTACAATGAAAACTAATTTGCTATTAGCTTAGTGAAGGACAACTGAAATTCAGATTTTCTCTCAGAACTCTCAACTGACCTTTGGATAATGCCTTGTCAGAATTGTCCAAGGGCTTCAAAGTAGGACAAAGACGAATAGGTACAAGAGATTTGGGCTGAGACATGAGCATGTGATGAAAATGGGTTTCATGCTGCAATTTTGTAAAAAGAATGTGATTCTGAGGAACTCAGAACAGTGTCGGCAACACAGACGGTACCGCTTCCTTGGTGCAAATCATTTTCTTGTTTTTAAAATAACAAATGCAATATTTGCATTGCTTGGCCTTGTTTCAGCCCATGGCACAGACAGCTTGAATTTACACAGCAAATACAGGCAAATATTCAGAAAGAAATGCAAACAGGTAGAATTTCATATGATCTATCAAGTTAGTTGGACGAAAATGCCCGCAGCTTTTTTGCTCAGCAAAATCAACTGCTTCCTCAGCAGCAACATCAAAAGAATATAGCATTGATCATATATCATGGCAGCTTCTTTTACTGACCACAGCATGCTCCAGTGGCTAGCCTAGCGACTTCAAGCATCAGATTTCACCCCCTTTTTCAGACTTCTTGTGTGAGACCAGGCTAAACCACTTTGTGTCTCCATGCCTCAGTTTCCCTAGCCATAAACAAGAAACGAGAGTCCTGCTGCAAGCTCCACATCCTGCGTACACCTCCGTTGGGATATTCGGTGGTGAACTGGCTGTGGACATGAGTGTGATTCAGCCAGTCCCAGAGGACTCTGTCTTGGGAATGACAAGACGTAATGCTGCTGCTCGCAGGAGAAGGAGAAGCATTAAGGAAGCGGGAGATCATATTTAGCTTTCAGAGTAGTATTTCCAGGTTAAATATAAGAGAGAAGCTCAGAGAGGTCAGGTGCTGAGATTCGCTTTCAGAAAGGCTCCTTTGACACCCAAAGAGGAAGAGCAGGTTTATTAAAAATGCAGTGTAGATTGCAAATCTGTCACGCACACAAGCCACCAAATGGAGTAGGAGGATGGATATGGAGAACCTGTTGACAACAGCAGCCTCTTGAGTGACAAGTCTGTGAACAGTTTGCTGTTTTTCAGCATTGTTTTGACAGAAACTACACAAAGCAACTGCACAGGGGGCAAGGAGTGAGCAGTTACATCCGCTTGGAGCTTTGTTTATAACCTCACACGGAGGAAATATAACCATGGATGTGAATTATGAGGATTTATGAGGAAATGCAGTTAACTGAGGCAGAGCAGGGGGGGAGAGAACTGAAGGGGGCAATTGTGTGGGTGGAGGATAGGAAATGCCAGCAGAAAGGAAGGTGGGGAAGGGAGAGCAACACCGCTGAGGCTCTGTTGGGTGATGACTTGGTGTGGGCTGCCCCAGGAGAGCCTCCTCTCCCATACCTGCCTGGGTCCCACTCCTGTGTCTACTGTGCGTCCTGCTGCACCTCTCCTGCTGTGACACCCCTTGGCCACGTCGACTTCAATCAGCCAAACCGATGGTGTCCAGCACAAGGGGAAACGATAGGCGGGCAGCTGCCTTATCTGCAGGCAAAGGTCCCGCGCCCAGTGTGTGACCCCACTGTGTCACCCCCTTGTCTTTCACCCCCAGAGCAGCTGCCCGAGAGCTGCCTCCCACCTGAGCGGCCTCGCAGTTAACGCGATGCAATTTGAACCCGGCCTGAGAGGAGAGAGCAGAAAGATCACCGCGGAAAAATCCGAATTTGGGGTGCAGACGGAAACCAGTAGCAATATTCATCAAACGCTGAGAACGATCAAAACCCTCAAGCAGAGCATGCATGGAAAAAAGGCATTTCTTGTAGTTGTAGCACACGGCGTTTTAGAACTCGATGTCACGTCAACACATCTGAACAAACTTGGTTTGCCACTAACCACGCCCACCACTTTCTACTGGCTAAATTTAATCTATCTTGTATATCTCAGATTGACAGAGCTCTTCCTTTTTATAAAGAAACTAAAGAACTTTTGTAATTTACATTTTCGTAACAGGACTGGAAATGTTTCAGAGAAGGTCAGTGAGACTGATACAAAGGAGGAATGGTTTCATGTCCTTCTACATTCTTAAAGGAAAACTGTGACATGTGCAGTTTAACGTTCCAGGATTTAACAAGTTATGGCTAAGCAATAATTTCAATTTATATTGCGTGAAATATTGCACCATCTGCTTAGATTTATGTGCAGCATCTTTAAAACAAAGGAATAACTAGGAGACTCAATAGTATTTACAGGCCCTGTTATTTAATCTTTAAAATACTCTCCATTCACTAGCACCGAAGCTGCACCTGAAACCAGCCTTTTTAGAAGCCTTAAAAGGTTGCATTGGGGTATCCCCAGGAGACCAGACCCCTTCTGCTCCAGTTTATGTCCAGGATCATTAAGAGACTACCATCATGTTAGTTCTCAGCAAGAAGCTAATTGCAAGTGAGGCAAGAAATACCCCTTTGAGTTCCCCGCTGCTTATGATACATATACACAAAAATATTGTTGGAGGTGCCTCTTTAGCAACATCTGAAAAGAATAAATGATTGCCAGCAAAGCGCTTACATGGGAGCATGTATCTATGCATTTGAAAGCAAAAAGTTATTTTCTAGGGTTGAGCAGACAGGTCGTGCATGATTTTCTCCACTCACTTGGCTGCTAATGTAGGGCAAAGCACCAGTCACAGCGTGCAGTGTCAGCAGGGAAAAGCCCTTCCCGCCTGTTATTTTCTGTGACTGCTTCACACATCACTTGTCTTCCACTGGCAGCAGGGTCACAGGGCTGGTGCAACGGAGGACTTAATAATCAGAAACTGCCAGTTGGATCCAAGGGAAGACTGTCAATTTTCCTGTTTTTCTTTTTTCCTTTTTTCTTTTTTTCAGAATGCATTTGCATCTATTGGAGAAGCAGCTGCCTCAGGCAGTTAAGGGGAGCCAGGAGAGAAGCTAAATGGATTAACTCAGTTCCTGTCCACCAAGTGCTGTGAATGTTTTCCCAGTGCCAGCTTAGGGTCTGGCCCAAGGACCTGCTCAAGAAAGAGCAAGATGCCCATGTTTCCATTCTGATCCTTGCACTGAGTAAAGGTTCAGCGTGGCTTGAGGCCTCAGATAAAGTTTCTCAGATAAAGATTCTCTAGAATCAAAGACTGGAAGCACTAAACCCTACCTAGGGCTTTGTAGAGGCGGGATCCAGGTGCAGAGTTGCCTTTGAAGAAGACAACTCTCTCTAAAGCCAGGATGGACCACTGGCTGCCTTCATGCTAGCAGGGTTGGACAGAAAATACACCAGGTAAGAAGGGGCTGAGGAGCAGCTGCAGAGAGTCTTTATGGACCTGGGAATAACAGCACAGAGCACCTTATCCTCCACAGCAGTAGGTTTTGACCCCTGCAACGCACAACCCGCTCCGCACCGTGGGACCAGGGCCTTCATGCCCCCCTCTGCCACGACGTGGGGAACTCTGAGCACGTACAAAACCCAAACAGAGCAGAAAACGAAGGAGGCCCCGCGTCGCGTGAGCGCTCCTCCCTGCTAGAAATGGACTGATAAGGAGGAGACTGGGTGGTTAACGACATGCCAAGGGCATGATATAATGTCTTGAATGAAAACGCAGTGATAGGCAAGAGCCATATTTATGGGCGCATGGGGTGAGTAACATTTCATACATATTTCAACACTTCTCAGATAAAAAGAAAACGTTTTCTTACAGGCCTTCTGGGATAGATAAGAGGATTTATAATATCTGCATTTCTGGCCCATAATCCTTAGAAATGCATGAATTCACTTCATACGCCAACTATGACAGAGAAACAAGCTAAATGATCAGCTTATTCCATTGTGTAATTTGGGCCACGATAATTACAAGCGATGCTTTTGTGTTTCTCCTCCGCCCTGAGGAGCATGTAGCTCTACCACCCTCATGGAGCACTACTACAGGGTTTACACGATATGGTCAAGAGCACACCACAGTGCTGGCCATGGGATGGAGGTTCTCTCACCTCAGGATTGGCCATTTTACTCTCTTCTCTCCTGATCCACATCTCCTTGTAAAGCCAGCCTGGTTTCACACCACCTGGTCTAAATTCTGCTCAGATCAATGGCACCCTTCTCATATGAGAACAATTTGGGGATAGAATAGGCACTCATCATCTCCATTCCCTCTCCTGACGGCTCCAACACAACTGCGACTTATTGAACATTTGGGCTGAGACTTAAAGCAAGGCAAGAGCCCAGAGAGAATTGCTCTCTGCTCCTTGTGAACTGCTTCCACAGAAAAAGAGAGGCTGGAAATGCTCTGCTTGGAGGAGTGTCTTCAGCTGCCTTTCATAACTGTGGACTAAATCCAAAACCACAGTCAAGGGAGACATTCCAGATCTATAACTACCTGAAAGGAGATTGTGGCGAGGTGATGGGTTGATCTCTTTCCCCAACACAAATAACAACAAAAATAGGACAAGAGGAAATTGCTTCAAGTTGCACCAGGGAAGGTTCAAGCTAGATATTAGGAAAAAATTCTACATAGAAAAAGTGGTAAAGCATTTGAACAGGCTGCCCAGGGAAGCGGTGGCGTTCCTGTCCCTGGCTGTGTTCAAGAAATGTGTAGATGGGGCACTTAGGAACGTGGTGGTGATGGCTTTGTAGCTGGACTTGATGATCTTCAAGGTCTTTTCCAACCATAATGATTCTAGGTTTCTACCGTCTCAGTGGACTTTCTTCCCTTTGGTTGTCAACAGCTTATCTGAGCCTTTGCCATGAGTGTACTCTGTGTACAGCATGGAGCTATATGAGGTGGAAAAGAAAGATTGTTCTTTTTGGCTTTCCTGTTACGGACCTGCTGGAGGTTGTCTGATGGTATCTGTACGTAGTAGGACAGGTGAAAATTTAGGTATGGGAAGATTTAAATGAATGTAATCTTTTTTTTTTCAGGAGCAAAACAAAATATTGACTTGATGCCTCTGAGGAAAGTCATCCAACATTTAACTGAATGCTTTGGGGTGGATTCAAGCCATTCATTTTCAGGAATCTGGATTTGAAAGCATCAGCATCTGGTTTTAGGAAACCCTTCAGCCTGGTGGATTCCTGCAGCCTACAAAAAAGAGCGTTTCAGCTGCAGACACCAAAACTCACTGGGGATCTTCTCCTAATGCTGCCAGACATGCTGCCCTTGTCTGTCCAAACAGTGTGTGCAGAACAAGGAGGGCACAAAGCCCCATGGAGGGGCTCACCAGTGAGGACTTGTCTCTGCTCTCCTGCAGCAGATCAGTGTGTGCTTTCCATTGCAAAGGCTTTCTTCTCTCTCCAGGAGGTAACGTGCCAAGAGATAGGGCAGCTGATGTTCATGCCTATGCGCGTACAAACCGGGGAAGAGGTTCCCTCCAACGAAACTCTGGCTGCATCAGAGCCTGGATTGTCCATGAACGGCCACAAGGGCAGAGAGGAGGCAGCCAAGCCTGGGGGTGGAGGAGACGAGTTGCATGGTGAGACCGGAGTCTACACAGTCTCTAACAGGAGTTCGGCTCAGCTGGATCTGCAAAATCAGCCCTGCAGATTTCAACCTAGCAAAGCTAAGGAAAATGGGCATCTCGTGCTCAAAATAAGCAGTGCACAACCTGCAGGTCTACAGAATGGGCCAATACCTAGCAGAAAAAGGAAAGGGATGCTGGCCCTGTGCAGCACGTTTCTAGGATGGCCACTAGGGTCACCTAGTTGCAGGTCTTTTTGTACCTACCTACCAAAAAGGATGTGAAAATATTAGGGTCCTGAGGACTGGAAAATAACATAGAGACAAAAAAAAAAAAACAAAATGAGGAGGGGAGACCGGTCAGAAATACGAATGGCCAGGGAAATATCACAGGGACAGGGGAAAGAGTACTCAAGGAATAATGACAAATAGTAGGTCTGGGGGAGTCATTCCACTTGGACGACTCCTCCAAGATGAAAATTCCCTGGTCTGCCATGACTAGCATAAGGAAGGAGCAGAAGAAAGCACAAGCACATCCACAATTATTTGCCAAAAGAAAGCAATAGTCACTTTGTTACTTGTTACAGAGGATTAAGAGAGCAAAATAATAAAAGGTTGCTTAATGAATTAAGGGGGATAGCTGTATCTTGCAACTGTTGATTTTTTTTTCCAGTTACATTGCTGACAGTTTCTCTCCAAAGACAAAAGATCCCTCAACCATAATGAATTTTCCTTTGGGTTAGAAGGTGTTAGCACTTTTCCTCTACAGATAACGTATCTCTTGTTCCACTTTTCAAGTATTAGTTATTCTCCATGGAGTAGTTCGGAAATATTCGGATACCGCAAGGCACAAAAGCCCCTTCAATGGTCTGCCAGAAATAGGACCAACTCTGTGGAAGGGACACCTAGGTCACATCTGTTGAAAATGAAGCATCAGGATGTGGTTGCTGGTAGAAGAATAACCTCTCATTAAGCTCAAACATATGATGGTTAAACCTTCATAACTCATCCCTCTGAGCCCCTCCCAAGAGGATGCAAATAGATAATGAGGACTATGGCTCTGGCCAGACTTTGACTTCCATGACCACCTCTTTCTGAGGTGCTGCTGCCTCTCAGAGACATGCCATGGCCATTTCCCCTTATCAGAAAACCTGCTTTTGTTTCTCTCTGATAGATTGTGTCCCTTTGGTAACCTCCAAAGGAAGTTTATCTCTGACATGGAGCAAAGTCAAGGGGAAAAAAAAAAAAAAAAGCATCCCAGGGG
>PTEX01000001.1:2116000-2173373 GCA_003342815.1 Eudromia elegans
AGGGGAAAAAAAAAAAAAAAAAAAGCATCCCAGGGGTAAAATTAAAATTTGGAGAAATTTGATGAACACCAAAATAACTGTTGATAGTTGAGGGCATAGAAAAGCTGGAGGATGGGTGTTCACATACGTGCTGTCTGCTGCGTTTTTTAACTGCCCACGAGGACAGCAGTGAACGCTTGTTCTGACAGCTGATTTTCTTCAGTCGAACAAGGGAGGGAGGATATCACACCCACGACTTCCTCTCCCAGGCTCTCAGAAATCCCAATGCAGAACCACACTGCCCTTTCACATGAATGCCTGGAGATTAGTTGCTGCCCTGAAAATGTCCACATCCTCCTTTGAGAGCCGACTGAATTACCCCTCCAGAGGAGAATGGACCTTCTGGCTCTTCCTGGAGCCTGACGCTGGTGCTCAATCAGTCCTTCATGGACACGCTCCTTAGCAGTGGCTGGAAGACCCCACCGCGAACACGATTCTGGATCCCTAGATTATGGCACACATCATCACTACTCTGATCTCCAAACAACGTAGACTTCATGAATTGTCTGTGCTAATTGAATTGGACCCCAAAGGATCACAGGACAGATGTCTAAAAGCACAGCCATGACAGCAGGTTCTTATCCCCTTTTGCAAAGAGATGGAGAACTGCATTCCAGTATGTTATGATGTCCACCAAGACCACATTTTCCACCTATACCACCAGGTATTTCAATCAAGAATGGGTGCTGGTCTATCCAGTCCCCCATTAGGCTTCTCAGAGGTCTCCATGCCCCTTGGAAGTAGCAGAAGATCTCCTGTATTGCTTGGTCCTTTCTTGTGCAGATGTGGGTGGTGCTGGCACTGAACACCTCCCAACAGCTCTGTTTTTCAAGGAAAGTTTGTCCCTTTGTCTGGGACACACGTGGCTGTCTTCCTTGATCCTCCATTCAGCCTTTGTGCACTGGCAACTCATGATGCAGTCTCATGGTGGGGGGATAATTGCTCTAAAGACACTACATAGGTGGTCGGCCACCAACACTGAGTCCCATGTGCTCCCCTTTTCCAAGTCTCTAGCCTGATCTCAAGGTCAGAAAACAGCCACCTGCCTGCACTGCCACCCATCTCTTACCCAGGCCAGAAATCCTCGAAAAGCAGAGAATTCCCTGGGGTTTAGCTCACTGTGTGGGTCAAAGGCTGACACATTTTTCTTTAAACAATACAAGTTGCATAACCCAAAAAAAAAGGCATGTGGGAGCCAGAGACTGGTTTTGGCACAGGATTTTCAGATCTACAAGCAGCTTCCAGATGTGTTATGGGCTGTGTATATATACTGCTGCCCATTGCTATTGGATCTGAGCTCTCCCCACTTAAAATCGATAACAAGAGCAGTTAATGGGGAATTTCTGGATTCTTGGACACTTCTCTCTCTCTCTTTTTAATATGCATGTCTCCAGATATATAGAAAAATATAGAATACTTCTCAAAAATGTTTTGGGGGTAACTCTTCTGCCAACGTTGCAAAGTGTCATCTTTACTGTAGAAGGGTTTTTACAAAGCAGAGAGGTTTTTAGGGGCTTTCAAAGCCAGAATGGATTCGCCGGATCCCTTGCTGGTTTTCTTCAAGCAAGAAAGCTTTGTCACTAGCTCTCTCAAGTCTTGCCCTGGGCTTTGTGATCAAATGCTCCAGCCATATAAACAGCTTTTGTACTTTCTGCCTGGAAAACCTCTTTGTCTCCTTACAGAAACATTTTCTCACAATTTCTTTGAGCAGAAACCATTCCAGTGGAAATAAAAGCCTCACTTTGGATGTCTCTAAGCCTCTTGGTTGTATTAAAACACACTGAATGCATCAACAAATCTTAATTCCACCTCAAGATAGGAAAGGACTCTCACACACTTACCGCTAATGTCTCAGCCTGGGATCACATTCCAGTTTCCATCTTTTCTGTCAAACCAGAAAATCAATCCTAGTCTTTCACCCTCCAGGCTGCAAGGACAACCTCTCAAAGTAGGATAGGACTACAGTTTTTGGGTTTCTTTCTAAACTGAGGAATCTGTAGATGCAAATCGAGTCAAGCAGCAGGGAGATGTGTCTGGTCTCATAATGAACAGGGAAAAAAAAAGGAGAAAAAAAAAGAACCAACTCGTATCTCTATGGCTGAGCCTTGCAGCCCTTGTTCAATAAGAGAAGCCATGAAAGGACGGCAGCTGCATCCAGGCTAGCTGCATTCAAAGGGGTAAATTACAAGTACACACAGTGCTCAGAGTAAGAGAGATGGGTCCTTTCCCTTCCACACTTCTCACCCTACCTGAACACATCATGTGCTGCAACAACTATGTGTGCACTCAACATAAAATTGATGTTTTGTGCAATGAGGGAACCGAACTCCTGAGAACTGGTTGATGTAGACAGGCATCTTAGCTGCCTGCTGAGCTTGCTTTCTCACCCAAAAAAGCAGTGATTCTGAGAAACATTCCTGGGGAGCTAAAAATAGATCACATTTGTCATGGTAATGATATTTACACAGATTTTTGCCAAAGAACATGTCATGCAGGCTTCCCTGCACCTCCCCAGCCACCAGTTCTTATTTCATATTAAATAAACTTATATAGTCACTATAAGTTGATTTACTTTCTTCCTGTTCCATGTAGAGAAGAGTAACCATTCCAAGCTAGTAACATGGGCAGGATAAATATAAATTTTTGGAAACATACCGGAGACCATCAGGAGGTGTTTGAAGCAATTTCCAGTTCAAAACCATTATCCTCTCCCATATGTGTCAAAGAAGCACCCAAAAGTTGATAAACTCTTGTCCTTCAGTTTAATAGGTCTTTAATGGGGTTTGTGAGGCTTCATAGGCTACATCAGGCACTGGTCAAAACTAGGTGATAAAAGCTGTCCCTGGACATAGGACAGGGGAAGTGATCTCCAGAAAGAAATTTCCGAAGTAATACATTTTCAGCAATAATAACCTGATCTGACCTAACCACAGTGTGCAAACTCAGGCTAGTTTCAACAACTCAGACCAAGCCCAGACTATTAGATTCTCAGAATGAAAAAACAAACACAGCTAAATTTGTTCAAACAAGTATATTCCTTTGTTTCCTCGCCCTTGGTGCACGTGAGTAGCGACAGCTTTGGCGCAGAGGGAATATTCAGCTGGAGAACAAGTTGTGCTCAGCACATGCATCCCTCCGCTGCCCTTCCAGCAGAGACCACGTTCAGCAGCCTCCCCACTTCCTGTCTAAGTCCCTCCCGTAGCTGTGATTGGGGTCATCTCCAGTGGAAAGACCAAGGTGCAAGAAATTGTTCCTGTGCTGGTTTTCCTCAAGTGCCAAGATTTATATTACTCGTAGAACTGGATTTGTTATGGACTTGGACACGGATCGTGTCCAAGAGGGAGCTCACAGATCCCAGGCTTCCAAAAATTCCTTAATTGAATAACAGCATAAAAGGAAATTCAGCCTCATTCACAGCGAACCATCCTATGAGCCTAAGGAGCCATTGTTTCCTATAGCTAGAAAAATCAGGCAAGTCACTTGGCCTAAAATGAACAGCTGAGTTGAAAGCACAGAGGGAAGAGGCGGAGGGAAAGAAAGGAAACCCTCACCACGTCCTCCTGTTCTTATTTATACAACACTGCCAGACGACTGGGACACGTGGCCAAGTCGTGCGACTCCGCACAGGGTTTTGCAGAGCAGATTCGGAAAGCAGAAGCTGCTGGGTTTTGTGCTCAAGGAGAGCAGCTGGACACCCCGGAAGGAAAAGGGTCCTGTGCCAAGGCCATCTCTGCCGAGTCCCCAGTGCCCGGCCTGGCACCATGGTACAGATCACAGGTGGTTCTCCAAAATCACAGAGACCCTGATGGCAAGGACACCGCAGTGGGCTTTTGCTAGCTTTTACCCCCCAACCCACTGATGCTGATGAATGACACCCTCTGCCCTCACACCAGCAGCAGGCGGGAAAGCCAAGCCTTGTAAACCCAGCAGATAGGCAGAGGAACATGAAAGGGAACAAAGGAACACGTGCTTGGTGTTAAAGCGTGCTGCCTCTATGTTTACTAGCTTTAAACAGCACCAGAACGTGCAATGAAAAGCAGCTGAAGGAGCAGGATCTCCCAGCAGGGACGTCGAGCACCTGACTTAGCCAAGGGCACACAGGTAATTTGCTTCCACGGCCTAGAGAAATCTGGGAGAATTTAATCAGATTATGAAAGCAATGCTTGAAGTCTGCAGCACTGTTATGCCTCCTAACTGCCTCGTGATGGGCTTTAAAGTGCTGGGAAATTTTTGCCATTTCTCCTTAAGACCTTTTCCAGAAGGCAGGAACTAAACCCACATGTAGCTGTTATTGCACTCCCATCCTGCAGCGGAATGAGCAAGAAGTTTTCCTTTGCACATTCCCCTTCGTAGCACTCAGCTGATCTCCCTCGGGCTGCAGGGATGGAAAGAATGAATGGTGGAAAGGAGAAGTGCGTGCATGTGTCCTGCAAGCAGAACTGCAATGCAGCACGGCGGCTCGGCCCCGCATCCTGCTCGCCCTGATTCAGCCTCACGTGTCGCTTTGCTGGAGAAGCATCCGTGTGAGGACAGGCGAGCTAGTCCAGGGGAGGATCCTCCCGCTGCTCCACAACGCGGGGACTCTCTCCTCGTGCCCTGTCATCCAGCACAGGACCCAAGCAGCAGGAGAGGAGCTGACAGCAGCAGCCAGGAGCTGAGTTGATGGTTGGTTCAACTCTCAGGGTAATCAGAGCCCAAAGGCTGATCATGTATTTGGATGTGAGCATGGTTACACATTGCCTGGCAGGCTGGAGAGAGAGGTGGAAGCCTTTCCAGTGAGTATATTGGCACTATAGAGTCAATAAGAGGAAAAGTGGATGCTACAGCCAACAGGATCTTGCTGGAGAATACTTTCAGTCTGAATCTTCATTACTTTTTGGACTTTCCACCTAGACATGTGGTGCAGTAGGAGTCCTCACATGATACGGTAATCCAGATGTCATTCAGGTCAAAAAGTATTGCAGAAGTATTACCACCAAAAAGATGGCAGAACAGCCCTAGAACAGGTTGTCACAGTATGTGAACTTCTGGAGGTTCCTAACTTTGCAGAACAGCCTGACACTCTACAGACAAAACAGGCACTCACTGAGCAGATCTTCATGTTTCTAAAAGGGTTCTCCAGGACCTTCAGCAACTTCTGGGCTTTCCTGAGTAAATTCCCACAGAACTGGAAATGAAGTGGGGAATGGACTTCCCTACCTAGCCTCGCTTTGTTGGTTAAAACTCCACGTCCTGCTTCATGCTTCTCACATGATATTCAGATGGTTCATTTTTAGAAGACCATCGTTGCCCCTCATGGCTGTTGCCTCAGATTGCCTTTTCCAGGCTTAACAGAAGGCAGTCACACGGCACACAGGGCAGTGTCTCCATCTGTAGTATCGGCATGGGCTTTGCCTCTCCCTCTCTGCTTTTTGGTGCGCTGTGCTGAGTCCCCATCTCCTCCTCCTCAGAGCAGACCTTCCATTGGGTTCACATAGCAGAAGCCTCCTCTTTGGCCAACTGTCTCTCTTCATAAAGCTCTTCAACTGATTTCTCTACCCTTTATAGACTAGCATCAAGTCTTGCCCTTCATGGATGGGTCTGCAGACTCCCAGCAGCTTCTGCCCTTGATCTTTCCTGGTCCCCTTCTCCTCCCTCCTGCTCTGACTGCAGCAGATTGCATAGCCCTGACCATGGCCCCAGCCTGTCCCATGGATCTAGGCTCAGGTGACGCTGGCCCAAGCCACCCTGAAGGTTTGGCCCTCAAGCGGGTGTTTCCTGGTGTCACCGCTGGGCAGAGAAGGTTTTTTAGTCCCTTTCATCCACATCTTTGCAGTGCATTGAAATACAGTTGCTGCAATGTTCTCTGCTGCGGGCAGCCCACTTGTGACCAGCGTATTGGAAGAAGGGGAGTCATCACACGTGCCTCTCTGCTCTTGAGTGGTAGTTAGTGAATTTAAAAGAGGCAGACTTGGTTCTCCCAATGATTCCTCGGATCTGGGCTATTTTCACGCCTCCCATGGGACTGGAAACCGAGATACATAGAAGATACCAGACATGCCTCAAACTCACAGCCTCCGATGGCCCCTTCACCCCTCACCTGATGGACAGGGAAGGCTGTTCCCCTTCCCTCTCTGCCCCGTGCAGTGCAGATCATGGCAGTAAAAATGGTTGCACCCATTGATACACGAGTTATAGAAGAACTAAAAACCAGACAACTAGTCACGAGAATCAACCTTAAAAAGTCTCTAGATATTTTTGTTTCAGGGTGCAATCATTCAGATCCTTCCACAAATCACAAATTATCTATGAGATAGAAATAAGTGACCTCTACAAGGAGAGATACATAAATCTGTCTGACCTGCACAAATCACCAAACTTGGATGATAAAGACCATTCTGAAGTCTCCAGTTTATTTTTCAACTCCACTTTTGCAATCATAGAAGTCTATTAATGCTGAAAACCTGGAATTGAACTATATTCTGGAAAAAGTGCATAGTATTATAAGATAGATTAATGTCCAATTTGGTCTGCTCGAACGTACAAACTAGCCATGCAAAGCTACAATGAACAGATAAAGGTCTCTGAAAGGCAATTATTTTTCTTTCATGACTAGTGCTAGGCTATTAATTAATTAAAAACTGCAGTGCTTTGCTATGTGTTAGTCACTTAGATAGGGTTCACTGCACTGTCCCAAACCAACTTGCTTTAAATGTGTTAGAATCTTATGCAAAGAGCCTTCTCCGATGTGCTCTGTTCTTCCTATGAAAGTGGAGCCACTATCAAATTGAATCTGCTTCAATAAGTGTCCCCTTTCCCTCCAGATCATACTCTCCCCTGTAAACTCTGTCTGCTGCCAATGAAGTTCAGAAGACAGACGGAGATTCACAGGTACTGAGAGGGGAAAATGTGGGTCAGCCCTCTGGGGCAGGGGAGGCTCTCGCAGCAGATGAAGGCTGCAATAAGAAGCCAGGCTTTCAACATGTATCGGTGAGGTTGGTGCATGCATTATTAAAACCCTTGTTTTATTCTCCCAGCACCTTTTCCTCTTCTTTCCAGTTTGTTTGAACTCCTGCAGAGACTGACAAGCTCAGCCCCAGCCACGGAAAGCATCTTGCAGAAATGCAGTTTGCCCTGCGGTTCAGAAAGAAGGGGCCAGAGCGATTGACCACTGCCTAGGGGTGGGATATGGAGGGACCTGCCGGAAGGAATACAGGCACGTCAAGCTGCAAAGACGCTCCTGAATCAGCAAGCAGGCATCCAGAGCAGCCCTACACTGAGGCACGGGCCTGCCAAGAGCAGCCTCTGTGCCCAGGCCTTATTCCGGTGGAGATTTTACAGGGAGAAGCAATGAGACCTGCATCAACAAAGTAGCTTCAAATGTTCTGACAACAATATGTCACGTAGCAGAGAAATCCTATGCAAAGCTTACAGTAGAATCTTTTAAATAGAAGAGGTCAAAACTGAAGAAAAGTTTGATTTAAATAAGTTTTGGGTTGGATCATCTAAAAATAATAACAGCACATCGGTGGAGGGGTTCAGTACTGTTACCATTTTTCTGTAGGAAACTTTCCAAAGCAGTGTTTAATGTAAAAGGGCATTGAAATCAGCTGCAGTGATGTCTTTTACTAGTTTGACTGTTGCTCCTCCTCTCCCTGTGAGCAACCAGAGCTGCGTAATAAATGCGGTCAGGCCCCTCGGCAGGAATGCTGTGGGAAGCCAAGAGCAGCTCTACAGCCCACGACATGGCGCAGCATGGAGCAGGGACAACACCTGGGCACTGCGTGGCCCCGCGATTCCCAAAACACGGTGATCCTCATGGCCTGGGCGAAGAGAGAGGGCTCCAGAGAGGATGCAGGATGGATGTGCTCTCTACTCTATAGACCGAGCCCCAAAGCCCCCAAAGCCACACTGGTAATCCAAGGTGAGCTGCTGAATGACAGTCTGGAGTAATGGGAAGCTTTTTTTCTCTACTATCATTAGAGCATCATCGTTGCAACCATCTAGCAGGGCCAGCTCAGAACAGGTCCCGGTGACAGTGTCAACGCAAGAGCATTTGTGCTGTCACAAGCAGAAGAAAGGGAAGCCAGACCCAGGGAGAGTACAGACTACCATTTTCTTTGGCAGTGTTGGTCTACAGCAAAAGTTATCTTGAATTTATGCTGTGGAAGCCCTAGAGGATGGTTTCTGTGCCTCAGCAGGTCTGAGTATCCCCTTGCCTATTCCTAGCTCTGCCCCACAGCCACGGCAGGCACAGAGCTAAGGTGCAGCAGTGGTGGTCTGCAAAACACATGCACAGCTCTGTAACATCCTAGCACAGCAGGTTTGTCTTGTCCCTCATTTACGGGCATGTTCTTGCCTCTCAGAGCCTTATTTCCATCTCTCCTGGAACTCCCCACCTCTGCAGGTGGAATATGGGGGGCCAATCTGCGCATCTGCTGCAGAGCTGGAGACCACGCTCAGCGTGATAAAATTACAGTATGAAGCACACAAAAACACACACCACAAAGTCACTCCCATGCTGAGGACATATTAAAGCTTGTGAGGCAGGAAAAGTTCTCATAATATGAATAATGTGGGGCGGACACACACAGCTGCAGTGGGGACAGAATTTCTAACAATGCATGACTCAAAAAACGCACGTTACTGGATAGTGCTAATGGGCAGGGGGTTAGCACCTCCTCTGCTTCCCCAGGAAATCCACCTTTAGTGTCTGTGTGCTGGAAAACAGTGTGCTCCAGAGGGGAAGAGGCCTGGGGGTTCCCTGTATCCATTCCCGCAAGGTCTTCACTGCCCATCGGCACGCAAGGCAGCAATGGCTCTCACATGGCCTGCCATGTGCATTACAACTTTCCAGCAGCAAGAGTGCAAAGGGTTGGGGTTTTACAAACCAGTTACTGGCCCAGACAAAACCTGGTGGGCTGGGGATGTGCTTGGGTCCTGGTCAGGCTGCTGGGTTTGGATCCCATCACACTCAGCCCATGTTCTTCTTGCTCTGATTACAGCTAACATTTGCCCTCCTCTTGCTGGTACATTTTGTGGTTTCATACCCTAGTTGTGAACCCTCTGAGGGAAATGAGACCTCACTGTCCTGGACCAGGACCAACACTGCTACATCCTACATCCATGTCTGCAGTTCAAAGGCAACGTAAGTCAATTTAAGACCAAGTTGCTGTCAAACGATGTGACCCTGGCTACTCTAACCCTAACCCTAATTGTCAGCCACATCATAAGTGGGTAGAGAGCTGGAGACCACCAAGGACAGTGTTCACTCAATAACAAATGTCCTACAACCACACTGGAGACAGCGCTACATTTCCTTTGGCATTCCCTTTCTAGCCCCACACCTCATGAGGCTCTAAGCTTTCTCTCTCTCTTAATCCTAACCATAACCATAACCATAACCTTAGTTGTCACCCTAATTTCAGGTGGGTCTGCACATTGAGACCACCAAGCCTTGGGCTGACTGGAGCACAAACGTTGTCCAAGAACCACTCTGGATATAGTGCTATATTTTCTCTGGCATCTCCTTTCTAGCTCCACTTCCCACGGTGCCCTACACATTCTCTCTCATTCTCTCCTAACTCTAACACTATTTTTCCAACATAGTTTAGGTGATTTTAGAGGATAAGGCCACCAAGCCCAATGCTAGTTCAACAACAAAAGTTGTCCTAGAACCAGTCTTCATACAGTGCTACAATTCTGTTGACGTTTTCTATCTAGCCCCACTCTCCAGAAACTCCCCGCCCTGGCCACATGTCCCTTTTCACTCCGTTTTGCACAACGTTTTCGCAGCTAGGCAGTGAGTCAGATCAGCTCAGTGTGTCAGCCAGATGAACAGGTTGGCTGGACTCACTGGGTGGTTTCACACCTGCTGGTGTAGCACAGAATGGTGGTGACAGGAATGCACGTCTGGGACAGGACAGGACGAAGGGATGGAACAGGAGGAGGATGGGGCAGACATGTAGACTTGGATGAGCTTGGACTGTTTATAAAGACTGCTCTTATTTTCCCTTTTGTAAACAAGAGTAATCCTCCTTTTAATGGGGGAGATTTTAAACCTTTATTGTGTTTTGAAGACTTTCTAACCACAGCATCTTTCTTCAGGTCAAAACTGAGTTGAGCAAATATTTCAACCGCTAAGTCAACAGCAGTTGAACCAACAGCAGAGTGATCAAGATTTAATCTTTTATTTCACAGGGGGAGACCACACTGCTATTTTACAAATCCCTTTCATCTCAATGGGATTCCCTGAATCAAAGGCTTCCAGGTGTGATTTTTGGCTGGGAATAAGCAGTTGCATTCCCATCAAGCACAAGCAGCCATCAACTCCTTGCTGTTCAAGAGAATTGTTTTCCAGAAAAGGAAGGGTTTCCTTTCCATGAGTTCAAAGTCCCATCAGGAATGTGTTGATTAGGATGCTGTGAACAAAACACCCTTCATTCCCAAGGACCTATTTGTAAACTCCTGTCAAGAGAAGGAGTTAACCAAGCAAAAATGCCCACAAGAGGCTAAAAGATGCAGAATTTGGACCAGGAAGATAAATAAACTCAACCATAAACACAGTAGCAGTTTCCTCAGTAGCAGAGACAAGTACCACACTTCTTAGCTTTACATATCGGCCCTTACAAAACCAGTAGAGTAAAATAGGCATTCTTCCAAAGACAAGTTTGATGAATTTTCTTGTTGTTCTTTGTAAGCTTATTGCTTTATCACTGTACAATAGTCAATGGCCCTGCTCTCTGGGAGATTAAATTGTGTTAGATGTGTGCATAAAAGTTCCCTTTGCTCTTAAAATCCATTCATTCTATTATATGGATTTCTTTTAGAGTACCTTGATTTATTACATCAGAATTAAGGCAGTGATTTCTAATTCTGCGCATGATTTGGATTTTATCCCTTGAGGACACGAGTGCCATAAATCAGAGGCTCTCAATGTACAAAATGTAGACAGGAAGGCAGTTCCTGTCTCACAAACATGAAGTGGGAAAACCTTTAATAGCCAACAATGGTCTGACTTCAAAGGCAAATATCTCAGAAGAGATCAGAGAGATTTTCTATACATTTATGGCTTGGGTGCTTTAATATTAATAGACTTCCTTAGCATGAGACTGAAGCCAATACGATCATAAGCCTGGAGCCTGCCTGGCAGAACATTCCCTGGATTAAGGCAGAAAGGCAGGAATGAAAGGATGGGCCAGTCCTCCCAGGTCTCAGGGATTCATCCCAGGTCTCCTAGACATTACTACTCACTCTACAATTGGCAGAGATATTGAAGCCACTCCTCCCCAGGGGTTTAGGATAGGATGCCCTCTTATCCTTACAGCATGCATAGGGTATCCTGAGGTCCTCATCCTGAAGCAGAAAGTCCTGGAGGGGAGGAAGGCTCTGACATGTCTGCTGGGCTGGAGAGAAGGCTAAGGAGCTGCTAGACAAAACTGAAGCTATACCTAGAAGGTATCAGGTTATAGGGATGGAAAGCCACAGATGGCTGGTGCTAGGCTGCCCAGCATGAAAGGATGGACCCCTTCACCAGGGACGGAGCCTCAGACATTCTGGAAAATGCCTTTTAAACTGCTGCACACTAGCAGAGTTGCTCACTGTTACAGCTAAAGCCGCACAGTTTTGTGAGTGGATAAGACAGTCTTGTGCTAAAGGGCACCCATTTAGTCCCCAGTTGCCTTAGGATTGCCTTAGTGCCTCTTCACAGGGGTGGTAGACATGAAGCAGGGATGAGGAGCCGTGTTCAGCCTTTAGCCTGCCACTTGCACACACAGCTTCCTTCTCATGCGTCTCCCATGTGTCTTCAAGCCAGCAAAGAGCAAGGATGAAGAAGAGGTGAAAAGGAAAGCAAAGTGTCTTGCCTGTTGTTTATTCCTGAGAAAGAGTTTGCCTTCGTGCTATTAAATCACCCTTGTCCCCTGAAAGATCCAGAGCATTAATTGCATGTGTTCACCACGTTCCCTTAGGCAAGAAGAAAGCCTGCAAGATGCCAGATTCCTCTACCAGGTCAGTAATTCTGCTAAGCTGCTCCTTACTGTTCCACATCCAAACCCAACATGGAATTTAACCACGCCATGACTTTGCCCTCCAGCTCTGCCTGCACAGACCAGGTGGCAGTACATCTGTGAGGGAAGCATATCAGCCCAAAATATACGACCATTATCCAAATACTACCCTTTGTCACGTCCATAAATCCATAATGACCAAGATCATAATCACATTAAAAACCTTTCAACTGACCATTTACGGCCAGTCACCAGCATGGTTATGGTGGGGCATTTTTAGAGGTTAGCGGGTGCTCTGATGCATTTTGTCATACAACCAGGAAAGACATAAGACAAGAGCTCAAATATTCACAGTGATACCCAGCATTAATACTTTAAGAAATCATATTATAAAACTGTAGCTTTGTATAGTTTTCCATATAGCTTGGTTTGGGGGAATATTAATAATCTCATTAGAACTGGGAAAAGTTGTCTGCCTTGGCTTTCATTTTGTTTGCCAAAAAAAACAAACAACAAAAAAAGAATTTTTAGCAGAGACAGACATAATTTCTATGTATTATTTTATTTGGGGGGATGAATAAAAAATCAGAAAGTGCAAATGGAGAGCTCAGCCCTGCTCCTGTTAAAATCCCCCTGCCTCTGGTGCGAATGCGGGAGGAAGCAGGAACAGGAGGTGCCTCGCTCCCAGATTTCCAGTGCCCGGCATCTCTCCTCCCTCCCCCTCGCTTGCTTCTCCTCCAGCCTCCGATTGCTTGGGTGACAAACTCGGTCAGGGGATTCGAGCCTCTCCACATGGATCCTCATTCTCCGTCCTTGCCACAGCCGTTCGCGTCGCCCGTGGCTGCGCCGACCGAGCCGAGCCCGAACCGCATCTGCGAAACCACCCGGGTTAAACGCAATGACAGCCACAAATCTGAAGCGGCAGCGGGGGCTTTCCAGGTCATTTCACAGATGCCGCTTAGACCACGGCGCTGCAAACAGCCCTGTGCCAAGGGAGACGGCGACCTGCGGTGCGGCAGAGCGGGAGCAACCCCGGGGGAAACCGGGACACGGAGCCCTTGCACCCGAGTACCCGAGGCGGATGTTGTCATTTTCTGCAAGCTGTGTCATTTATCTCGCTAAATCCTGAGAATGCACCAGGGTGAAGGCGGCAGAGATGTCCTGCCCGTTTAGGAAGCTGAGCCAGGCAGGAGCAAGCAGAGTGTCAAAGCTTGCCCGCTGCCAGCACCCTCCATGCCCCAGGATCACTGCAAAAACATCTCCTACCCTCCAGCTTCTGCACCTCCACATGCTTTCAAAGCACTCCCCTCTGCAGGACCTCCTGGTTTGATGAGGGGGAAATGTAGCCACGGGAAGCCCTGCCTGGCTCTCGGCGAGGGAAGAGCTTCCAGCTGGATCTCCTCTCCTGCGCTCTCCTTGCTCTGCCCCGGACCAACTAAGGCAACACGGTGCAGCACCTCTGGCCTCGCAGCTCCGCAGGTTGCCGTATGCCAGCAGTCGCACTGCTCCAGATCCTGTGCTCAGCGTTTCTTGTTATGTGTCCCACAGGCTTTGATAATGCTTTTTGATGCTCAGGTTAGGATTTATTACTATTTTGAAGCAAACGCGCTCCAAGCAGAACCTTGAAGAAATGAAAGCTGAAAGGCAGACCCGCTGAGGGCAAGAAGGCAAGGCGTGGGGGGAAAGGATGGACGGGCCAGGCTCACACTGACACTACAGATTAGGAAAGAAGCCCTTTGTGAGCATCAGGTCACACATTTCTTCCTTCTAATGTCTTGGTGCATCCCACAAAACGGCACGGTTTTTCAAAATAATCTACATTATTTGCACAGCCTCAGCCACCATCACAGAAGGGCTCTTTAGCAGCGATGGCAGCTGTCCCCACTGCACCTCTACTGGTGTAAAAAGCTGTTTTCTGCTCCGAGCAGTGGAGCAGTGTGAACAGCACAGGAATTTCCCCGTGTGAAATGGAGAAGCGACAGCAGAGCTTCTGCAGCCACATGCCCACATGTGCTGAGAGAGACATTGCTTTATAATGTCAGTGTCAGCTACCAAGACGACTCTAGCTTTGTCTAGCACCCCAAGTCATTCTCCTAGGCGCAGCATTAAAGCGAGCTGGGCTCCAGGTGCTTCTTTAAATCTTAGTGTATGCATTCCTCCCATTCCGGGCTTTAGAACTATGCAAGCTTTGCAAACATCTTCACATCTTCGTAGGAGCTACTACATTCTCCGTCCTTGCAGGAAAGGGAGAACTTCTGAGACGCAATAGCAAAGCCTTGGCAAATTAGAGGGCAATGTGGTAATAAACACACTGAATCCATGCTTTGTGATCTGCCTGCCATTTCTCCAGAGCTGAGTAATGGATGAGCTCATATCCCGAGAGTCCCGGTCAGCGAATCCCAGAGTTTTCTGCTTGTTATGGTGTTTATTTTATTCCTTCTCATGGCAATCAGGGCTGCTAATGAACTGACTAGTGGGTGACATGAGACTTCACGCTCTCTTCCACTTTGTCATATTCCCATTTTGCATTACCCTGGATTTGTGCCACAGTTGGTGTCACTCCCTTCAGTCAGATAAGCCTGTTCTAAAGGGTTTTTGTTTCTTTGATTTGATTTGATTTGTTGAGGTTTATTTATTTATTTATTTATTTATTGGTCTACAGTTGGCGAACAACGCCTCTAACCAGACAGCTCTTACTGAGATGTTAGGCCAGTTCTATGTCTGTGCAAATCTCTTGATCTTTCTCCTTCCTGTTGCTGGTAACGTTTGGTCTTGGACTGAGGAATAACAGCTAAAGGCTGAAGGGAACCGGCACACCAGGATTCAAAGAGCATTTGCATCTAGGGAGGTCCTCTCTAATGCAATCCCTCAAACAAAATTAATGCTGATTAGACAATGATGTAACGTTAATATTATCTCCGAGAAACAGCTAAATTATGCCAGCCTGGGGGACTGAAAGAAAGGTTTAATTAAAATCTGCTTGTGTCAGCCTTGTTCCCTCTGCTCAGAGGGCAGCCCCTCTAAGATAAACCTCATAGGGAAAGGACAAATCCTGCAAGAAACTGGAGACCTCTCAAAAGCTGAAGCCACAGGAGCAGACTGCAAGCGTGGGAGAAACAGGGATTGCAGGGGACACAGCTGCTTTTCGGGGTGCAAACCAGCCAGTGGAGGGCTGCTGTCCCCTGCCCTGGTGACACGGGGAGCCACGTGGCCCCCGGCATGGTGGGCACAACAGATCTGTGGCCCCTGGAAGCTTCGTGATACCATTCAGGCACCAGAGCGAGCAGCAGAGGTGCGTGGAGCCTTGAACAAGACACCAGCCATGCTCACAATGATGATATTTGCCATGAGACCATTAATTCTGTTTGCTTTGGGAGCCTCTAGGGTGTTGCAGCTTTTATCAGCATTCATGGGGACTAGAAATGCACTGTGGCTTTAAAAGATAAGAAAGGTTTTCTTGCTATCACCAGGACACTAGGAAAACCCCCTAAAAACACAGGGCAGGATAAAATCATGGCTTTGCTGCAGGTAAAAAGGGTCAGCTTGGCTTGGACGCTGCAGAGAGGAGCCATGGGTTTGTGTGGGTGTCTGTGGATACCACAACTGCCTGGGGACACTGAAGAAAAGCCCAGGACCTCAGGCCACCTGTGTTGAAGGGCTGGGACCATCTTGGATTAGTTGGCAGAGGCAAAGACAGGGATACATGTCCAGCAAAACCCTTGCTGGGAAGATAGGAGCAAATGAAGATATCTTGAAGCGAGGGGCAAGCAGCTAAACTAGGAGCAAACACAAGACCTGCCTCAACAAGGTGGTACCTGTAGTTTTGTTGTAGTTTCAACGGCCTAAGGACACAGGGAGGCTTGTAGAGAGAAGTAATAACTTATATTAAAATAGCTGTAGTGTGTGGTGAGTTCTCAGGGCACAAGCCCTCTCTTGGATCCCGCCCTTACTCCTCCCATTCTCGCACAAGAGTAAAAGCCCAAGGACGTCAGGCCCAGGAACCAAAGTGCAATCCCCAAGACCTGGTGATTTCCACCTGTGATTATTCTCTTTGCCACAAGAACATGCTAGAAGTAATATAAGTAAAAGAATGATTCAGAGGTGAAGGTGAGGATCAGAAGAGCTGATGGGTAATAGAGGTTGTGAGTCTTTGGTGTTCTCTGCCAGTCTCCAACATGCCCTCAGTCAGAGGGCTTCACGTTGGCCTCTATCCAGACCCATGCAGATGCAGGAGGTGTGGGTTGCCCAGAAGAAGATAGCATTTTTGCCACACCTTTTTGGGGGCAAATGCAAGTACAGGTTGAAAAGAGGAGACATGAAAACCCTTGGGAGAAAAGACGAACTCCAAAGTCACCCAGTAGGAGCAACGGTCTGGTCCTTTCTAGGCTTCTGAGCAGGATTAGTTTGACCTGACAGAGGAGATAAGGGCCACAGTGGCATTTGAAAGGAGCCTAAGAAGTGCCATGATGGTGGATGATGTCTCCTGTTGAACTTGGGGCAGAAAAGCTTTGGCAGGGGTAGAGAGAGGAGAATCCAAGGTTTCTGCCTTTTTTTCTACTCCTTTTTCTCCTGCAAACACGAATCACATTAAGAAGTTTGTTAGCACTGTTAGCACAGTTTGTTTGTTTGTTAGCACAACATCTACAGAGGATCCTGGAGACACAGATATTCTCTTCCCCTCCATTTCACCTTCCTTTGCCATAAATCCACCATCATGTACTGCCTTGTGAAGACATTTGGATATAAATACTAACTCTTTTCAACATTCTGAGTTATATGCAAAAAGATCCAGCTCTACTGCCATTACATTTCTGCCAGTGGATGACAGGCCAGTGCATATTTTTCATTTATTGTTTCAGTTTATTTTTGAACTTCCCAAGAGATGAGGTTGCCACGCTTTCCGTTCTGAGGCTGTAAATTATTTTAGACCAGAGGATTTCAAGATACGGGTCTTACTTATCTGTAAAACAATTCTTGCACAGTGAAAACAGACCTGTCTGGAAATTATGAGATTACAGCATTTTGAAACTAGGTACATGATTACATTTGGTTGAAAAAAAGAAAACATTTCTTTAATTGTTCATATGCAAATGTCACAATTAAGAAAAGCTGTAACGGGTGAAGGTTGTATGTAATAGGAATTGTAGCGCAACAATATAGTCAATATCAGATGCTCCTATGAGAAGGATCTATGTATGTGGATCTAAGTTCATGGATACGAAATCTGGTATTATAAGAGGAGAAAAATTGGAAGAAAAATTCTTATGTACGGACTTAATAGCAGAGAAAAACTTATAATGAAGAATGGGAGGTCATCTCAGTTTTTGAAATTCAGTAAAGAAAAGCTGAACTGAAACTGAACAGGTAGCTACGAGGGAGGGAGATGTGGATCACAGTCATGATCAGGAGGGATCTGGGTATGGCTAGTACAGGTGGTCAGGATAGGCGACAAGCTTGTGTTCACCAAGGAAATCTGAGCCTGAAAAATATCCTGATGCCACCTCTTTGAGCCTGGTAGTGGCCTTGGGAATGGCCTTGCTCTGGCTGTGGATGGGCCTCTTGCAGCGCTGGTATCGATGCTGGTTCTTTGGAAGAAATAAAACTTAAAGCCTGAGTTTTTATTAATTGGTTCTGGAATGTAATTTAGCTCCAGAACTGAAACAAGGTCCACTATAGTTGCTATTTTTAGAGGTCCAATTTTCATTACCTTGAGTTTGTTTCCTACAGATGCTGAGTGAAGGAGTAACATTCTCCAGCACTTGTAAATATCTAAACAAGCTTAAGTACCAAGCATGAATGGAATCTTCTGGCATCCAGCTACTCTTTTTAATACAATGCCAAACAAAAGACACAAATTCTGTGACAAAATGGGTCAGACAAAAAAAAAAAGATCGCTTTTTACCCTACCCTGCCATTATGATCCGAAATTGTGGAACAAAAAAATACATATTTTAAGTTGTGTATCTATATATTATTATTCAGCACCTTTTACCTACTAAATCATTTGTTGACTCCATAAAAGATCTTTGCACAATTTCTATTCTCAAAGCCAGTACAACAGCAGAACTAGAGGCAGCTGTGGAAGGGAGTGAATGGGTGAAAGACCCATTCCGTCCCCAAACAAGGCATCGACTTGTTGGTCAAGACATATGTCTGCTTTGTGTCAAGGCAGCAAAGCTAGGAATCCTTTCTGCTTTTGTTGTGGTATTCTTCTGCTTAATTAAAGAGTTATAGAAGGCACTAATTTAAACAGAGCAGCTGGAGAGTTGTGACCACCGGTGTCTGGCAAAGAGGGTGACAGAACAGGGCTCCGTTTCAAATGTATAGTTGGCACCAAATGAAAGGAACCTGTCATCATTCTTGGAAGGGTTTTGCACTCTGTGTCGAGCCCGTACCCGAAGTAAAGCTCCATGTGCAATGCTCTGAAGCCTGGAAAGTTCAAACAACAGCCAACTTTGGGCCTGACGCTGTGGCGCTGCAATCAAGGAGAGTCCTCTGGGGAAGGCCCCACCACTTCAAACGCTTAAGTCTGGCTGTGCCCAGTTGTTTCATTAAGGGACCTAATTGACCAGATGAGCTGGTCTGCCACTGTGCTTCCTTTTGAAATCCCAAGAAATAAGAACTTCTGTCTTATTCTTGCAGCTTAGACTTTTCTAAGCTAGTGGGCTTTCCGTGGACTTTTCCAAAGGTCATGACTTAGGCATGTGGACTGAGAAGAAGCTGCATGCTTCTATTACTGTAGAGCTGGACTGCTTCTGCCAGGCCTGTGCCTTTCAAATATATATTTTTAGCTGTCATCAAGCCTCAGAATATTCAGCGTAGCAGGTATTAAAACATCTCTGTGTGCAAAAGCCCTATATCTACGGCTATGAGATACATAAGAAGAGTAGAAGCAAAAAGAAACATGCCTCAAGCATGCAGTGCCAAAGGGAATGGATTATATGCTAAGATAACAGAAAGTCACTCTTGAAAAATTTAATAATAAGTAAAATATCCATCACTCAAGTAGCCCTCCATAAATACATGAAATATTCAGTCAGAGAGAACAAATTTTGGTGCTAAACTGTCTATCTCCATAGAGATGTGGATGCCTGGTATATAAAGCAAGATATGCAAAGTGACTAGAATTGAAATAATTTTTGATTGCATAAGATAAAGCTGTTTCTGAGCTGACTACATTCATATAACTATTTTTTATTATTTATGAAAAAAAAATCTGGAAGGGAAGCCTGGAGTCAGATTGAAAGTGGAAGCTCAACAAGAGTCCACAATTATTCACATATTTAATATGAACTTTACTAAATGTCTTTGATGCAGCCAAACACACAAGATAACTTACAGATTAGCCTCCAACCTGTTTATTGGCTTCTGGCATTTATTTTGTTTTGGTAAAATTAGTGAAGTAATGAAATATAATCTTCAAAGATTCTCTTCTTGGTACAAAGATGGGATAGGAAATGACCTGGAGTCGTTTACACTATGATCCCTGTGAAGACCAGGAAATGGAAACAAACTCTGACTCAGGAGCAAGATTTGGAAAGTGGTGGAACAATGCAAGAGTCAAAAGCAGCATGCAAAGAAGGAACCTGCCCAGGCAACTGTGTTGGTGGCTTGTGTGGGACAGAACGAGAAGGACTCGCCATGGTGGGTAGATCTGCCTGAGGCGGCAGCAGTCCTTGCTCCTTGGGCTCCTTCTTCTCAGGCTTCTCTCTTGTTAATCCTGCACTTTGGGTGTTCTAGGAAAGGGGCAAAAAGAATTGCTGCTTGAATTCCCGAGCAGGATCTTTTTCAAAAGCAATATGCACCTGGTAATGGGCTTCCCTTCACAAATATCCCGTGTCCAAGGTGACTGTAACCCAGAATTGCAGGAAGATGCTCTCTGTGGATGCAGAGCCTTCAGAGCATCCACCAGCACCTGTGCCTGCTATGCCTGCCTGGACATACATGAGTCACCTTCATGCTATGTATGGTTTGAGGACACTGACACCGAGAAAACTACAATCATCTGGATTCCTTGAGCAATTTGACTCTATGATAATACACCAAATTACGTGTAAGTTTCGGTCTGGATTCACAGGCAGAGTCCCCAAGGCCCTAGAGGCCTGGAGTGTGATTTCCTAAGGGGTCTGATTAGCAGTTTGGTGCTGAGCCAGATTCCTTAGGGACAGACCCCTTCTCCTTGCTCCTAAAGCTAATGCAAAAGTAATAGAGTGCAGATGAGCGTCAGAGAAAATGTTGGACTGATGAGGCATGCGCAGCCGAGCCTGGACTTGATGATCCCCCCATGCTCAGCTGCTGTAAGAACAGGCAGCAGTGAGCAGCCACAGCTGAAAGAGGAAAAACAGCTTAGTGGTTGGAGCTAGACCCCCAGGCCTTCTGGGTGAGCCTACCACGTGCTGCTCTCTCTGCCTTGGTTGATCCTGCCAGAGCACTGCGGTTGAGAGAGAAGTCAAGACTTGCACAGACCTGAGTGCTTGCATGATCCCAAGGAAAGCCCATAGAAGCCACACGTCCCTTCAGGTATCCTGAGCTCAGCCCTTCTTCCTCATGAAGGAGAGATGCAGCAGAGAGCACCAAGTGCTCTACTCTACCTTTGCTGCCAGGGAGTGGGTGGCCGCAGCTGCACCAGGTGAGAAGACTGCTCAGCTGCCAGGCCTGCCTCGATAAGAACGCGCAATATTGACACGGTCTGCTTCATCAGCGAGTGCTGCCGAGCAACAAAACAGCACAGCAACGACGTGTCGAGTCATAAATAACTCATCATGAGGAAAACGTGTGCCGGCCGGGCATGGAGCCATAGCACTCATCCTTAGCTGCGCATTCAAATCAGCTCCATTAGTATCATATTCTTCTGTAATTACTCCATTGATTCAAACTGCATCCTATCTCCCCCAGAGAGGAGATAACACCCTTTAATTTACTGAGAGACAGGAGAAAGGAGAATGCTAATATAGCATCCACACTGTGTTCAGAGCAAGGCTTGGGAGTGCATGTGAGTGGGCCATGAAAGTCTGCACAGTCAACAGTGCCAGTTCTGCAGGTGTTAAACTCAGCGACAGCAAAAAAACTTAGACCAAGGGCTAATGGGGTGCCAGGGTCTACTCACATTGCAGCATTCTCAGGACCCTCATGCTTACGCTGAGAGCAAGAGGGATATGAACCCTTCAGTGACCCCAGGCTGTTCTGCGTTGGTGATGAAACCCAAAACCTGTCAAGTTTCATGTGGTCTCCTGTTTCCTAGCAGAGGTTTCAAAGCGCTCCTGTTACATTACCTTGTTTTCAGAAGTGCTTCTCTTGAAATTTCACAAATTCTTCTCCTTAATCCCCTTGAAAGGAGGCTCTTGTGACTTCCAAGAACTCCCGGAAAGCGTTACTATTTCTGTTATTATTGTTGGCACACAGCATGTTCACTTCTACCAAGAGCTGCTGGGAGATGTTTCGGAGTGGGAGAGGGCATGAAGGCAGCTCTTAGGCTGTCTCTCATCACTGCTCTATGCAGAAGCTGTCACAGAACAAGAGCTGAAAGCTGCATGACCTGTCTGAGAAAATAACCCAGGTGATGGAAGCTGAGAAATGGGAGGGTCGTGTCCAGATGTTAAAAACAACAACAAACAAAAGAATACACTTTCCTGTCAATTACAGGAAATTACAGTATTTTGGCCAGATCATACCTAGACTATTTATGTGTCAATCAAGCAGTTTTGTACAAAAGACGAAAGGTAAGATTCTAAATGGGAATCCTGAAGGTGAGAGAAGGAAGGTACTCGTCTCTGATCTGTGCAGACACTTACCAATCTAGAAATCAAAGCTATTGAGCAACAGCCAAGCAAAGAAAAATAGCTCTCTGAGATCAGGCCTTGCTGCTTCTATTAGGAAGATGAACTTGTTTTGTGCATATGCAGGCCATGGTAATGGGAACATTGGTGGAAAGAAACAAGTTGTGCGTAGACCAAGATGAAAGGCTCTGGGCTGAGCAGTGCCATTACCTCCGTATTAATGTGGGAGTGAAAAGCAAAGGAAAAATGTAATGAGAGTCTGGTTTCATTTAGGTGTTGTTTATACTCCGAGTCAAGAACTCCCGGCCCACACACACTCGTCTCAGGCAGCTGCCAGCTAAAGAATAAAGATTAAGAGGAAGAGATGAAGGGAAAACATTACAGTAGCATGTGATTTTGGTGGTAAAGCAGAAGGAAGTTGATTATAGAAAAGTGAACCCTGTCCAAGGATTCTGTCAACTTCTTGGAGGGCTTTGGCCAAGTCACCAAGGCCCTAATCTGTCATCTAAATTTGCCAGTGTTAACACTTACAGGCCATTTAAATTAATGGCAACATTTTGGAGGTGCTGAGCTCCTGCAAATACTGCAAAAGGAAAGGGTGTTAATGGTTCTCTGGCAGCCCGAGTTGAGTGCCCAGTTTTAGCACTTTGAAGGTACTGGTTTTATCCTCTGGATTTAATTTGCTTTGATTTCCACCAGAGTCATTTTGGAGAAAATAAAGGTAGAGTTTGCTTGGTGTGCTGGAGAGAAGATTCTCCTCCTGCAACTTCTATGGTCTCATTGATAAAATGCCTATAACACTCTACTGAGAACCTTAGGGAAATAAATTTGCGAAAGCGGTCAAGGAAAACATTTTAGTATTGATTAGTCGCTATTCACCAAGTAATACTATCCATTTCCTGCTAATTTTCAGCTGTTAACTAGTCATCAAAATATTTAACCACTCCCAAAGGTTTTGAACATGCGCTCGGAAACGCATCATTCAGCAGACATACACTCGTGGCCCATGGGATGATCCAACATCCAGAGGAGACTTGATTACAGCCGCTCCTGGTCGTTTTCTGTAGAGAGCATCAGCAGTGCTATGAATCAGGCCCTGTGAGCTCATGAGGACTGTGTCCATAGAGGGGCTACTACTACAAAACTGAGTACAGATGGGTTCAACAGTGAAAGGTCATGTTATTTTCAGTGGGCTGCTCGCACTCTCCATATATTTATGGTGTTCAGCCTGTGGGGTATAACAGCATGAGTTATATGCAGGATGCAGGGCTTCACCTGGACACCTACGGCGCATATCCTGCTTTTCTGCTGTCCTCCTCTCTTGGAACCATTGCTCCGTGCAGTGAGCACTTTCCCCTGCAGTAAATGTGCAACAGGTTGTAATCGGATTCTGTCTTATGATGGAGCTCTATGGATATAGTATAAACAACTGCTCAAAGTGACAAGAAGGGAAGAATCATGCTCTTGAATCCTTGAATTCTTCAGGTAAAAGGCGTAGCTACAAACTGATCAGAGAAAGACCCGTGGAACAAAAACATTAATTTATCTTTTGTGCATGGAGGGACATTCATTGCATTTCCTCCCATTTTCCCACACAGCTGCAGTTCTATCTTTGGATTTGAGGGTCTGCCCTCCTTATCATTATTTTACCAATCAAATCAGTTCTGACGCTGGTGAAGCCCATGTGAGTCAGTATGGTATTCACAGCATTTCTACCAACTTTCGAAAGCCTAAAATGAGCCTCATTTAATCTCGTCCATTCTCTAGGTTCTCTAGCCAAACAACTAACCAGGGTATCAAAAAGAAGCAAAATAAAAATAATAGTGTTACACATGAAAGTCTGACAGCAGTCATAGGGTACTCCATACGCTAAGGATACGACTGAAGTTTATAGAAAATCATGAGTGATTTCTGAACATATGCTGAGCATTTCTGAACATATTCAGAGCGTTTGACCTAGCGAGGCTCCCTGGCTTGCTTCATCAGATGTATGTCTCAAGCTGTCTCATTTAAGGTTTCAGTTTCTGTATTTCTGGAGCTCCAAACAGCTTGCATGGTGGAAACGATTCCCACGCTACATTGGAAAATATTCGGATTTCTTTTGTTTCAGAAAAAAAAAACAAGCTGAACTCTGAAGGTTGATGGGTTTCAAGTCAAGTGAATGGCATCGCTACCTAGAAAGGTTCACAAAGGTGTTTTTGTGAGCATGAAGCATTAATTGGAGCCATAGCACAATTGTTGCTTCAGAACAATAAAACCTCCTCCTAGGTTTCCATCACAAGAGTTTAATAGTGGATAAAATGGGACTTGGAAATAAAAGAGGGTGGGTTTGTGTGTGTGTGACGTTATAGCTAGGACAGAGAGATTAAACAAGTAAGTTTCAGTGCATAGTTCTGGCAGTTTTGATTTATGGACTTGTAAAAACTGATAAAGATGCTCCAGGTAGCATACGAAACACAAGAGAATTAATTAATTACATGTCAGAAACAGGACAAAGATGCTAGATGTACAGAACTGCATTGACATTTAATCAAGCTTTATTACCTAGCCAATCTCGAAACATTAAAATGATGGTCAGTTATTTACAAGCACATTGCTGCCACAAAATAATTTGTGACTAAATACATCTAGCTCAGTCTCTTTGGTAATTATATTCTAATCTAACCTCTGTTGGGATCATGTTTTTATCAAATTTAAGGTTGGCTCCATCTGGAGCAGATGCAGTCTTCTTGTAAAAGTAATAATTGATCAAATTCGGGATTTGGTTTCATGCATGCAACTCCTTTGTATTCCAAAGTGTGTGAGTACATGCCCCAGTGGGGAGGGTCAGCTGGAAAAACTCATTAATTAGTGTATCATGTGCACAAATTAGAATTCTACTCTGCTATTAGTTAAAAAATGGACTGATCCTCTGCTTGAGAAGGATTATGCCTGACAGGTAGACAGCAGGTCTCCTGGCGATGGAAATTTTTCAAATATTCGTATCTAGCCCTTTTGCTGATGCCATTTTGAAAATGAGAGAGAAAGAATATATGCTTCATTCTGAAGCTGTTTTCTCACGTGTACAGGCAGCACCAAGACCTCTCCATCACAGAATCCCAGCAATTCTGGTTAGGGGGAACCTCTCGAGCCCTCTGTCCACCTGCCTGCTCAGCCCGCTGTTGCCAATACCCTGTAGTGGTCATGCCATGGGTTTGTCGAGCCAAATCCTGAGACTTTCCAGGTCTAGCACTCCATCCCTTCTAGGTGACCCGCTCCAGCTGCTGCTCTTCCCTCTGGGTGGACAACTTCCAAACATCCCACATGGTTCCAAACATCCAACACGGTTATATCGTTTGGCACTACTGAGAAGAGCCTGGCTCCATCTGCTCCGTAAATGCCCTCCTAGCAGCTCCAGCTGCTGCTCTCAGCCCCTGTGCTGGACTGAAGAAGCAGAGGACATCACAGGTGAAACTGCAGGAACGCATCGTCAGGGAGACTTGACACCATCCACTCGGGCTCCTTGAAATAAATATGCTCAGGACTTATATCCTTAGTCCCATCCCAGAAAATGGAGAGCCAGCTGATTTTCAAAATCTCCTGCACAAGACATTGTACTTTCATTGTTACACTTCTCTTTCACACCAAAAAAAAGTATTGCTCTGTTAGGTACCTCCAGTTGTTCCTCATATTCTACATGGTGGCTGCGGTGTCTGGCAAGAGGACTGGAATACTGGTCTAGAGAGCCCCTAGTTCTGCTAAGAGCATCATAACCCAGCTGGGAACCCGGTAGGCCACCTGATTCCATAAATCCTCCTAATTCTAGCAGTTGTGTCCATTTCTTTTGCTAATACTTCTTCTGCAAGAAGGACAGATCTTTGCCAAACACAATATTACCTGACCGTGCAGGGGAAGTGAGGAAAGTCAGTCTGTATAAATGTGGCTTGGCAGGGAAATTGCTGCAGGAACAGACTATTAAAATAAAAGCTGTGGTATAAAAACGTTGAGACACACATGTGGCTTCTGTTCCTCAGTGTTATCAGGGGAGAAAAAACACGTGATCTCCAGTTACCTAATCAAGAGAAAACGAGAACAGCACTATTTGCCTATTACTATTCATTATTTGAATAGTACCAAGAGCAAAGTATCAACTTTGTGACTTTTTATTCAGGCAAGAAGAAACTGAATTCACTGAGGCTGTAGTCAACAGTTTACTCTTGACTTCAAACATACAAAAAATAAAACTAAAATGGAAAAAAACCCATCCTGCAGTCAGTAGTGCTGCAGCCTCTAGATACCTGGCCAAAGTACAGCAGAGTACACTCAAGTCAGTGGTAAAAAATGCTGGTTCCCTTTAGAGGATTTTGGATGAGATCCAAAATAAATCAGATCCAAAACTATGGGGATCACAAAAGATAAGAAGTTTGTGAAAGAAAAATACAGTAAAAGTGCCCAGTACTATTACAAACATCCCCAAAGGTTTCCGACAATATTGCAGAAAAGCAATAGCTGTCATATTGCATTACTTAAGTAAGAATAGCCATTAGTCCTGCCTTGACTACATTCCAAACAATATGAGATAAATGGTCCTGTGGCTTTTTTCCCTCTTTTTTTGCCCTTGACTTTAATAAAGCGAGTCGCTTATCTCGTTGTGTAACAGCTTCTAGAGCACTCACCTTTGGCACGGTGATGATGGACGGTCTGGGGATGTGAGTGCAGATTGCAATAACATCATGGCTCAGCTCGCTGGCAGAAAACACTAAGGACTCGGTAGCAGCACATGCCGACTGAATATCAGTGTCATTGCTAGAAGTGCTGTCTGCAGGGCTGTGTTTTTCAGAGCCTCTACCGGCTTTGAACGTCTCCTCGGCGGCCTTCTCTCCCCGGCGGCTGATGATGCTGGCTGCTTTTGCAGGTGGCTGCAGGTGCACTGCTGAGCTCGCCTCGGTCCTTTGCTCCTCCATGGCTCCAGGGCTGGTGCTGGGCTGCTCAAAAGGAGTGTTTTCGTGTGCGTTTCCGAAGCAGGTGAGCAGGGCTGAGCAAGGGAAAGGATGCATCTTGGATGACAGGTTATCGGATCCGCTTAGCCTGCTTTCCACATCAGCATAATCAACAGACTGCACTCACATGCAGAGGAGAGCCGAAAACGAAAGCCCAAGCACGGTGTCATTCCAGCCCCTGCAGAAACAGCATCCTCCTGGGGTCGAGAGCGCTCAGGAGCGGGGCGCTCCACGTGCCCCTCCGTCCCGCACAGGACTCAGGCCGTCACCTCCTCGCGTCCTCCCACTCCTATTGTCTGCAAGCCAAAGGAGCGCAGACACAATGAAAACGTTTGCAGCAGTTGCATGCTCTTCTTCAGAGCTGTCAGCACTTAAACAAAGCCCTCACAATACCCCCATAACCACAGCAGGCTATGGTTACAGAAGCACACGCTATAGCATTAGGCAGCCCTAAGTCAACAGTGCTGTGGCCTCAAGTTACCTGGCCAAAGAGGCAAAAAGATAATGTAGCCTGAGCTCACCAGCCCTAATAGCATCAATATGTGTATCAGTGACATCATAACAATAGTATGGCTGGCTCCGATTACGCAGCTCACGTATTTATTAGCTGTAAAACCAAAAATCACTTCTCTCTCACTGACTTAGACCTGAAACGTACTGTCAAGGTCTGACTGAGTTATTCCTTAGTAAGAAGGAAACTGAGTGGCAGCTTTTGCTAGGGAGGAGGAGATGAGGTCCTGTGTGAGCAGCCCGTGCTCAGATGCTCAACCCACCCTTTCTGCCTGGGCACGTGGGAGTCCAGCCCTGCAGGTCCTTCTCCTCCTCGGCACTGCGACGGACGATGGGCTCCCGGCTCGGCTGCATCGCCTCTTCCAGCTCCACTCCCAAAATCCCTGCTGCTCTTCCTGGCCCTCCGCTCTCCAGGGAAAATGAGGGAAATGTTAAACTAAAATTCAGCTGCTGTAAGGCGGGTGTAAGGGGAAATGTTTCCTTTTTTTCAGTGTGCAGAGGCTTGATGTTGACTGCTAAAGCAAAAATATGTGGGAAGGAAGGAAGGAGGGAGAGTTTGTGGTTAGCACATCTGCCTCCAGAAAATCCAAGTTCTTTTCTTTGTGTTGCCACAGACTTCCTGTGTGATAGTGGAGCTGTTATTTGATCTCTATCTCCATCTGTAAAAAAAAAAATATGCTTTTAAATGCCTCTTTTTTTTCCACCCACGATACATATCCTGTCTCTTTACAATAGGTTATAAACTCGTGAGGGCAGGAGCTTGCCTTTTTTCATTTTTAAACTTGCTGGTATAAATGATCTCCAAATTCACATGTGGCATCTACCTGTTATTAGGGTCTAAATAAAAAATCATGAGTTTCAGTCTTTCTTAAGCCTGTATTTTTCCATTCACTCTTCTTGGCTGATGTGTTATGAGCGGTTTCGCTTGTCAGGCACTTCATGCAAATATGTCTTTGGTTTCACTGTAAGGCTTGACATTGAGAAAAATATGATATATTAACTCACGCCTACAGTGGCACATCAGGAACTGATCTGCAGCAGGTTGAGTATTAAATTCCCACGTGCTCCAAGCATGGGTTGTTATGTCAGTGGTTAGTACCTGAAGTTCCCAGAGCAGCAAAACAATCTCCGGTCCCTCGTGGAGCGGGCTGTCCTCACTCATTAACCTGGTCTGCTCTCCTCGGTCCCTCATCGCACCACATTAGTTCCAGCTCTTTGAATCAGAGAGCTGACTCCTCCTGAAGAGCTGACACTCACACGCTAGCAGAGCTCCCAGAACTAGACATCTACACTCAACAGTTGGGAGAGAAATGGGCAGAAATGTGAATTTTGGCATCATGTTTCTATTTGGCAACTGCATTTGAGATGCCCTCTTAGGCAGTATCTCTCCCTTTGCACCCTTTCCAAAAAAGCACTTGGATATGTCAGCTTGCCTAAACGCTCAGTGTTTGGTTATGAAAGGGTGCTAAAAAGGGCATACCACTTTCAGCAATATGGTATTTTGAGATGCAGGGACTCCTGTTGTTTTGTATATTATGCACTGATTTTTAAACCTTGCTAGGATGGGTAAACTGCGTGCAGTTCCTGCAAACAGATATATGTATGTACTTGGGGACCCCAAAAGACCAAGTCCTGACAGCTAACAAGTATTAGGAGAGGATAAGGGGAAAAAGCAAGCTTAGAGGGGAGAAAGTAAGTGCCTGCAAACTGGGAATTCTCTTAGGAATGCTCACTGTCTGACAGGCAAAGTATTATACATAAGGAAGAGAGGATTTTGGTTGAGGGATCATCCAGCTCTACTTGGGAGGTGGAATGGGACAGCATTAGCTCAATATGGCCTTTTAGCAAGTGCTGGGCAACAAAAGGCTGGCAGGCCCCTTCTGAATCAGCTTCCTGCCGTTCGGCACCCACCAGGATGCAAATGGATCTACCTGCAATGGATCTATTGCAGATGGGTGCTTTTTTTACCCATTTGGGTGCTTCACTCTTCCTCTGCACTGAACTGTAGGTACCGCGGCATAGGACTCTGGTTTGGGCAGCAGGCTGAGAATAGTTTGATATTTTTCCCTTAACTTTTAAGTCACTTCAGCCCTTTGCTAGATATGACCCTGGAATTTTCTGTCATCTGTTAAGGTCTGCTCCTGTCAAGGTAGATAACAGTATTTATCTATCTCAGAGAAGCAAAACATTAAACATTGTGAGTTGTTTAAAAATCTAAGCACTGGAAGCCTGATCAGATCCATCTCTCATATCAAGAACCTAAGGAAGTGCCCAGGAGTCTGGTTATTTATCAGAGTTTTACAGGCATGATACTGGCCCTCTGTCAAACGAAAACAGACTCAGAGTTCACCGTGTAGCACAGATGCAGGTCCGTGCAAAGTCGGCTAGTTTTAAAAATAAAACATCTGCTTGTTTTATCATTAAATAGGGAGGGCATTAATTGTAGACTGTGTAGATGCTCTTGCAGTCAATGAAAAGGACTAAATTCTCAGTTATTACTGTATGAAGAGTCATCAGCATAAGGTTAATTAACCTCTGTGTCTCATCCTCAATTTTAAAGGAACATGAGAAATTGTCATGAATGGAGAATTTCAAAAAAAAAAGAAAAACCTGCAAGTGACGCAGAATATGTGTCAGCCATGAGCCAAAGCGATGAGACCTGGACTCGATATCCTCATGGTCTGGGGCTGTTTGGTTTTGGCTTGGGCCTGTAGACCCAGCTAACCCGAAAGATGTGATTCAAAGTTTATTTCTTTCAAGCAGATCTTCTTGCACCAATGAACCAAGTGCACTAATCCCACTTTTATGTGACCTGAGAGAGTATTAGGATAAGTGACAAGACTGTATTTATTCCTCAGGAATTTGCTCATAAATTACTGATGAGCTAAAATGAGGCTTAATGCCTCAGCAGGCTGGACATTCTGAGTAAATGGAAAAGGTGAATTTCAGCCAACTCTCCACTTGTCTTCAGTATCATTTCTTCATATTTTCCTTCATGTGACTCATTTATGCTCTCTTCTAAGCAGGAGACATCAAGTCAGATTTAGCTCAGACATCCCATGCTTACAGCAAGAACTAGGGCTACAAAGATGATCAGGGGCCTGGAACATCTGCCCTGTGAGCAAAGGCTGAGAGAGCTGGGCCTCTTCAGCCTGGAGAAGAGAAGACTGAGAGGGGATCTGATCAATGTATATAAATATCTCAAGAGAGGGAGTGAGGAGGAGGGGGCTGGCCTCTTTTCACTGGTAGCCAGCAAGAGAACTAGAGGAAACGGCCACAAATTGAAGCTCCAAAAATTCCACAGGAACTTGAGAAAGAATTTTTTAACAGTGAGGGTGACAGAGCCCTGGAACAGGCTGCCCAGAGAGGTGGTGGAGTCTCCTTCTCTGGAGATCTTCCAAACCCACCTGGACATCACCCTGTGCCACATGCTCTAGGGGACCCTGCATGTGCAGGGGGGTTGGACTAGATGACCTCTAGAGGTCCCTTCCAACCTTAAAGCATTCTATGATTCTATGACTCTAACTAGATCTACCTGACTCTGTTACTTTGGAGGAGCCAGATTAAAGGGATGTTGTCCTGTTTCTCTGTTTTTATGTTGCCCCTTCTTTCCCTGCTGCTGCTTCCCTCCCTTCCAGTAGCAGTTCACCACTGATTCTCCAAGCACCTCAGATAGGTGACCTTTAGCTGGATATTGTCCCCGTGGTTGATGAACCCCAAAGACCTACAACATAATGACGCCCATCTTCAGTACACAGAAAAATACCCTGTGTTTTGTATTTGTATTTATTGAAGAAGTAATTCTACATACTGAGTTGCACCGCTACTTAATCATACAAAACAAAAACAAATTGTCCATCATTTAGTTTTTGCACATATATTCTCTGGAAAAAAAAACAAATGGGAAGTGAAGAGACTGTACCTGGATCATGAAACTCGGTAAGGAACAACTTGGCATTGCTAAAATGGAGCTTAAGGGAAGAGTTTAGAGAAGAGCCTTGTGGACAGTAGAGGAAAAATCTTACTAAGAAAGGTTTAAAGAACTTATCTGGATAAGCAATAAGATGCAATGCTCTGTATTAATCCAAAAAGCATAAGGATTGAGATTTAAAAAGAGCTGATAACGACGGTTATCTCTGATAACTTTGTTTTCTTTCATCCACTGTGGTACTTAGTATTAGTTATCATTAAGGATAGGTTAGAGATACTAAAAGTCTTATCCAGTCAGGGCAGTTCCTGTGCTTTTAGATAGGAACATTTTGCTAACAAATGAGAATTTACTTAACAGTGATCTAGTTTAAAAAAAAATGCACAGGAAACCGTCTGAGTCTGTCACTCTGTCTCCCTGAAAAGGTCTGTCATTTTGAGGGGCTATAAAAATACTCGTTCTGTTAAAAGAAATGGATTCATGACAGCAACAGAGTAGCTGGAAAAAAAAAACTGTTAAGAAGTAAACCCAGCTGGTGAGATTAGAGAAGGCTGAAAGTGAAGCACTCAATTTCAGTCCTTTCCAGCAAATCCTACAGTCCTAATGTAGCATTTCTGAACAAAACCCAGGATGGTTCCCAAGCAGCTTGATGGAAGCATGCAAGCCCTCAAAATAACAAGAGAATCTGTATTCAGATTCCCTATTTTTGGCCATGCAAATAATATGCATAGCAATCCAAATCAAAGTCTTGGGCCTGGGAGCCAGACGTTCTTGTAAGCCAAGTCTTGATTCTGCTGCTGAAACGAGGACGACAGAGATGATGACAGTGTGTCCTTAGCTATCTTCTAGCTAGACAGTCTGCATCCACCCGTGAATGTTTGGATCTGAAGGCTGCTTAATATATTCTTTTTTTATCATAAGTACTCATAGTTTCTGAGTTGGAGTTAGGAGCTTTGTTCTTACAGTGATCTATGTAAATCCAGTTGGCTTACCAGCAATTGAAATAAAATTTCTGTCTGAGCACAAGCTGTCCTCGAGACAAGAGAAACTCTTTTGTCAGTCGTTTAAAGGATTAAAAACCATATTATTTTTTTAAAATATCTTTTCATGCACCACTGATTGACTCTTGAAGCATTGGAGCTTAAAGAACATTTTAATGTAATTGACATTTTGTAACTGATGAGGTTCATTTACTTTCTGTGCTTTCTCCAATAACACAACCAGCCTTCTCCACTTTAGGCGTTTACAACAATTTTCCATTTTTTATTACCACATTACAGCAAAACGCTTCCCTAGCTTCAATGATTTTGTTTTATGAAAAGATTTCTTTTGAATTTACAAATAAACACACTAGATTCAGTGCAGCCCTTTTCTTTTTCCAACAGATTAGGCCTCTCTCTTGTCTAGTTTTTAGCAATTGCCCCAAAACGCAGGTGCCTTCAGGGACTACTAAAAAAGGGCAACGTCTTGTTTGCAAGTCCCCCATGTGAGACGGGACCCCGGGTGCACCTGCACAGCCCTCTGGATCCCCATGGTCTGATGCAGCATCCCTCAGTTCATGACGGGCTTCGTCTCGACTCCCGGCGAGGTTCCGCTGCCCATGCCAAAGCCTCCCGCTGCACGACGCAGATGGATGATCAGGATCACGGGGAGAGGAAATCTGCTCCGGGGCCTCCTCTGCCGGGAACGGGCTCTTCGCTGGGCAGATGAGTCCCTCTCTGTGTAATTCTGTTGCCTTTCCCTTTGACAGCACGCAAACGCAGCCGCAGGGAAAGAGCCCGCACGTGTTGCCTGCCCTCGCACGCGGAAGAAGGGAGCGACGCCTGGGAGCATCCCGCCTTTGAGAGCACGGGGGAGGACACCACGGAGGACACCACGGAGGACACCACGGAGGACACCAGGGCACCGGCGGTTCTCCCTGGGTTCCCCTTCCAGGTGGCACCTCTCTGCCTCTCTTCTGCTTTCCTCCGGCTCCTCAATTCCTGACATCCCTCGGAGATCTCGCTTCCTCTCTGAAAGGCTCCGCTCTGGGAATTCTCCCCAGATTCAGCCTCACTTCCAAGATTTTTCATCTCTCTGAACTCTTTTTTTTTTTTTTTTTGAATCCTACTTATGCTGCCATATCACCCCTAAAAACATCCTTACTAGTGTTTAACTTCAAGGCACTGTCGCTGTTTCTGACCTTATAATTGCCCTTTAATCTTTACCTATGCTAATCGCAGTGTGACAACTGTCTGCCAGTATAAACTGACCCAACTCCTTTGGCTCTGACTATCCCGAGTCCACCCAGTTTAAGTAGCTAATAGAAGGCTCCGTATCCTAAAGCCATAAGGAGCCACATTACACTGTCTGGCACACAGGATGTGAAAATTCACTCTGAAATTCCTGAAATAGGAAGACAGGCTTATATTTTTGTCTTCCCTCAATTAGGCTTGGAAAGACATCACCATATAAGATTTAAACCATATATTGTTCTTTATATTTTGTATGACCACTGAGCAAAATCTGGCCTTCACTTAACAGAGTAGTGAGCTGTAAATGATAAAAGTAGAGCTCAATTTTAAAGCATAGTGAGGTATTTGAAAGTACTTCACTGTGTTTTAATATTTTCCAGGGAAACTTAGTTTTTTTTATAGAAACACAACAAAAATGTTATTAATGTGTATGAAGAATATGCTTTATTTCTTCTCTCTGTAAAAAGAAGTCATCTTTCTGGCTGTAAATATTATCAAAAGCCATTATCATCTCATAAAACGATTACTTTGGTGAATAATCTTTCTACTTTTTTTTAAAAAAGGGCAAGTAGATTTGGGGATGATGCATTTTTCTGGAAGCTCTAAATAAAAGCTGTACTTGTAATGGGCAATTAATCCAATCAGAGTCTGCAATCATTTTTGTACTTTTCATTTCGTTTTGGTTAAGTCTGCGTTTCACTTGGCGTTGTTTTACATCATTCTTGCTTGAACCTTGGAAAAATGAAGAGGTGCGGCCAGAATCTGTATTTAATCAAAAAGCAAGGCTCAGTTCGCCTAAAATCCATCTCAAGCAGAAATGGGAGACCTGCAGACTGTATTCACCTCGCGCAGGAAGCACTGCAATCCAGTGCCAGATCAACAGCCCGAATTCCAACAGCAAAACTCAGGCAGTTTCTGACGGACAGGCTGGAACACACGTGTATTTATGCCAGGCATTTGTTTAATGTTTCCTTCCAGTGCCTGAACCAAACACAGATGGTGGGTTTTACTGCGGCCGCTGCCCTAGGGCCCTGCGCGCGTTCGGCCGACTCGGGTCCTTGCTTAACCTCACAGGAGAGAGCCCAGAGGCACCACGGTAATATCCATAAAAACTAACAGCCCAGAGCTTTGATGGTGGAAACAGCGACCAGGCTACACAAGTTTTAATAGCTGGTTGTAGCTTTTACAGGCGTTCGGCACCGTTCCCAAGCATGGACGGCTCCTTGTCACGACACATCGAGTCCTCTCGTAGCTCAGCTGCCAGACCGAGCTGCTGCTATCAGCCTCAGAGCCACTTCCACATTTTAGGTTCCACTTGTCTGATCGAGTTCCAGCGCTGAGACTTTCCTTCTTCTCCTTCTGAGCCAAACAAGGGGCGCACACGCTGCCTGCAGGTGCAGCTTTCAGCTTGCAAGGGTCCCTTTTGCTAAGTGCAGCTGGCTGCCTGATTAAACAGGCAGCAATTCCCACGTCAGGGCCCGAAAGGCATCCAGCAGCTGTCTTGCTCTCACGGGCTGCTCTGATTTCTATGTAAAGGGCTTTATGTCGCTGTTTTCCCCTCGCACTCAGCCTTCAACTGCACAGCAATGTCATCAGGTCGTGACAAAGCCTGGTGTGGGTGTGCTTTACCTTCAGGAACAAATATTTGGCATGAACAAAAGCCCCTGGCACACCCAAGGAACTCCAGACTTGGGAAATCTGTTCATTTATTTACGAGACAGAGACTGTCATGAGGGAACCTTCCAGCAAATGAAAAAGATGCCAAACTTTGCTGGCTTGAAAGCTGCCCTGCAAGTGGGTCCTGTCACCCTCCTGCCCCTCTCCTCCTAGGGGAGTATTTAATTCAGGACAGCTACCAGCTTCACGGCTGTATTTTGATATCAGTGCTAGGAGCCCAGGCTGCGGAGCTGCAGCATCCGCGCTTCCCAGGCGGACACAGATCCCTGTGCCAGCGCTCACAACGCGCCCGCTTCCGAGGAGCTCCGGGCTCGCTTCGGCTCTCAGCCCAATGGTCACGACTAGAAACTGCTCCACCTATTTACAGAAGCCTTGAGGGGAGGTCCCACGCAGCCTGTGTCCCTTTGGCAGATTCCTCCTTTATGGCTCACTTGCCAGCAACAGTAACTAGTGTTTCCCCACTTCCTTCTCTGCCACTGGCTCCATTGTGGGCAGACAAAAGGCTCCCTCCTGGCATGTGACGTTGGGAGACAGAAGGCACCTCTTTTGAAGAGTCCATGAAATGCTGGTCTCAGCAGTAGGGAAAAAATAGCTTTCTGGGCTGATGAGTTTCTTGGCATCAGCAAATGTAGACTCTTATAGAGTGTGAGCTCCCAGGCACTGCAGGCTGAGGGCTGCTATTTCTGTGTTAGTTATTTGGGAATGGGAATCCACCTGGTATGCAAAACATTCCCAGTCCTCTATTTTGTCCTGAGTTAATATTTTCCTTCCCCTTGAGTCTCTTCTATTTAATTCATTTTGTACAGGAGCCCCCTGCAAGCTCTGGGAGGATGTAAATGGCTTGTGCTCTGCTGAGCCCTTTTGCCTCTCAACAGCTTCAAGTCTGTCCTCTGGGCACCCCTGGCTCTATGGCCTCCCCACACGACAACGTGGCTGGGCAAACAAGACAGCTCTTAGTCCCTCTTTCCTTGAGGGGAACACTGCATTTCTAATTTCCTGTCAGTTCAACAGACAATATAAAGAGTTACTTATATGCATTTTTCCTAAGTTTCAATACTTTCTAGGACCACGTTAGCTAGATTTGAAAAGACGGAACACCAAAGGAGGCCCCGTTCTAAACAGCAGAAAAATGTTAAGTAGATTTCACACACAGAGCTACAAGTGAAGCCAAGAGAGAGATGAGTTGCTGCTGAAGTCAACAGAATTTCACAAGTCGGGCCTCAAGGATCTGGATTTTCTGATGACTCAAGATAATGTTACCCTTCATGCCCAGGAACTTCCTCTCCAGTCTGTAAAATCAGACTGTTGTGTCTAAGAACACAACATTTACATTCCTTCATGCAAGAACTGCTCTGGTGGACAGATGGATTTAGCGCTCCAATAAGTTAAGGATAAGCCAACTAGTTTGTAATAAAATCATAGTATGCTAGAGTAAAAACTGTTAGATTCTTTACCTGCTTTTTAAAGCACTTCAAATACTTCAACTTTTGACAGATTTTCATACAGTTCTGCATTTCCTTGTTTAAAGCAGAGGTACTCAAAAACCTAAAAATTTATCTACACAGAGAGAGTTATCTATCCCCCTATCTATGTTTGTGGCAGCAAATACTGAAAACATCGAGAGATCGAATAAAGTACGTTCCATGCAGTTGCCTCAACACATGTATCTGGAATTTGAAATTCTCAAGGCCAAGGCATTGATCCAACGGTGGCAGATGAGACATGGGACCATCAGGACACATGGACCATTCCAGACAGCTGGAAGTCAGGCGGGGTATCTTCGAGCATCTCAAATGTCACTGGAAGTGTGGGCTCAGGCAAGTGACTCAAACTGAGCTTTTCCAGACAACACAAGGCTCCCAAGGTTCATACATGAACTTTTAGGTATTTATGGATTTGTAGGATATTGGCAGTATGTTCATTACTAGCAGGGACACAAGCACTCTGGCTCAGGTTTTGCCTATGTGCCTATCACAAAGAACTATAAACAAAACGTCCTGGAGTAGTTCAGTTTTCTGGTTGTGTTGTCTTCCATCGTGTAAATATGTAACTGCAAGAAACAAGAAGAATGGGAAGAAAAATGGAGAGAAAATCATTTCTCAAACTAGAACAAGGGAGTTGAGAGGTCAAATTCTATTGAAATACTTTGAAAACTTTGCAGAGTTAAATGAGGTAGGGAAGCCCTTGGACATCTATAGAAACTGGCAAAATACAAATTAACAGAGCAGGAAGAAATGTGTTTAGAAGAGGTCAGAAAAGTTTAACCTCCTACTTATGATAGCTTCTAAAATGCACTAGACAGAGTATCTGTGGTAAGCTGCTGTAGCAACAACCTAAGGGAAATGCAACCAGTTCAGGACTTATTCCCAGTTATGATCTATTGATCATGGAATAATCCCCACAAGAGGAAAACACAGAAATAGATCAGACAAAGCACTCAGGAACAGCAAGGAACATCCTGATAACCCTGAATTAGCAGGAAGAATTCACTAAATCGGGCACGTCCCTCCCTTTCCTCAAACTGGCCTGTGCTTATGCTCTGTATCTGCAGAGGGTATCAAGTTATCATAACACTTTAAACTATTTTAATTAGAGTGTAGCATATATTTGCATCATACAACCCTCTATCCATTACACGGTAATAGTGGCTAAGTGAAACACTTTAATTCTTTCCTTTGTGCACTACAATTGGATTTTTTTACACATGTTCTCAAGCCATTTTTTTTCCTAGCATTCTGCCTCCATCAGTGACATGCAAAGGATGGGGATATCTGCAGGAATCCTGCCTCCTTCCTTCACTGCTCCCGTGAAAGGTGAGTGGCTTTCAGGAAAGGATAGATTTATGGCCAAGGAGCCACCTATGGAAGCTGCAGCTGGTGCAAAATGCCTCTATATGAGATTATAATCTCATGTGCTTTCCAGCTGCAGCTGATCAGAGCTTACAGCTAATGCTCAGTCAAACTTCTTCTGCTTGTTTGCGCTCTCCATACCCTGCCTGGCCAAGCATAAACCCTCAGTCTGCTCATAGCACCGCACATCCTTCCTAGCCCTGCTAACACTATGACCCACTTTCAACAAAATCACCTAAAGCCTCCCCAAAAAACCTAAAACCCTTCCCCAAAACCAATTTTTTGTTAAACGTAAGTTTTCCGTTAGGAAGCAGTTAGATGCTTTCTCAGAAGACACCACCTATATCAGCAATCGTCAGCAGACGGGGAGCGCATCGCTGGAAACCAGCTCCCAGACACAACCCCAGCACAGCTCGGATGCAGCCTGCGCAGCGTGGCCGGAGAGATTTAAAACCTCCTTCCATCAATACATATTGTGCCTGTAAATTACCAGCTCCCGCAGTGTCAGGCACGCTTAAAATCGATGCGGAACCTAATCTCCACTCCGGCTGTGTATTGATTTAACCACATCGACTCAAATTCAAATATAGTAAATCAATAGAGCTCCCTAGCACTGACACAAAACTCTGCTTACAGGTACTTCTATCAGTGTAGCTTGTCCCAAAGGAAAAAAAAAATAGCAGGATTAATTTTTTGCTCAGGTTTCCTGGGGGATACGGCTGGACAGTCGCAAGCAGTTAAGTCAGCTCCTAAATATATTTTTGAGCTGGTGGTGTAAGGCATTTAAAAGTGCAACAACACTGTCAAAAGGAAGAAACTCCCAGAAAACATTGGAAAAAGCAGCTAAACTGATTCCTGCTCGCAGGTTGCTCGAGCACAACCAGGCATGTGAATACTGCCAGTCACCTGCCACAGTAAAACACAGTAACTTAGCCCAATTTTGACAGTGGTTAGATGTTGGAGTCAACTTCATTAAGGGTTTAAATGGTACCCTTGGACATGGAGATAAGTAGGTTGTGCGCCAGGTTCTCGCAGAAATTTCTTGCTTGGTATGCGGTGCTGAATAACAAGGAGGAAATCACAAACGTGGCTGCACAGGAGCGGTGGCAACGCATGGCAAGAGGCAGATTGTCTCCTAGCAACACTTGCTGTAGGCTGGTTAGTCTCCGTTAGCATTTTCGGGCTAATAAGCCGCAATTTTTCATCCGTGCTGCTTCTCTCTTGCACACCTGTGCTGAAAGAGGAATTGAAAACATTAGAGAACGTAGGAACAGGATCCATCTGTCTTAAATTATGCATCTGAAAGTGAGATATCTGAACATACCTCCACTGTGTTTTGCCATTTCCCTATCTCCATCCTGTAGTATTACGTGTTTCAGCGTCAGGAATGCCCCCTGGCTAATTTTGCTCTTAGTATCATCATTAGACCCGTAACTTCACTGGTAATAGCACAATGCTCTGAGGTTTTACTCATTTCTTCTGTGTCTTTATTTCATACCATGCGACTAGAGGATAATGTAGGAACCATCTCCTATGCGTGTGTGTAAAGGTATGTACGTTTCTTGGCATATTGGGATGGAGGCCTCTGCTCACCTATTGCAATGAAAATAATTAATGACTGCAAATCAGTGGCAATATTTTCTGAAGGTATTTAGAAAATGCCTTGAATCCACTTCCCAGGCCCTGCTTTCTCCTTGCAAGCTCTGCTCGTCTCTCTCCAGCTCGACAGCAACTTCCATAGCCCAAGCTCCTCTTGGAGAGCTCCGTGGATTTTAAGTCCAGTTTCCTTTCTGCAAGCGGAAAGAATGTGAGACATGCCTTGGAGCGCACGTAAGTTTTCATGTTGTCCTCAACTCCTCTGTGCTGCCAGAGGAGAAATAAAAAGCAGTCCCTGCAGATGATGTGGAGGGACTTCTGTAATGTAGGGGAAGTGGAGTTAGGGACGGCAGTTACTGTACCCTGACTTGGGCTCACCGCGTTTGCCATCCACAGCCATGCACATCTGCAGCTCAAACTGTTTTGGGCCGGCGACGAGCGCTCCATCAGTCTATGATGCTTCCAGAGCTGCCAGCACCAGCTCCTCTGTTTCATTTTTTTGCCCTCCATTTAGGGATATTTGTGGCCTTCCTCTCCCTAAGAAGACTGTAGAATGGGCCTTATCAGACACCAGAGAAACCACACAGGACAGGGAGCCACGAAAAGCCACTAGCCGTGGGAAAAGCCCATGCCAGCCCTTGAACTGTGTTAGGACAAGAGCAGCAGCTTAACCACAGACTCAAAACCTTTCAAAACGAGGCTTATTTCATTCCACGGGACTGTCTGTTCATGTCCCGCATCCAGTTTTTATCTGCCATGAAAAACTCTGTGGGTAAGAGGAGAGCAAGCGTGGTTTTTGACACAAAAACAAAGCGAGGACTGATTAACTGAAGAGGGAGAAGAGGTTTCATTTATTCGAGTTATTTAAAACTCCGCGGTCTTTGTTAACAGCTGTCGGACTTGGACGAGCCTCCTCTCTGTGAAGGATGCAGCGCTGCTCCTCCTCGCTGGGGCGCTGGGAAAGTGCCACCCGCCGGCGTGACTCACCCGCACGGGCTGCAACAAAGGCTGCTCCGGCGGGCAGGACCCGTAAGCCCCAAACCCGTTGCTTTTTCTGGCCTGATCTGTGAATAGATGAACACAAGGAGAGAGGGGGGACAGAGCTATTTATCTTTCTATTCAGGTTTAGAGAGGCTGAGGAATTGAAAGGGTCTGTGAGCAGGGACTAGACAACAAGACTCCAAACCCAAATGATTTGCTTTAAGACCTGGAACTACCACATTTGAGCGCCCTGAACTCAGTATTTGGGGGTTTTAGCTTTTCAGAGATGCTTGGCACCAGCACATGGGCACCCATGGGGCAACTGACTTCAGCAATGATTATTGTGAGTGCTGCTGGCTCTGTCCACCCCCACTAAAAGCACCAAAACATGTTGGACCTAGGGCTAATACCAAGGGAAAGGAGAGCATTGCCATGGGGACGCTCAAAAGGGCGGAACGCCATCAGTCATGGAGCCCCTGGGCGCAGAAGGTGTACAGGAACCAAAACATCAGATGTGCTTTGAATATTTTTTTAATTCTGTACCTAAAATTCATCCTGAAGGTAATCTGTGCACTCCATCAGTCTCTCATGAATGTAATGAGTGTGAATTAGTGAATAAAGCAATACACCAGTGAAGCACTGCTCTCTCCTTGTGAAGTGCATCATATAGAAAGCCGTGGCATATTCCTAGTAGCTTTATAAACCTGAAAAAGACCAACAGGCCACCTGGGGTTTTAAATTAAGGAGGGAATCCTTCTCTTTACCTGGTCAACCTATGGTTAATAAGAAAAAGTCTTTTAAGAAGTATGTGGGAGGTTGGTCTGCTGAAAATTCTGCCTGTTGCATGGCCAGGCTGGTTCATGGTTTCTTTGCACCCTGGTCCATCTGACTGGGATCTCATTTTTCACCTTTATTTTGATTGTAAATTCTTGGTGGTAGAGTTTGTCTTTTTGTTCTGTGGTTGAACAGAACTCAGAGGAATCGTGTCTGGGCAAGAGGTCAACCCAGGAACATCCCCAAATGATAACCTGGGGAAACCAGAAGCAGAAAATACAGGGTATGTTTTTTCTCAGTGGGTAGGTCCGTGAGATTGGTGCTGCACATACTCATCTCCTCCGCTGCAAGACACAAGCCAGAATCACCCTAGGGGACACGTAACTGTGTCCAGGCAAAGCTGAGCCTGAGCTAACATTCCAGTTCTCAGAGGGATCCACATGCCCAAACCAGAAAACACTGCTTAGCAGAGCCAGGAGAGGAAGGGAGGTTATTTCCTTCCCTATGGAGCATAGGGGTGAAGTGTGGAATCCCCGAAGCACAGCTGACATCAAAGCATGCCGAGATTTTACAACATAACTCCTGTGATTGCAGAAAGCTTCTTCAGTAGGATCAGCCCATATAACGTGTCCTAACTGCAGGGAACCTAGGTCTACCCTGAAACAGAAGCTTCTTTCAATCTCCAAGAATTTTAGACAACTATGACACTATCTTACTTTCAGTTAGCTGGACCCAGATCATGAATACTAGACAATCTTCACACAGTTAAAAATATTGGGTGCCTGCTCTAAGTGTCTTTAGCAAGAGGAAAATGGTGCAGTTGTCTGTTTGTAAGAAGTGCAGCCTCCCTCGTCCACAGCCCTTGGCCCTCCAAGATTCAGTCTGGAAAGGTAAGAGGGGATTTCAGTGCGTTTATTCAGCCCTCGGTTGCTGAACTGCCAACAACTAAGCTAATTTTCCCCTCTTGCAATTGTCCATTTAGGGCCCCAGCCAATGACCAGGAAAGCTGCTGGAAGGAGTCCCATTGACTTCAAAGGCTGACTAACAACATGGGCCCATATACACTGAAAATTAACTGCAAACTAGAGGCCACAGGACCATCCTCTGTTACCTGCAATTATCAGTTATTATTGTAATTACTGGATTTGAATTAATGCCCATAAGTGCAGATGGACAGATATTATCTAACAGAAATTCTACCACTTAAAGGACTTTCTTAGATCTTAAAACAAAAGTGAATGGTTCCAGATGCTCTCTTTTCCCTTCTGCATCCTCACAGCTGCTGACCAGCTCTTACTCCGTAGTATCCACAGCAAAATTGTAATCTCTTTTTAGTGAACTGTAAAATTTGTCCAAAAATTCTTTATATGTTGCAGCAAGAAAATAAAATCCTTAAGCTGAACAGCAGAAACTGGTAGAGCTGCCAAAGGAATGTTAACAAGTTAGCTAAAGACAGGGATCATGAGTGATTAAAAAAAGAAAGAAAGAGAAAACACAAGAAACTGCTATGGAGTTTTAAAAAGAAGTTAAATTTGATCTTTTAGCTTTATAGATAATGGTGGCTTTGTCTGTGGGAAAGGAATTCATTCTGTAGGTTCTACATGGATCTCATTAACACATTTTTTTAAATAAAAGCAGCTCAGAATATATCACCACTTTAATCTCAGTTCAATAAAGCTAATCTTAAGAGTTGTTTTTAACACGAACATTTAAATGTGTTTAATCACTTGTTCCAAAATCAATGTAGTCGACATGATACAGCCCAAGAGTGGTCAGCAGAGATAAGGAAGAGCTACGGTCTAGCTACATGGTCCAATTACAATCCCCTCTAAGCAGGCAAATAATTAGTGCAGTTATCCTTGTAACACCTTTGGGAGGAACGAAACTACTACTGTAGTGGCATTGCTGCAGTCTCTTGAAGAACTCAAGAAACAGCAAAATGAAAACTTGCTCATGGTTACATAGTACCTCTATTAGAACACAAAATTAACTTCTTGTTTCAAGCCAGTAGCCTCATCCCTAAGTCACATCCTATACCTGATTGCTCATTCAATTACCAGTTTAAGAACTGCTAATTCAGGTACTGTTCATTTTTGTATTGCAATCAAGCCACAGAATGTGAAACTCACTCCAGTTCTCCACGAATACAAGGTTTTCCGCTACAACTACTGAAGTGAATTTCAAGCATTTTTCACACTGAAATCTTCTGGGAGGCCTCTGGGAGTGCATCACTGCTCCCTTTGTAACATTGGGATTTAGGGAGGTTTTATTAACACAGACATTTTCTATCTACAAGGCTTCCTCCAGTTAAAGGGCTCAGAATACTTCCTATCTATTACTACAAGCACTCAACATCCATGTAAAGTGATTCTGGCATCGTTTAGGAGATGGAAAAAGTGGAACATGGCGAGGAAAAAGGCCAAAATTTTGAGAGGAAGTGACTTTTTTTTCTGTTATTGTCTTTGAAAAAGTGCTTACTTAAAAGTATGTTTAAAAGTTCTCAGACTTGGCCCGAATAATAGAATTGTTCAGCCATGACCACCGTAGATGTGCCTAGAGGTGATAATGCTTAATGCAGTCTACAAAACAGCACTAAGGATAATGTGTATGTCTTATTTTAGCCACTTAAACTGTATGTGCAATTATCTGTAATGCACACTTATGCTAAATAAAATCTTACCTATTTAGCTTTCCTAATGGGCTACAAAGCCTTCTCAAAGAGGATTTCTGTGAGTTCCAACTTTATTTACGAACACCCACCACGTCTAATTAGCCACTAGTGCGTCCTTAGCCTTGTCAAGAATCATCTGCAGTTGACAGAATGGAGCCAGAGGAGAAGTTCAGCAGAGCAATTTGGAGCAGGTTGGTTTCTTCAGGTCAATGCTGTTTTCAGACTGTGTCAGCTGGAGCTAAATCCCTCTGGATACCTCATTGTGGGTCAGAAGTGCTTCCAGTTAACACCTATCACTGTCTTGGTTTGGAGTTCTGGTTGTCTCAGGCTGTAAAACCACAGAATTTTTGCAACTTAGTAACTCAGTCTTGTCATATCAGGTACAATAAATGATGGGCTATTTTGCAGGCAATGCCTTTTGAAGAGAAGCGAGCAAAAAACCTAACATTCTTGACTTCCAAGCACAAGCACCTTTTTAATATGCTTTATGTTATTGAGAATACAAAAATACTTTGAGGTGTTCCTAATAAGCACTCTGATGTAAGAAAAAAAAGAAAGAAACCTGGCTTCAACTTCACTGTAAACCTACTGAGCTGCCAAGCAGATTCAACATTGCAGAAAATCTGCAAGACATTGCAATTACATGCTGCATTTATGCCACCTACAGGCATTAATGCCAACCTTTCTACAGATTTGCTTCCTAAGGTGTCTATTTTATTTTTCAGTGGGGAAAGACTCCAAAGCAGCCAGCTTTGAAACTATATTCATCAAAAGTATTCTGCTCAGCTTGCTAAGACTTAACAGAAGGATTTAATCCATCTGATTCAGTAACACGAACTGGCCTTTTCCATGTCCCTTAGTTGTTGTGACAGCAAAGCAATGAGAATAGTGAAAGCAACTTTGTGAAGTGCTTTGAATTGTGTGGGAAGGGTTAGGCACAGAGAGGGCTTTAACTCCCCACTGACATTCATCGCCTTGGGGCATGACACACGGACAGACTCCCCAGCAGCAGCAGACGGGGAACTGCTCCATCTCGTGCTGTCCAGGAACCGGAGGCCTTCAAACCCAGGAGGGAAGTGCCACCTCGTGGACTGCTGTCCAGCTCCCACAGCCGCTGACATCTCCTGGCTTTTGACTCTGCTGACCCTGCTCACACCCGGAGGCCGGAGCGGATCACGGGCCACCGGCATGCAGCTGCTGCCTCCAGCCTCCTCGGAGCATAATTTCCTCAGAATCAAGTCCGAACACGCACAAGATAATCCAAAGAAGCTCTCTCATCCTTCTTCCCTCATCCCAGGGGGATTTTTAGAGCACATATTATTTGCCAGCCACGAAATAGACTGTTGTTCAATAGAAGCACTTGCTCCCATTAAAAACACTTAGCAGAGTTGCTCCCTTTTTGCCTTAATCTCCATGATTTTTCACAATAGGATGGTAGGCCGTCACCTTACCATGCACAGTATAAAGGGAATCCACTTCTGCATTCAGCTTCTCAGTTGACTGTGAGCTCTAAGTGCAAAAGCATCTTGAGCTTTTGCAAAGACTGACTTTATAATACGCCAACAGTCGGCCTCACCGTGTCGAGTCTGGTTTTTTGGGTTGTCTGGGAGATGTGCCATTGGGGACATCACACTGAGCTCTGAGAGCTGGCCCTGGTCTCCCTGCGAAGGCTTCGGCCACTAGCTCAGGGGAGGGAAGCGATGCTAGGAGGTTTCAGCGGAGTACCTGGCTAAATCAGAGCATTTTTTGGTAATGGGAGCAAAGAAATCCCTCCCTGGGCACACCCGAGCATGGTGAGCCCGCTTCCCGACCTTGTACAGGGCTCTTACCAATTGTGGCCGCAGCCGTCGCTTGCCACTCAGAGGGAATGCCAAATAAGCACCCTAACCTGAATTATTATCGAATAGTGTACTGGGGGGGACATGAAATCGCATTTTCAGGTGACTCAGCTGCCTTCTAAGGTGCATGGGGAAATTGGCCATATCCCATACGTGCTCCCTGAGCAATCACCACATGAGATATGCAAGTACATCCACCAACACCGTGTTGGATACAGCTCTGCGATGCCTCTCGGCCGTGTGCTGGCTCAAACCCAAGCTTAAAAACATTCTCCTTTCTTTCCCTTCCCAGGCCGCCACGCCCGGGCTGCCTCAGGGCTCGCACACAGGTAAAGCGGTATTTGGGGACTGTTTCCAGCAGGAAACGAGGACATTCCCGTTCACGACGCGTTTACTCTCCCACACGAAGCCTCAAGCGCCGCCGCCGGTAACGGCCCATGATGCCCTCCCCCCGATTTTTCCTATTGGTCCCTGGACGATGACGACATTCCCAGGTGGCGCCGAGAAGGAACTGCGATTGGTCGGTGGGAGGGACGCTGCGGGCTCTGATTGGCGGGCGGCGCTTAGCGGGCAGCGGGATTGGCTCGGGGGTTTGCGGGGGGGGGGGGCAGCGCCGTGCATTGTGGGGCTATGGCGGCCATCGGCGTGCACCTGGGCGCGACGTGTGCGTGCGCCGCCATCTACAAGGTGAGGGGCCCGGGCGGTGCCGGGGCGGTTGATGTCGGTGGGAGCTCACGGGTCGTGTCTCTCCCCTCAGGATGGGCGCGCGGACGTGGTGGCCAACGACGCCGGGGATCGCGTCACGCCCGCCGTGGTGGCCTTCTCGGACAGCGAGGAGGTGAGGAGGAGGAGGCGGCGGCAGAGCCGGGCCGGGCCAGGTCGGGTCGGGCGCGCGGGGTCGGGGGCGGCTTCGTCTCCCCTCTAACGGCGGCCTCGCTCCCCGCCGCAGGTGGTCGGGCTGGCCGCGAAGCAGAGCAGGGTCCGGAATCTCGCGAGCACCGTGGTGAAGGTGAAGCACATCCTGGGCCGCAGGTAGGGGCAGGGCGCGAGCGGCGGCGGCGGCCGGAGGTGTTTTTGTGTGAAGGTGCTTCGGGTCTATAAGCGCTGGCGGTTGACTTGGTCTTTGACAGGAGTGGTGCCCCTGACAAGCTGTGGAAAGTTAGTCTGTATCTCATTGCAGTTATAAAAAGCTGCAGAGGGTTTCATGCCTGATTTGTTTCCACATTCAAGTTTCAACAAGGATTCAGTAATAAGTAGAATGTTTGCCCATGAAAAGTTCTTAAGTTCCTTAACTCTTTAACTAAAATGTCTTTTTTTCATTTCTTTTTTTTTAACCTGAAGATCTTACCAAGACTGAAACCAGCTCTTGTTTAGTTCATATAAAAGTTGAATTGCTCGTTATGGCAATGATGAAATGTGTTGGTGAAATACTTATTGTTTGTTTAGAGGTCTAGTGATAATTTGTAATGACAGCTATGCAGAATTAAAACTAAAGTTGCTGGTTTATGTCTCACATCAGGTTCCTCAAAACATTTTAGTGATAATCTGCTTATGGCAAGCTTTTAACTGAGATAAGTTAACAAGATGCTATCTGTTTTCCTAGTGTTTTGCTTAAAAACTGTATCTTTTCTGTAGTCAATAAAAGTTAAAGACAGTTCATTGCTACCATGTTATATCAATAAAAATAACTTTATAATTGATTATTGAAGATAGTATTAGATTAAAGCAAATTTTTCTTGTATCCTTTTAATATAATGTCTGATCTATCCTAATGTTTGGGTTCTTGTTTCTTTCTCAGCCCTGAGGAAAGGAATTGAAAGATACTGGCAGTCAAACTTTTTTTCTCCTATATCCAGATAGGGTTTTCCACTAAGCTGTAGACCTTATTAGGAGTATCTGCAAGATGATTTTTTTGAAACTGATTAGTAAGTATACTGATTTTATTGACATGATCTGCTATTCTAAATTTGTCTTGATAGCTCTGGTGACCCACAAGCTGAGAAATACATTTCGGAAAGCAAGTGTTCAGTGAGTATGATTTAATTCTTGTTGCTGTTCTCAGAGTAACTTGTATTTTTTATCGTATTCTTTATTGCATTGTTTGTATCAAACTGTGCTTCTGTTTTCTAGCGATCAGCTGCCTTTGTATGAGATCTGTATGATGCTAAGCGGAGCATGTTTCTCCGCTCAGAAAGTGGAGGTTTTGCTGTGTCCTGGAAGCTGCTGTCATTTTATAGTCTAACAGAAAAAATATTTTTATCTTTGGGGCATTCTCAGAAGGGATTATTATTTTAATATGTTTAGATAATAATTTTATAGTGTTTTTTAGTGTTAGTAGAAGTCACTCATGATAGGATGTTTTGTGTCTGTGAATGCTTAACCACCTGACTTTAATAACTATTTATATTGCTAACACTGGCCTTGTTACTGGAAATCTTCTGATAAAACAAGAGGAGAATTGCCTTAAATCTTAAACTCTTTTTACTTCATGCTCTTCAGTGTCTTTGAGTGTGTGAGTGAGAATACCCCTTAGTCAAAGCCTAGTTAAAACTTACTAATTCATAAGAGAGGAATGAGATTTTTCTCCAGGCTTTGACTCTTCCTATTGGCTTATGTAGATAACCAGTACTGAATATAAGTCTTGCTATGAAATGTTGTGCTCAGGAAAATCCTTTAATTGTAAAAGGAAGTCTGGAGCCTATAAATGCATAACATGGACTAGATAAGGACATGGTGATTAGATAAACACTTGATAAACACTTTAGAAGTGGTTATTTCTTTCTAGGAAAATGCTAGCATAGAGAGTATTTAAAAGTCCAGTGCATTTTATTTCAAAAATTAAGCATTACTTTATCCTTAATAACCAAATTATATGTCTTATGAATATGTGTTGGCTCTGTTTACAGGTAGTTGAGAAGAATGGAAAACTTCACTATGAAATAGATAATAAACTTATTAATCCAGAAGATGTTGCAAAACTCATTTTCAGTAAAATGAAAGGTATGTAATAACTAAAATCGTAAGATATTTTAGTTAAAGCTGTCCTTATATCTTTTCAGATGTGGTCTCTTTGTCTTTTATTTTTACTTCTAATCAATACGTTCTGCCTGTGTTTATAAAACAGAAACTGCTCAGTCTGCGTTGGGTTCAGACGTAAATGACGTTGTTATCACTGTACCATTTGATTTTGGAGAGAATCAGAAAAATGCCCTTGGGTAAGAGAATTAAGCTTTTTCTCTTATTTAACATGCCTAAAGCAGACTGTCTCCTGCTGGGTTTCAGTTTCTTGCCATTGGTTGAGAAGTTGAGTGCTAGACTGAAAAGTGACAATGTAGTAATTAGAAATAAAATCTGAACTTTAGTAGCTCTTTATGGAGATTGCTTTGTCATATGGATTCAAATTCTGATTTGATTTAAACAAGGATTTTTGATAACCCAGAAGGCAGAATTTAAATTTAGAAGTGATATTTATCTTTGTGTGGTCTTAGAAAAATGTGTCCAGTTTGCCTCAGTCTTCCTGCGTGATTTCCTACTGTCTTACACAGCAAAACTCTCCAACCAAGTGGTAGCATATGGTGCCATTGAGGACTTCTTGTCATGGAGCTGATGCTGAATATATGTAAATCAAAAAATTCTGTTAGATATGTGGTTGCTTGGCCAAGTTCAAGGGAGCCTGGCAGGGCAGTATATAGGATACCTTGTGTTACTGTAGCTTCTGTTCACAGTGTGCTCTGGGGATGTTGGTCATACTTCCTCTTCAACCAAAGTGACTTAAGTAAAATGAAGTTCTGCAGGGTAAAAGTTTACATCATGAAAAGATGAGCAGACTTTTTGACATAGCAGAAGACTAAGCTGTGTGTAATTGGCAGCATCTCTCATCAGTTTCTGGTATTTTGAGGCTGTTAAGAGCCCTTCTGACAGGTTCAGGTAACACCTAGTGACCTGAGTCACAGTGACCTGAAGTGTGAACTGGGTATTTGCAAGATGTATGCTAGGCTGGTTTTTTTTTTTTGTTTGTTTGTTTGTTTCATTGTACAAGTATCATACTAACCTCAATGGATAAAATGAGTTGTAGTACAGTTCCATGTTAAAGTTTCAAGAAAATGTTTAAAGTAATCTGTGGCAGTTTGAAAGTAAAAAGTGTATTTTCTTGGCATGGCAACTGATGAAAAGACCTATCAAAACAATTTAATTACATACACTTGCTTAATAGTAAGTATAAGGCTGTACATCAATGTTTCTTCTTGTCAATAATCACAAAACAGAACCAATTACCTGAAGAACACATTAGAACACATTAGCAACCCATTAGCACAGTTTTTCTTTTCTGATCCCTTTTTTATAGCATTTAATGATTTCAGTATAGTTATGCATGTTATTATGAAATGCTCTTATCACAGGGAGGCAGCTGCAGCCGCTGGATTTAATGTTATGAGGCTAATCCATGAACCATCTGCAGCACTCCTGGCTTATGGAATTGGCCAGGATTCACCCACTGGGAAAAGGTAGAGTTATAATATTTTACTCCTTAAACTTAAGTTACTGTAGTTAATCCCTAAAGACTCTATCCTGAGAAATCGGCAGTGTGGAGGGAGTGCTGTGTTGCTGTGACAGTAAATACAAAATTAATATTTTGAAGCTTTGCTTTCTCATTTTTCTCAGTAAAGCTCTTTGCCTGTAGTCTATAATGTTTAAACTGCTCTGTAGTGTGTGGGTTGTTGTGTAAGAGATCCTGTAAACAGATGCATCTTACTCCAATGAGCAGACTAGCTTAAAGACACATCCCTTTACTTACAAGGGTAAGAGTAAAGCTGTTCTTTGACTGTGGGATTTGCTGTTACTTTTGCACACAATAGAATGATTAAAGCTGAGTTCCCAGATGCAGTAGGAGGATTTGCTTTCCTGTATAAGAGTATTCAGATAATTCAGTTTAATTCATAAGATTTTCAAAAATAACATAGCTTACCCACAAACCAAGTGGATTTTTTTTTAACCCCTCGTGTAACTGGATTGTATAATGCAAAAGCTAATGATCAGGTGTAGTGTTAGGATAAACACTGGCTACTCTTGCTGTATTTGCATCTTATTCTTTACTGATACAGATAAATTAAATCCAATCACCCCAAATCAAATTCTCTTTAATCAAAGATCAAAACCTGAAATATATTAAGATGGCAGCTTTTAGGAAGTATATCAAAGTAAATATAACTGTAGAGGATTTTAATACTTTATTTTTTTTACTGTGGCAGCAATGTGCTGGTCTATAAACTTGGTGGAACGTCGCTCTCTATCACAATCATAGAAGTCAACAGCGGAATGTACCGTGTTCTTGCTACGAACACAGATGATAGCATAGGTGGTGTTTGCTTCACAGAAGCCTTAGCACAACACTTAGCATCTGAATTTCAGAGGTAGGTTTTTGAATTCCAAGTATGTGTGGTGGCGGTAAGAAGTACATCATCTAATATTTACTCTTAAATATATATTATTACTACTGTCAGATTTAAGAGACTGTCCCTGACTGAAATGACTGAAATAAAAAGGAACAATCAGCTGTTGGGAAGGGAGAGGAGGGTGTTTGTTTTGAGGTAGGCATTGTCTGAATACAGTATTGAATTAGGAGGTGGCTTTTCAGGGCTGTGTTACGGACTGCTGGGGGTGATGCATATAACCATTGACTGCATTATATCCTCTTAATTAAAAGCTTTTAGGAGATTTAACTTGCTGCTGGGTAGGCTGGCATGAAAGAACATAGGGTGGTCTGGATCATGAGGTTGAAGCCCATGTGTCACACTATAATAGATGAACAAAAATCCAAGGTATTACCAGAAGTTAGGATTTTTTGGTGACAGTTCTCTTAGAAATTAAAGCTGATGAAAGGAATATGGAATTAAAAAGGAAAATGCCTTACAGTATTAGTGTTTTCCTGCCTTTCTAAAGTTTTTACAGTTTTTAGAGGTTGGTTGGTTGGTTGTTTTTTTTTTTTTTTTTTTGTAACCTCTTAATTACTTGCAATAAGTTCTATGGCTGTTATCAGTTAACTTGCAGGCATTTCCTTGCTCTTTCTTGCAGTTAGTTAGAAAATTTATTCAGAGGAGAAACTTCCCTGTGGAAGACTAAAACATCTCTCTGATAAACACTCAAGTCTGAGTTCACAGGAGTGTCTCTATACACTCTCTAGTTGCATTTGAAACAGCCATTTTTATTCTTGGTAAACTTACAGTAGTGCAATTGTAGGCAATACTAAACATAGATTCAGAAATATTGAATAGCTTTAACCCCTTTTTCCCTTTTGGGAAGTTAGCACATTGTGAAGTATCTACCTTCCTAAATCAACGTTTCTGTTTAAATAGGTCTTGTAAACATGATATCAGAGGGAATCCCAGAGCCATGATGAAGCTAATGAACAGTGCTGATATTGCAAAGCACTCGTTGTCAACTCTGGGAAGTGCAAACTGCTTTGTAGATTCACTGTATGATGGCTTGGATTTCGATTGCAATGTGTCCAGGTAAAAAGAGTTCTGAATTACTTCCCTTGCACTGCATGACATTTTGTTTTGTTTTTAAATCATTGGTGATCTCAATTTTGGAGAAAAATAAAAGAGAAAGCTTGTTTTCTTCCTGCTTTGTCTCATGTTAATGGCTCTATTTTGAGCAAGATCTGCTGGTCAGTAGAACTGCACAGTATTGCAATAGTGGTTTGAAAATAAACTGATAAAAGATACAAGGAGACCCTATATTTGGGATCTGTTCAACTGAAAGGGGAATTGATGCTTGTATTAATCTGGGTGGTTTTATTCTATTATTGCACCCTTTCTAAAATGAAGGGTGTTTGTCTCATCAAAATGAGCTCAGAAGTTCAGGAATCTGAGTTTGTTGTCTGTCTTTTTTATGTTGGGAGTGGAAAGATGCTTTCTGCTTTGTTGGTATTGTTTGTACTGTTATGTTCTCCTGCAAACTGCTTCTCTCTTGTGATAGTCTCGTCATGAAATATTTGTGGGGTTTTTTTGTAAGTTGCTCTTCAAATGTTGCCAACTTTGGCAAAAGGAACTAGTCTATTTTTTCTTCCCTCACCCCCAGAATTGTGTGTGCATTGTTGCAGGAGTTGGGTTTGGTGAAATAAGGCACAGTGTGTCTGCAGATCCGAGAAGTTCTACTGTACAATATCCATTTGCTTCAACAGCCTTTGATTAGGATTGTAGTTCTGTGGACTGCGGGGTTGTAGAGCTTGATTTTTGTGCACGTGCAGAATGAAGCTTCCTCTACAGTTTGGAAAGAGCTTGAAACAAACTTTTTTTTTAATGCTTGTTTTAGATACCTACTCTTGCATACGTGCAGCAGATGATTTGCCTCTGGAGATTTAGTTGGCATGCTTCAGTCTGTGTGTGTCTTGAGATAAAGTGGTTCCAGGTTTTTCACTTAATTGTCTTTACTTGCATAGGAAAACTGAGGAGTCTTTCTAGAGTGTGGGGGGGGAGGGAAGGAAAAGATCAGCGGTCTGAATAGGTGCTAGTGATGGAAGCAATAACGTGGATATTTTCACAGCAAATACACTTCATTGGGTTTAATGGATGGGATATTTCTTATTTCTTTTTCTCCTATCTTTTTTTCCCAGGGCCAGATTTGAACTTATTTGCTTTCCACTTTTTAATAAATGTATAGAAGCAATTAAAAAACTATTGGAACAAGTTGGATTTACAGCAGATGATATTAATAAGGTAATAATGGAAATGATTCGTCTCCAGTATGCTTTTCAACTCCATAGGAAATGCATGTGAGACCTCTTTTTCTTACAGACTGTTACAAGATTATTTCCTGATGTGTTTAAGCATTTTGGGTCAGGTTCAGCAAAGTGTGTAGGGTCAAACTCTTAGGGCTCCTGTCCTTGGTTTGAGTATTAGGGCTCAAGGAAGAGCAGGAATTTATTTCTGAGTCAAAAGTATGTTTTGCAGCTGCCTATTCACTAAGCAATGAAGTATCATCTGAAACCTGTGTGTAACTTTCAGAGCAGCATTTTCTAATTATTCTATGTATGATTTCTGAATTCTAGGCTAATCAAGTGTCTGAGGCTTTTGCTCACAGGCTGTCTTTTGTTTCCTGGTGATAATGATACCATCTTGATGATGATACATAAATGATGGGGTACTGTGTACTCTCAGCAAGTGTGCAGATGGTATCAAATTTTGGGGAGCAGTTGATGCACTGGGGGGCTGGGCTGCTATTCAGAGGAACTCAAAATGTGAGGGAAATGGACGAACAGGAAGAGAATCATGAAGTTCATCACAGGCAAATGCGGAGCCCTGCATTTGGAGTGCAGGAAGCCCATAGAGCTGAGCAGTTGGGGGCTGAACAGGCAGAAAGAGCTTGGCTTCCTGGTGAGCAAGCTGAGCAGGGGTTGGCAGAGTGCTCCTTGCAGGAAAGGCAGCTAACTGCCTTTAATAATAGAAGTATAATAATAAAACTGCCTATAATAATAAAAGTATAACCAGTAGGTATAGGAAAGTGTTTGTTTTCTGTAGAGACTTTATATGGATATATGCCTCGTTTGGAGAAGAAAGTTTGACGGGAGCAGATGCTTTGGGGATGGGGCCTATGACTTAACAGTGAGACCGGGAGAACTGGGTTGGTTCAGCTTCAGGTTGAGAAGGCTCAGGGGAGACGTTACTGCTCTCTGCAGCCATCTAATCTAGTGGGAAGGCAGGCAGGGCAAAACCTGCCTGTTAAGAGTATGTGATGGAAGTGTGAGTGGCAACAGGCACAAGTTGCAACGTGGCAATTCTAGATAAAATATTTTTACTGTGAGGTGGTCAGATAATGAAATGGAAGCCCAAGAGAACTGGTGGATACCCTGTCTTTAGAGATAGGTCTTTGTTTGACTGGATCTGTTTTGAGCAGGAGGTTGAACTCGGTAATCTCTGGAGGTTCGTTCCAACCACGCATAATCTTATGCTAGATTCTTGAGGTTTTTTTACACATCTTAATCTAGTTGATGTGTGAAGAGATATTTCAATATACTTTTTTCAGGTTTGCAAGCTACTTTTTAACTTCAAATGTGAAAAGTCAATGTAACTTTTCTAACAGCTACAGATAATAAAATATCCCAGAGCAGGGTGTGTTTCTGTGTTGAGATTTGGAATCTGCCTTTGATAGTTGTGAAGAAAGATTTGAAGTCATTGGTGTGTGTTTTCCAGGTAGTTCTGTGTGGTGGGTCTGCTCGAATCCCAAAGCTCCAGCAGCTGATCAAAGATATCTTCCCAACTGTGGAGCTGCTGAACTCTATTCCTCCAGATGAAGTAATTCCCATTGGTGCAGCCATAGAGGCAGGAATTCTACTAGGGAAAGAGAATCTGTCCTTAGAAGATGAAGCACTCTTAATTGAGTGTTCAGCCAGAGATATTCTACTTAAGGTAAGGCCAAAATTATTTAACTTCTGAACACTTTACTACTGTGATGAATACATAGTACTGCATATGTGTTACTGATGTTAGAGATGTGATATTGCTTGAAAATCCATTTTAAAAATAGGTTGTAGGTTAGCCCCAAGCACCAATTTAAGTCTTTGAGAACTGTCAAAAACTTCTGTTGATTTCAGCGTGAATTAAACTTTGTTTTCAGTGTTGTAATTCTGGATTTAACATTTACTCGTAGTAATTTTTTTTTTTTTTGAATTGCTGTGATGGTAACTACAGCTGAAAGAATGAATCTTGAGGAGTTTAGTTTGTTTTTGCATGGTGCACTGTTTTATAGCTTCCTGCTCACTGAAGAGCTGTAGGGAAAGTCATTAACTTTTTTTTTCTTTTTTTAAGGGAGTAGACGAGTCAGGGGCTGACAAATTCACAGTGCTATTTCCATCAGGGACACCGCTGCCAGCTCGAAGGCAGCACACCTTGCATGCACCTGGAAACACTTCTTCTGTGTGCCTTGAGCTATACGAGTCATTAGGAAAAGATCCTTTGAATGAAGAAGGCAAATTTGCACAGGTGAGTGTATGCACATTCATATGTCTTTTCATGCAAATTATTTGGAAATCAAGAAAAAGGAAAAAAACCCCAAACCTACTTGCAAACCTCTTTTTGCAAAATGAGAATCACACACAGATTCTTGGAAACTGTCCCCAGATATTCTTCCATTAATGTGCTGTGAAATATTTAAACACTTCTTAACTCCCCATTGGATCTAAATCTCCACCTTAGTCTTGCTCAAAGGTCTGTGAGGGGATAGGTTGTTGTGTAGTAATTAGAACTGATCCTAGATAAAGGGGCTTATTCAGCTCTCACTCTAGTTAGTGAGAGCTGTTAAGTTCCCCAGTCATTTCAGTAATAGGCCCAGAAACATGAAAACAGGCAGGCAAATAATTATATACCTATATAGTTGCACTGCAGTTATATGAAATATACTAAGGCATGCTTTGTTGTTAAATTTTTGATAGCATGTGCTGCACAAAATAAATTATGTATCCAGCTGTCTTTTTATTGAACTCCTGTGCAAAAATTTAGAGAATTTTAATTTCCTCTTTTCTTTTTAATAGATTGTACTCCAAGATTTAGATAAAAAGGAAGATGGCCTACATGATATATTAACTGTCCTCACCATGAAAAGGTAGAGAAGATATTTCCTCTTCTGCTATTGAATTTGGTGCTTCTGAGAAACAATGTCTCCTACCCTTTCACCCTCCCACCCCCCAAAATCAGTTCAGTTTTTGTCATCTTTCATTATTGCAACTTAACAGAACTGTTTCAGTGGCTTCATCAATTCATAGCAGATGTGGCAGAATTTTACAGTTTTCTGTTACTGTCTCTGGAATTATGCAGCCTTCTGGTTTGAGGAGTAAAGAAAGAAATGCAGCGATGTATCTTCGGTATCTTTTGAACAGCCAATTAGTTTAAATGAGCTTGAGTAGTCAAAATATCAAACTCCCAGTGAGGAGCAGTCAGGTAATTTTAGTATGTCCACACTTGGGACAAACTGATGTGTAATCTGTCTGTATTAGTTACTAATGAATCCATGAAGGACTTATTTAAGCTTTGTTTGTGATAAAAGTCCATGATCTTAACCTTAGAAATAGTATTCATAGAATCATAGAATGCTTTAAGGTTGGAAGGGACCTCGAGAGGTCATCTAGTGTAACCTCCCTGCACATGCAGGGTCACCTAGAACATGTTGCACAGGATGCCATCCAGGCGGGTTTGGAAGATCTCCAGAGAAGGAGACTCCACCACCTCTCTGGGCAGCCTGTTCCAGGGCTCTGTTAAGCTTGAGAAATGGTGCTGCAGGAAATCAGGCTTCTCAAATCTACCTTTTGTGGTAGATTGTGGAGAAGGTCTCATATCTTCCATTTAAAAAGGAAAATTATTGGGAGGGATTTCTGTCTGGCTTGGGCCTTCATAGTGAAATTCTATCTCAAATGATTACTTCTATTATAAGTTATTTAAAGTAGTTAAAAGATATGCTTGTCTTCTGAGGATTTTCACGATGTTCATATTTACTTTCTAAGAAAGTAAGTTGCCTACCTTTTGGTAAGAAACTGGTGGTTG
>PTEX01000001.1:2176167-2211081 GCA_003342815.1 Eudromia elegans
GGCGCGAGTGGCGCGCGGGGCCTCGCGCCACCGGCCTGCGCGCGGCCCCCTCCAACATGGAGGGCTGGCGAGGAGGTGAGCGAGCGGCGGCGGGGGCCGGCGCGCGGCCGCGCGGAGCGGCCCCGCCGAGCCTTCCCCTCCTCCTTCCCCTCCTCCTCCTCCTCGCGCTGGGCGGGCCGAGAGGGAGGGCGCGAGGAGGCCTCCCGGCCACCGCGGGACGGCAGAGCTGCCGCGGGGAGCCGTTAGGACGGTTGTTCCCCTGCCCCCACCCGCAGCACCTCAGCGGGGCCGGCGTGGCGCGGGGGTGGCGCGGCGCGGGCGCTGCCAGCGGCGCCGGTGCCTGAGGTAAAACCGGCGGGGGGAGCTGGGGGGAACACGCGGGCGGCCGCGGCGCCCTCGGCGGCTCCCGGAACTCGGGGCGGCCGCGTGTCCTGGCGGGTCGGATCGGGTCGGGCATCGTCCCGCCCGCGCGGCCGCCCCGCCGGAGCGGCCCGGCCCGGCCGCGCTCCGAGCTTCGCTCTGCGCCTCCTCAGCGACGTTTCCAGGACGCTACCGAGGCCGGCGCCGCTCCGGGCCCGGTGGTCGCGTCGCGATGCGGCCCTTTAAACCCTCCGCGCTGACAGGAGCGCGCGGGGCGCTCGGGGAGCGGTTCGGGGCTCGCTATCTCCTCGCAAACGCTCCGTTGTCCTCGGCCAGCCGCGCGTTTCGGGCGGCCTTGCGGAAGGACCGCTGTTTCTCCGTGACGCTATCCCAATGCTGGGGCTCTTCGAACGAAAATTACTTAATTCTTAGTATTTAAATATCCTCTCACTTGCTGCTGCAGCCTCTGCCCTTTAAAAGGTTTTTTCCTACTAATAAATGCACACTATTATATTAAACATATTTTATGGAATATGCATTATTATATGGAATGAAAGTCCAGGTAGGGAATCATTGACCTGTTTCACTTTTATGCATCACAGCAGGGTTAAGTTTGTCTTCCTGAAACACTGTGTGAAAGACTCACAAACTGCTGTTGCCAATGATAACCTGGGGACTTTGGGATAAGGCAAACAATCAAGTGCGTAAATGACTTCGATTTAGCCGAGACATTAAATAGGATTCTTTACCAATTTTCTTATTGTAGCCTGGTATGTGCCATGTCTAGCTTCACTTGAGACCCTCCAAGAATTATGTAGGAAGGAAAATCTCAGATGTAAATCCATTGGAATCACCAACAGGAGTCTAAAGAGTTATGAGGTGGAATATTTGTGTGACTACAAGGTAGACGAGGTAAGAGAAATCCAGACCAATTTGATCACTCTTTCAGCTGAAGTTTGGAAGCAAGCAGAAGGTAGCTTTGCTGATGATATAAATTAGTAGGTTGTGAGGACAAAGCTCTCGCTGACATCAAACGCAATATCTTTTAAACTTTGAACTGCGAACAGGAAGTGGTGTATTTACCACTTTCACTATGTTGAAGGAAGGTCTGTTTCTGAAATGATGGAGATACTGGATTAAAAAAAGTTACACCCAGAGGTAAAGGGAAATGTTGATGTCTTTAGGTTGCAGCTTGGTATATATTATGATGCTTGTCCTTTGTTTGAAGGTAACCGTCTGTTTTTCTCTTGAATACTGTTGGTCTTTGACAGAGTCAAGGCCGGGTACTGCAGCTGGATTTGTATGGCTTGATTTTGCCAGTGAAATTCAGTTTCAGGACTTGGCTACAGTACTGCAGTTATTTGCTTTTTTTTTTAGTATAAAATTATGTTTGTTGACTGTAAATACAATACTAAGGGTTTTGAATAGCATGCTTCTCTAGGGTGATGGTTGATATGACAAATAGTGGGTTTGTTTTTTGGGGGTTTTTTGCCTTTTTTTTGAGATTTCAGGGGTAAGTTTAGACTTTCTTTTCTGTATGGGATATTACTATATTTGCTTGTGCACACAAGATACGTAACTTACATAACTGTTGTATAAATCTAGCCTCCTGCTGGGATAGAGTTAGTGATCTGAGTTTTTCTTTCCAGCTGTTCATTTCTTTGCCCCTAGGTGATTCGCAGAATATGCAGAGTTCTGCTATCAGTTAACTTGCAAATGGAAAATTTGTTTTTTTTACTTTACCCCACTCCTAATCGTTATGGGGATATCAAGACCTTCTTCACTGTGTGTCATTAGTTAACTCCAGTGACTCTTTCGTATTTGTCTGTGTACTCTGTGATGCTATATTTTGGTGAACTGTGTGAAATGTGGCTAAACCTGTATCTGTTTCTGTATTTCAAGGGCACAGAATACTATCTTGTGAAATGGAAAGGATGGCCAGAATCTTCAAATACTTGGGAACCCTTGAAAAATCTGAAATGCCCAGTGCTTCTTCAAAACTTTCTCAGTGACCAGAATGAGTATTTATCTCGGGTAAAAGAAGGCAAAGCTCTGAAAGTGAAAAACCATGTTAAAGCCTTGAAACCTGCAGTTGCAGATTACATTGTAAAGAAGGCTAAGCAGAGAATAGCTCTTCGGAGATGGAAAGAAGAACTCAACAGGAAAAAGAATCATAAAGCAATGATTCTTGTAGAAAACACTGTGGATCTAGAAGGCCCTCCTTTAGACTTTTACTATATTAATGAGTATAAACCTGCCCCAGGAATAAATGTAATAAATGGAATAACAACTGGCTGTGAATGCTCCGACTGCCCTGCTGAGAAATGCTGTCCAAAGGAGGCTGGATTTCTTTTGGCTTACAATAAACGAAAGAAGTTGAAAATCCAGCCTGGCTTGCCAATTTATGAATGCAATTCATATTGTAGGTGTGGTCCTGACTGCCCTAACAGAATAGTGCAGAAAGGTACACCATATTCCCTGTGCATCTTCAGAACTAACAATGGCCGTGGTTGGGGAGTAAAAACTCTCCAGAAAATTAAAACCAACAGTTTTGTGATGGAGTATGTGGGAGAGGTATGTATTTTATCTCATATGGATACATAATTTTAATAGAAGAAGTAGGAAATAGCTTAATAAGCTTTCTCTCTATACTTACTGCTTTTTACTATATGGCAGCTAAGTATACTTCTGAGTGCAGGAATACACTAAACTGACATTCAAGTTGGCAGTAAAATTATGTTGTGCTGCTCAAGACCTCCCCTATTCCAGAGCCATTTTAAAAGGTGGAACACGAAGAGAATACTGTTGTTAAAGGATTATTTTAGCTGTGAACACTGCCAACTTATTTTAAAAGACAAATTCTTTCCGCTAGTGTCAGTTGTATTCTCCTTTCTGATCATCAACGTTGATCATTGTTGCTTTTGTTTCCAGAGCACTTTTAATATTGATCTCACTTCCTAGGCTCAGTTGTTGTTAAGTCCCCCACCTGGTCTGTTAGACCTTTTGTTTTGTTTTGTGTGAACTTTTAAAATAGTAATTTTAAGCATATTTGTTACTTTTGACAAACATGAGGAGCAAGACTTACATCATGGACATAGGAGTAAAGTTCTGTTTGAAATTGTGTGAGATTAAGTAAACACTTTTCTTGAGATTTTGTACTGTGCTGTGTTGCTGAGTGAACCTCTGCTGTACTCTGCCGTGACTGTTAAATCAATACCTCCTAGCAGCCTTTCTGACCCCATCTACAATATTTCTGCCACAAAATCTGCCTTTTTACAAAGACCAGCCTAAATAACTTTTTTCTTTCTCTTCTTACGATCCTTATTATCATCTTTACTATATTTCCTGTGTGTTTCCTGTCCCAAACATTCTGACTTGTCGTTTTCCTACCCCTTCTATAAAATTCCTGCAAACATGCAAGACAGCAGGTAATTCAAAATCATGTTTAAGTTAATTTATTGTTTAAAACAAAAAGTGTATATTTGGCCTCACACCTTAGTGATTCCCTACAACCACATTCTCAAATCTGATTTGTCTGAAGGATTTAAGAGATGACTCTCTTTGTGACATTGTACTGTGTTTCATGTCTCTTGCTCCCAAATTGAGATTTTGTTGCTGAGTCTGCATAGCAGAATGTACTTGAAATCCGGCTGCAGATCAAGTTGCTTAATCTGTTGCTTCTGTCAAAAGTGGCTGTCATTGTTTTGCTCCTTTGTGGAGCTTCTAGGTTTCTCCCTTTTGCTAGGCTTTCTCCCAGGCTTAATTGCATGAATCTGACTTTGTGCACTGGTTATATCCATCCAAGTTGTCAGGAAATCAGGAATTCCACAGGGGCGTGAAGGCCTTCCATTACAGTAACAAATAACAAGAAGAAGTGCTTCTAGGAATAAAAGAGATAAGTACAGAATGATAAAAGTGACTTGGTATGTGTTGTAATTTCATCTGTACAAAGAGAAAGGGAGATTAATAGTTCTTTTTTCTTTTTTTTAAGTAATAAAGTTTTTTATGCCTAAGTGAAAAAGATACGTGGATAGAAACAATTGATTGCACCTGTCAAAACCAAACACTGGAAAAGAGATTTTTTTTTTCCCTGAGACAGGTAATACTGTGCATCAGCCATTGGCAAATTACATCCAAAGAAGTATTAGTCACTAATTAGTTTAAATATCTGTATTTATTTATTTAGATTCATTGTAGACAGAATGCTGTTTTCACGTCAAAACAGTAAATGCTGGGGGCGTGATTATTAGGTGTACCATGTATTAATGGTGCTTTTTTGTTTTATTAAGTAATAATTATAATACTTTTTCTTTCTTTCTTAGGTGATCACAAGTGAGGAAGCAGAGAGACGAGGCCAGCTCTATGACAACCAGGGAAATACCTACTTGTTTGATTTGGACTATGACTCAGATGAATTTACAGTTGATGCAGCTCGCTATGGAAATGTGTCCCACTTTGTGAATCACAGTGTAAGAACTTTTTTTTTTTTTTTTTTTTTTGTATTGAGAACTTAGGAAATTATTCACATTGCAGTAGAAACATCTTTACCTGTTTATAAATATTTTCTTATCATAATCACAGTTCTTTCTGGAGTAGTTTTTTCATGCCAACACAGTTCAGTTAAATAATAAAATGCAATACAAGAAGTAGAATGTATTACTTGCCCCTTTAGTCAGCATAAGGCTAATGATTACAAAGATCTGCAAATAAAAGACTGTCTGAACTGAGCATATGGTAGTACTGGGGTTGTCACTGAATGTCCAGCCCATCAGCTGCTGGATCTAGTAGCCAAAATGTTGGTTTTGTCAAATGACTAAAGGACCTGTTGTATGAAACATACATAATAACATCAGGAAAGAGTCAAAAATGAGAGAAACTGTTGGATTCTTTGTTAGTAGCTGGGGATTAGTAAATGTCATACTTTAAAAATTGGTAAAAGAGTTTTTTTTTTCTATCCTTTCTTTGATATTTCTTTCATGTATTCTTTCTTTCTTTGGTATTTCTTTCATTTCACTACTTTTCCCCTCCCCAGCTACCCCAGCTACCAAATCTAAACTTGACAGAGAACTCGGAAGTAATTTTTAAACAGGATATTTTTATAGTGCTTTATTTCCTGTTCAACTGAAATAGCTGAGACAAGAAGGCTGTGCTGTATAAAGTGAATTGTAATAACCCTTAATTCAATAGTGATTTATTTCTTACTGATTACTTGTTTGTGAGAAATGCAGTTGATACTACACCAGTACAGTAAGTTCATATATTGATATTTGTGAGCTGTTTGATATAATTTGTATTTTGTGTAGGCTTGTTAGGGAGAAGGCTGAGAATGAGCTTTAGATAATCCAGATTGTTCTTTACTTTTGGGAGTTGCACCAAAGTAATCTTGTGTTTGATCATAAAGTCAGGTTACATGCGTGATTTTCTGATATGGGGTATTTTTGTATTCTTAAAGAGCAAAAAAAAAGGGAGTGCTGAGAGTTTTAGACTGTCTCGGTGACTCTTGACAATCTAGACGTGATAAAGTACTGTTTAGTCTTGCTTAGTGTGCCTGACCCCTCCACGCTGTCCAGGACAGATAATTTGGAAGCCAAGCAGGTTCGTACTTCAAAATAGAAATTTACCCATAGTATCAAAATATTATTTCTGGTCTGGAATCAATTCTTAAACCTAAGTACAGAATAGTGAATATGTGTCGCATGAAAAATAGATCATCCGCTTGTTCTCTCATTTTTTTTTTTTTTGTTGTTGATTTGGTCTTTTCTCAATTTGGTTAGTAAAACTTCTTCAGTGTATCTTAGGTGTATCTTAAACAGATGAGTGTGTATCTGAGTATATCTTAAATTGCTTTAAGTTTTGTTGCCTTTTTTTTTTCAATATCTTGAATTTTTTTTTAACAATCTGCTGCGCGTTAATGTAGCCTACGTACTGTGTAAAGGCTAAAAGAAGTCTACTTAAAAGAAGTCTACTTGAATATATGAATGTTCTGTTAATGCTGTCTACCCAAACATAATTTGTTCATTTCAGGAGATAACTTTATTTCAGTCTTTTAGCACTGAAAAAATAACTACTACTTCCTTTCCTGTTACTGTAATTTATTTGCAGAAAAGCTTCACTGCTTTCCTGTGTATCTTGAAGTGTTTATTCTTCTAACAGAAATTACATTAACTTTTGCCTTGCAGTGTGATCCAAATCTTCAGGTCTTCAATGTGTTTATCGATAATCTTGATCTGCGTCTTCCTCGGATAGCACTGTTTTCTACAAGAACTATCAAAGCTGGAGAAGAGTTAACCTTTGATTATCAGATGAAGGGTCTGTAGATCTTTTTTTTTTTTTTTTTTTGGTGGGGGAGACGTATTTTGTTAGTTGATCTTGTTGCAGCCCAAAAGCAGTATATTGGGTCAGGCTAATGCTGCATCTTACTAATAAAACTATGTGGATATGAGTAGAACTTGTGCTTAGCTTCACTTGCTATTCTTGAAGAACCAGGGTGATACGAAGCCATTGTCTTGGACACATTGCACAGTTTCAGTTATGTTTTTTGTTTGTTCCCTTTTATAAGCTTCCTTATTTGCTTGTGTTTGTGTCATAGGTTCAATAGATCTGACGTCAGACTCTGCTGATGGTCTTAGCCCCTCCAGAAAGAGGATCCGAACTGTGTGTAAATGCGGAGCTGTGTGTTGCAGAGGTTATCTCAACTGAGGCCTGCTTTCCAAAGTCACAAACACGTTCTATTTTAAATGGATTTTAAGAAGACTGTTCTCTTACACATATTTTAGAGTATTTTTACATCTAATATAAACAGGTACAATGAAAACAAGGCATTACATTGGTATTCAAAATGGCACTGGCCAAAGAAAGAGATACAGTGTTACAGGCAAATATGAAACCAATACCATGGACTAAAAGTTTAATTTTTTTCCTAGCACCGTTATTTAGAAAGCAGTAAAATGTATGCTAAGAGAACACTTGAAGATGTACCTTAATTTCAATGTTGAGTGTAAACTTACAGCCCTAGGCATTTGAAGAGCTAATTTCAGTGAGATGAAAGAATGTTACATACTTTGGGTACCTTGAAAAGACAAGACTGAAGGTGTTGTGTTTAAGTCCTAAATCATAGCTAACAATCCTCTTGCTTCTTTTTTTTTTAAATTTTTATTTTGCTTTTTAAAAAGAAAGCTCTAAGAGATTAGCAATAAAATTTATGGCACCATGGTGAAGGATTAAGAAAAGCCGTCAGACTTTGTCTAGATGAAGGTTCACAGGAATAAAGATTTTAAAATGTCCATGAAATTCCATGTAAGTAAAGTCATTGGCATGAGCAGATTCTGGATGTAAGAGCAGAGTTGCAAAACAAATGCTTTTAGTTTATATTATTTAGAAGTTTAACAAAAAGAAATTTTAACTTCCTGTGTTCTGATTTTTAGTTAGGATACTGTAGGCAGTCTGCAATTCTACAGAGAATTTGTAAATATCAGATTATTTGTATTAACGTATGCTGTTTGTTTCGGTTGTATAAATATGGCAGTCATTGCTGAAACAAATTACTGGTTACAATTTGGAAATAGTTAACAAAAGAATAGGGAAACCAGCCCCATTGTTTAACAAAGCTGATGCTTTACAAAGATAAATTCAGTTACCTGTTTAGGTACAGAAAGAAGTATCCTGGGAAATGATTTGTGTTCACAGCTTGTTTCGATTAAGTTTATACATACTGTGACTTTTTTATCTAGTGACAGATTTTTAAAAAGTTAGGCCTCTTTTTTTTCTTGTTGCAAAAACGTTAACTTCAGTGAAGTTAGACTAGGGGTTGAGTTGACCTACTTGTTGTAGACATATGTAAGATGTTTTGAATGTAAAGGCTGAGAAATACACTTTGCTTCAGCTGCTTGAATCCTTTTTCCTAATCATCTTAAAGTTGCGTTGATTTTATTGATAAATATATGCGGTTTTGCTTGGCTTCAGAAACACTGAAGAGCAGTTGAGTTAGGTTATGAATAGTTACAGCTGTGGTCCTTACTCCAGGGATGACTTAAGTGCTTTACGTTCACGTATTAAAAGCTTGTAAAACTTGCATACCGCTCACAAATCATGTATATGTGGATAGGGTCATGCGGAATAATGTTGCTCCATAAATGGATGCTCTCTATGTATCATAGGTCAGCTAGTTACCTTTATAAGGTACGAGGCTGTTGGCTCAGGTGAATGAAGTCAAGTACCCAGCATATAACAATTTACTCAATTTGTTAGAAAATGCCTTAAATGCTATGTTAATTACTAGCACTCCAACAAGAGTGTTTGGAAGGGTTGTTTGTTGATTAAGCACAGTTGCATTTGCACTGAAGATCTGGCTCTCTAGCAGAAGGTGAAATTTTATGTGCTACTAGGCAAATGAGGTTTGGATGAAGAGTGAGGGCCTTTGGAAGTGCTTTGTAAGTTTTGTAATCTACGGAGATACACCTTGAAATAGCTACTTTATATTGTTTATTGAATAAGAAGCAGCTTGCCTAGATTTAAAGGTATCTGACATTACCGGGCTTTGCTGTATCCACACTTGGATAAATGCAGAATCTAAACAATTTTTATCATATCATGTCTCTAAGAATCATTTATAAAGCTTACGTGGAATGTGGAGCTTTAATGTTAACAAACTCTAGAGGAACTTATGTCATTCGGAATCAATAGGTTTTCTCTTGCATGTAGCCCGATGCAGCGATGCATTCTGTGTGGATGGAACCTGTGATCTCCAGTTCCTTAATCTGTTCTCAGGCCTCTCCTGGACAAGGTGACATAGGGGTGGTTTGAAGCTCTTCTTCAGTTTTTGCCCACACACATTAAGTTTGACTTAATCCCAAGTAAATGTATTTGAAAAGACAAAGTTATACTAGTTGTACTTGAGTTTAATGTCTGCCTCTTCTCAAGGCAGTATATGTTATCACCAGCATTGAAATAACACTGCTGTTCTTCAAGGATATGTATGTTACCTCTTTGTGCGATGAATAAAGGACCTTGAACTTAGACTTTGGGAGGTAACAGTATTTTGTATTTATTTGGCATAAACCCACATGCATCCAGTTTCTAAGTTAGAAACTTAAACAGTATTTTATATTTACAGTGTATTTTCATTTTACCATCTGAGAATTAGCTGAATGGGATAAGATCCTTTTGCTGTTTTCAGGAGTTCAGGGGGGAAAAAATGCCAAATTGCAAAAAGGAGAAAAAGCTGTTTTCAATGTCCTAAGGAGCCTAAACCAGCCCCGCTTCTGCTTTGTGGTCTCTTAGCTTCATGGTGGCCACCAGTGCAGCTGTGTTGATGCACATCTGGTAACATGTGATCTGTCCTCCAGCTGGTTTTCTTAGGCAGCCAAACTAATATTGCAAGATCATCTGTAAGAAAAGCTATTATGTATTTATTTAATCTCAAAGTCAAGTCAATCTTTTGGTTATTTCTAATGTATGTTTTAGGACTGTACATTAGAAGATGCAGTTTGTAAGCTCAGGAACATTTTCTTTTCATATTGTGTGATCTTGAGTATTGCTATCTTCCTATAGTTTTTGATAAAATAAATTAAATTTAGTTTTTCTTCGGTTGTTGTCATTCTTAAAAGTCTGTCAGTTAACTGTAGCTAAAGCAGTAGTGCTTATGGTAAAAGTGCCCTGTTACCACAGTCCTGTGCCCAAGTTCTGTAGCCCTGTGAAGCCTGTACTTTAGCAAAAGGGCAGGAATAAGTCACATGCTTCCTCTTCAGTTTATGCTGATAAGAACTGGTATTAGTTTTCAGTGACCTGTCTCAACTGATTGGGTTCTATTACATTTTCACTTTAGGAGCTTTAGTTACCAAGGCACATTAGAGGGAGAATGGATTCTTTTGAATGAAAAAAAGTGACTAGAGTGCTGGAAGAGGAAAAACTGGGAAGCAACAGATAAAGTAACATAATAGAACCCGTCCAAACTGTTTTTCCTACAGTAGCTTTTCAACCAAAATTCCCATGGAATTTTACTTTTAAATAGTTTCAAAAGAACATGGAACAAATGAAAACACCAAAGAACTGGGGACAAATTTTTTACAAAGTCATAGATGTTGATTTATTATTATCATGTTAAGGTGTTACACAGGATGACAACATCTACTTATCTTAAAAAAAAAAAAAATTAAAAAAAAGCTGTGCTCCATAATTCTTTATTCTGTTCTACAGTTGTTTATAAAAGTGATAACTCATACAACTGCAGTATAACTACTATATTTGCATCATCACTCATGAAAAGAGGGCATATTATTTAGCACAGTTGAAAACAAGACTTGAGTTCACACACATCTCTATCAAAGGTAAACTCTTAGAGTTTGATTTAAAAATGACAAAAAACCACTAAATTTCATTTAGTGTTCCAGTCTTAGTTTTGTCTGGTCTTATTTATACCTCTTAACTAAACTACATGAGGTAGAAGGCTTTTATAATTTTTTTAGGAATATTTTCTTTTTAGTATTTCATAGAAGGAATAAAACGTTAGGCTGTAACCCAGCATACCATTTATGATGGTAATGTATGACTGAAGAACCGCACAGATCAGTACACATGAGAATACTTAGCACAAATAGTATAACAGTTTAAAAGAGCAAATTTCAGTCATGATTGATAGTCACTTAAACCTGTTTTCAGAGATTTTGTTGTTTACTATGTTTTCACCTGCTGCTAACTTCCTATATAAACAGTGCAGTTTGTCTGGCTGAGGTAGTTCAGCATCAGGAGTGAGGGGAATTTCAAAGTCAGATGAGCTCTGAGAGTCTTTCTTCAGCTCTAGATCAGGAGTCCTGGAACTGTCATTTACTTCAAGTAGCACCTCTTGACTCTGAGCACTGCCACGTTCTGCATCCTCCTCACAGTCTTTGCTTTTCAAATCATGGACCACATCATATGCAGAAGATCTGTTTTGCCCTGCTGGCTTCCACCTACTGTTTTGAGCCTGATTATCTTTGGTGGCTTCATACAACGTATAAACCCCTGCTCTGCTCCCCACTTTGTGGAAGCAGCTGAAGTCAGAGGCATTTCTCTCTTGGGAGGTAATGAGCACTGTGTCCATTTGGCTGTCCCAGCCCTGGCTGCCCTGCTCCGATATATGTGTTGACTGAGAAGAATTTTGGGAGGAGATATGTGTTGAATCACTCACTCCATCTGAATCACTGAAGAGTGACTGGGACCCACCACCAGCTTCTGCTGAAGATGGGAAGTTGTCCTCATTCTCAGAGCTTTCATCCATTCTGTTGCACTTAAAAAATGTATCCCAGCGGGGCACGTTTGCTTGACACTCCTGTTGGTCACCAGTGACTCCAGAGGTCAACTCAGGGTGCTTTAGTCCACTGGAATTTGATGCAGATATGGCATCTGGCTCAGAGGAAAGAACTTCAACTGCATTTTTTTCAGATTCTTCTTCACCATCATCTTCATCATCGTTATCACCATCATCATCATTGGATTCCTCACAATCCATGAAGTCTACATTGTGAGAGGTACATGCTGTGGTTGCTCTGTAACTTGGTGTGTTCTCATTGGCTCCTTCTGTGTTTCCACATGGGATTGTCTTAAATGACGTGCTCTTTGCCTGCAGTTTCGGAATCTTAGGCCTTACAGAAGTTAGTTCGGTATCAAAGAGATCATCTTCATCTGTCAAGAGAAGCATCAAAATCGGACTAAGAACAGTTATTCAAAATAATTTAGCAGAGCTTTGAGAATAGATTTTTTAAACAAAAAATCCTTAAGTAGAAAAGAGTTCTTTAATCCAGATGGAAGCTTAGCAGGGCAATACAAAGTTTACTGTCCAAAACATAATTTTCAGTAGTGTTTGTCTTGTCTAGCACAGTGCCTTACAGAGGAAGCTGCTAGTTGTCACCTTCCATATAAAGCTACAGCAATTAGTTCTACCCTTTTGGGCTGTATTACTCAAACCACGTTACTGGTACCTGGCAGTGCCTTCTTCACTAGTTAGGGGTTTAATGGGTTTTGGGAAGTTTTAGCATTCTCCTGGAGCAGACAGACTAATAGAGAATCCTTCTACATAATGGCCTTCAGCATCATCTTGATTATTCACTAATTATTTGTAGGATCATACCCTAAACAGGGATTTAAAAAAGGAGTTTCAAGAAAGTAGTTTGCAGATCAGCAAAATATGGGTTTGTTTTCTCCCTGTCACAATATTGACTGTTACTTGTATTAAGAAACACCTTTAATCAAAGCAGTAATGGGAGTCGCTGGAGGTGTCAAATGCCTTGAGAGCTCTTGTTAACCGAAAAACTCACTTCCTTTTTCCCTTGTTTTGAATAAAGGTTGTTTCAAAGAGAGCAGTCACATGGAACAGTTTCAGGCTGCCAAGGCAGACATCCCTTCCTCTGGCCTTTACGTGCATGGTGCAGATCAGATGTAGCTCAGTCAGACCATGACGCAGCTCGAGTTAGTCCAACCTCTGTTGTGTGTTGCCCAAAATCTGAGCAACTGCAGAGAATGCAGCAAGGCCACAGTAGTTCAGGGACAGTAATAAAGGCCACAATCTTCTACTGCTTTGTTCACTGACATACTAGTGAGCACTACTGCTTTTGGCATTGATTAATGAGAGTCAGCTCTGCTTGGTCTCAGGACCTACAATTGGGGCACAGTAGCACCAGAAGGTTCATGAGAGGTTTGGTCACAAACTGTAGCTCTTACAGAACTTTTACCTGTGTCAGACAAGTCCGGTTTGTGGACTCTCTTCAGTGTTCCTAACGGCTTGTATTTGGGTTCCACGTTTTTTCTGTATGATCTGCATAATGGCTTTAATCTGAGAGGAAAAGGAAAGTCAGTATTTAGAGCTCAGCAAGTACATTTTCAGGAGCAAAAAGAAAACTTTTAACTTGATCCCAGTACACTGCCTCATACCTTTCATAAGCACTGCAGCAAGTGGCAAAGCTGCAGCAGGCCCAAATCTACAGAGGTGGGAAAAAAATCTCCTGATTCCTTGGTGAGTTTAAGCAGTTAAAAGGCAGCAGTCTGTCACTTACATTAAACACCACTTCAAAACTGTATTTTAAGCCCTTGTATGGGGGTGACAAGATGACAGGAATCTACTGATTTGGTTTTAATTTTTTTTTTAACTAAGAATAAAAATAAAGTACAGACTCAAGAGAGCAGCTGTCATGACAGTGCCAGAGGTTCGATCACCTCTACTCAACAGCCACCAGCCACTTACATTTCAATAACTTTGTCTTCTGTCAGACCCACTGGCAGAACATTGGGATACACATTCACAGGACAGATATAGCTCAAGAAATCCTTAATCTAAATCGAAGAAAAGGAGAAGCAGTTTATCAGATTACACCAACAGTAAATGATTCCACTTAATGGCAGCACAAAGCGAGTATTCCAGATGTCTCATGGAAAGACCAAAACAACCCATGAGCCAAACACTACCAAAACTTTGGACCATCAATTTCTTTTTGAAAGAAAAGTTAAGATGAACCCACGATGGCGATTCCAACACATTCCTAGGGAACGTGATCTATCCTGTAGGGATCCCATTAAGGATCTTTTCCCTAACATTAGAGCTGCATTTTTCTTACTGGATTAGTTACTAGTTATACAGACTGGGGTATTCCCTTCTCTGTTCAAGCCCTAAATACTCAAATACTTTTTTCCAAGTCTTCTTTCAGTCCCCTATTAAAAGGCATCACAAAACACATTGCTTGTTCAAGCCTTCCCTGCTCTCACTGTTGTCTTTTGGACGCTTTCCAGACCACAAGTTTCTGAAGAATTTTGTCCAGTTTTCAGCACTCCACTCCAAATGAGGATTTATCAGTGCTGCTAGTTGAGAACAGTTGATGTTTGCAGCCTGTACTCCTATCTATACACACCAGGAAGACCTGTCTGTTTTTTGCACAGGACATAAAACTCTACTCACAATATACTTGAACTCCCATATTCTGCCAGCAGAGTTGTCTTATGATAAGCACTACACTTTAGGACTTAAATTTAAAATTCTGCAAGACAAGGCAGATGAAATCAAAATCATTAACAGGGTATCTTAATAGCAAGAGCATTTTTATGTGGTGTCAAAGGGTCTATGTTGTGTGTGCAAAGCTTGTGACAGGCTGTCTGTTAGTTCTGATCCAGTTGCACCTTAAGTTCTCATGAGAGAGAACTGGATCAAATCGTATTAAATGAAGGTGTGTGTGGGAGAGGCTGCTGCAATCTCCCATTTAATTTTAGTCTTCAGTGCAGAAAGAGGAGTAATGGTAGCTATTAAGATGCAGAAAACTCTACTGGGATATGTGGGCACAGGGGAGAATTCGAGCCAACCCAAAACTGACCCACAGCAGATTAAGGAAAGACCAAACTCCAAGGTCTGCAAGTATCTGATAGTTACAGTGTTCTAGCATACAAAGGCAGTCAAACTGTAGCAGTAACCTACACTTCCAGCAAAGACAACAAGCAAGATAGGGCAGGATTACAAACCTATTTAATATGTTCTTCTGCAGCTATATCAAAATATTGCCAGTTTCGGAACCATCTCATCTTCATTATCCAGATCTTCCTATTCTTATGTCTTATTATAGAAAAGATTTCTTTGTGAAAAGTCATGTCATTCACTCCAAAGTAATCAGAAATACTTTCAAGCTTTTGTGTGTCAGTGTCTGCTCAGAAATAAAAGTTTACAAACCTCACTGTATGAGGAGTGAAAAGAGAAACAAGCTCTGTATGAACTCTCCCCCGTCCTAAAAAAAAAGAGAAAATTAGGTAACCTGTCATCACACTCACTTAATAGACAAGAACAGACTACTACTGAGAGTCCATTTTGAGTCTAAGTTATAAACAACGAGGCAAGATTTACACAAGGTTTCCACAGGGCCCAAATGCTGACCTTACTATTACATTGGATTTTTTGTTCCTTTCTCCGAACCACATCGTGGAGGGTTTGATGCTAATTATGTGTAAGCGAGTTCCATTTTGGGATGTCACTCCACATGGCAGCCGGTTCCCTCGAAAACAGTCATCGTCCTGTCAAAATGAAAAAGGAAAACTAGTGCAATCCAATAGGAAAATTAGTGCAATCCTGACTTTTGTCAAAAATTAAGCACTATAATAAACCTGGATCAAGCTTTCATCCATATTCTAACTCTCTAGGAACACCACCTCTTCAATGATGCCTTTTGCTTCCATAGTGTAGCAGACAAATCAGTCATCAGGAGCTGCATCTCTGTGTCCCCCAGTTTTAATTGGGCTACTCACTCCAGAATGAAACATTTCACTTCAAGAGCAGTTATAAGGTCATAAACTTCCAGCACACTATGTGCATGACTGCAGGAGGCATCACACAGGTGGCTTTAGATGCATTTGAAAAGATAACATCTGATCCATCAAACTTCCTTATCATCAACTCACTTCAAGTTTCAAATAAAATCACTGTAATTTGAAAATGTTATTTAGCCCACTAAAATTCTCCCTTGTTTTTGCATTACACCAACATTTGCTTCAAGTCTCCTTGAGAAAAGAGGGGTTTTAGGAACAACGGAACCAAAATATTGGCATCTACGAACAGTCTTTCATGGCTTTGCAAAATAATACCCACCCGAGGGTGTCGACAAGCATGAATTTGAGTGTTTCGATCTGTAGTAACATGATAGAGGATTTCTGGCATATTTTTGAACATGTCAAGTTTGTTCACATGCACCTAGAAAGAGACAATATTTATTCTTAATTATTTAAAAGCATTTTCCAAATTGCAGCTAGAGTAATTATAAAGATGTGGTTTTGCCTTCAACAAATATTGGGCAAATATTTAAACAATTTAAACAATTACTATCCACTAATAATGTTGCCTTAGAGAGGTGTTATCCAAAGATTTTGTTGATGTTAATAAGTAAAACATACCTCCTATGCTACAGAAGGAGAAAGAATCAAAAGTCAAAACAGTCAAAGGGTTATCTGCTAATTACTAGTGTCAGCTTGTAGACAAGACAACTTTTCTCATGGCTCTTAAGGTGTAAGGAAGAGAGATAAACACTGACCTTGAAAAGTGGAGATTAGCTAACTTCTTCCTACTAACTAACTGGAACCCAGTTAACTCATTCTTGAGCACAACTGTAGGGTTCTTTTTTAAAGAATAGTTAAAGAATAGTTAATGAAAGTGGGAATATTTTCACATTCAACAGTCCTCAGAACAGGCATTTTTAGCTCAATGACTAGACACCATCCTTATTCAGGGTCTGTTTAAAAGGAACTATTATAGAAATGTTACCTTAATTCCAAGTTCCTCGCTGAGGTTTGTGAATAAATATTCATATCCATAGGCTGCTTTGCAGTTCAGCCATACCACATGATAGCAACTCAGTGCAGTCCAGCTTCGCACCAGCTCCAAGATGCCATTTAAACACTCCTCCTAAAAGGGGCAGAAACCACTGTAAGTGTCATTGAAAATACATGGCATACAAGACTTCCCTAACAGAGGCCTGGGTAATTATCCCTAATGGCAGATTTGGACTTACCCTGCTTGGTATATGGTAAAATTTGGGATCACAAAAAGTAGTGTCCAAATACACACTCTGGATGTCTTTTACCCTGAAAGACAGAAACAAGGTCACAGCAAGCAGTGATTCACAGCATTAAGATACACCCTTTCCTCTCTCTTCAAAAGGGGAGAATTCTTCCTCTTTATCCACACAGAGCAAGCCAAAAGGGACGCTTGTAACTCCTGTATCACTTTATCTGCAAATTCATTTACTCCATAATTAAAACTATGAGGATATTATTCCCAAATTCTCCATGCCTGCTGTATATTTTTAGTTAGTCTTTCCAATTGTCATCCATAGCCAAAGCCTCACTAGTATCCAAATTAAAACATAGCTATTTTTCTGATACCTGGTCCCTGAATGCAGAAGCTCCATTCTGGCTGCTTCTCCTTTTGCAAGCCTGAAATCCCCTGTATATAGCACAGTGCCATTGTCACCTTGAAACAAAAACCTGCAAACAGAAACAGTTTGGTCAGACACAGCAGTGTAAAACACCAGCTGCCAGGTGAGAGTTTGGTACTCTAGAGCAGCCCACACACAGAAACCCCACTGGTTCTGCAAGGGGCAGTCCAGCTATTGCAACCAACAAACTCTAAAGGACATCTGAGCCAGGAAGCTGGACAACTTCTTTTTCATGTCATACTTAGGAATGGGAGAGCTTATTCTTAACAACAGGTTTGCAAGACATTTTTAAGTAGCAATTTCCTCAACTACAGGTGTTCATAAAGGCACAGGGAATGATAATCTGCCCCATCAGGGTAGCAAATAACTTCTGTCTGGACAGATCCCAGACAGCACAGAGGTCCAGAGCTGGAGGTGCTACTACACTTCTAAGTAAGTACTTTACATTCACTAACTTTTTCTAGTTAGAAGAAACTGTACTTGAGAACGTTATAGGACAGATTTCCCAGCAGAGATATCTGGAGCGTTGGAAGGACATACATGACTGATCCTGGGCAGTGACCTGCTGGTAGAAGCGTCACCTCTATGTCTTCTTTCTAGAAGAGATAGACTAGCATTATTTTCACCTGTAATGAGCCCCACTGGTACTTTTACCAATACAGTCACAGCAATTCCCCACTGTCCCCCAGCTACACAATGGAGAAGGGAAGGGGAAAACAAACACAAGTTCTTTTCCTCATGCTCTTTTAAACATTGCTACTGCCCATTAAAAATATATAACTATTGTTGTAACTGATTACCTCACCAGATGTTTCATCAACTAATGAAATTTGAGTGGGAGTTTCAATTTCCAATGCAATCTATAACAAAATGAATAAAAGCATCACAAAATGTACTGAACACTTTGTTTCATAGTTATGGCTATACATTCACTGCATAGACACATTTAGCATTCACTGTGGCTAAGGCTAAGCCTGTAAAATTATGCTCACTTCCCTGCAGTAAGGTATGCATTTCCACTGGACAGGGAAAAAAGTGTATCTAAAACTGAAATGGAAAAAAAATGGTTAAGGTGTGCATGCCTAAAAAAAGGTAAGTAAGTGTTGGACCTTAACACAACTCAGGTTGACGTTCTCTGGCTGGATCACACACCTTATTGTGGAAGGGTGCAAGGCCTGAGATATCCCATGCACAGAGCACAGGTTTGCTAGGACCCTGTGCTGCTACAACACAACCTCCTCTCTTCCCAGAGGTTTCTGGTTACATTAATGACAAGTCACACATAGCACATTAATCCTCTGTTTTGCTTCATCCTTTATTGAAATCCAGAGACCTTGAACACAGATATCCTGTGTTCTGTGGCCCTCTGCAAGGTTCATGCTGCTCAGTGAGCTCCTCCTTCCTCCATCCTCCTGGCTTTTCTCTTTGTCCCAGCCTATATTTATATGTAATTTTCCTGACAAGGAAGGAAAGACTTCTGTCATCACCCTTCTAGCTTCACAGCTGAGCTGTCTGCTTGGCTTTGGGGGTTTTACTGCACTAAATGGACTCACAGGACAGCAGATCCCAAATTTCTGGGCAGCAGTTAACAATTCTTTCAGGTGGTACATGCTGAAGCCTGCAGCATTTGGCATCTCTGCCAGAAACCACAAAAATCAGACAGCTATCAAATCCCTTCTTTGCTCCAGAGCAGATGCACACCTCAAAAAGACTAAGAATTCAAATCCACAGCAAGTGTCCAGTTTTATCATTTGCAATTTTTTTTTGAAGCTCAATGAACTCACAAGGCTGATGTTAATTCCACATGTTCAATGAGCCCTTAGGGGTGCCTGCATCTTAGCACCTTAAGAAACTTCAGGGTCTCTTCTCAGACAGACAGTCTCTTTAAGAGGGACTCCACAACTAACACTGCCTATCTTTTCATTATTGCTCATACAAACTCCTACCAACCTGAACACATCCCATCTCAAGGGGGCCTTTCTTCTAGGTCACTCTTAAAAGACAGAAAGCAAAGAGACCCAAGCTTCAAAAACAAACAAACAAACCCACCCACTACCCTTTATGCTCCCCAGGAGCAGAATAACACATTCCTATCGATTGCTCAAAGTCCTTTTCTTACAGAGCTTCGCACCACACATATTTCCCTAAATGTCAAAGTTTTTCTTCTCTAAAATCTTCATATGCAACCAGTTACCTTCTTCCTCATCCGGTTTCACAACTGAAGTAGGGCCTCGTGCAGACAAGTTCTCTACTTTCTTCCTACCCAGACTTCCCCTGTGTGTAAGCACCTCCCTTATGAGTTCCTTTACACATGGAGCTTTAAACCCACCAGTAAATCTCCTTTAAAGAAACTCCAGGCTGCAACTCCCAAAGATAACAACGTTCCACTTGCTAAAAGTCCTCCTTGAACTAACACTTGCACGTTCCAGGAGGGTTTAAAGCCCCCTCCTATCTCTGTTTGGGGATACGAGAAAAAAAAAGAACAAAAAAAAACCTTACTCATCCGATGATCTGAGTACATATTCCAGATGGGAAAGAGTGACACCCAGTGTCAAATCTGCGACTGCAAGATCATACTCCCCAGGTAAACCAAGGCTTCAACTGTCCTGTCTACATTCAACCTCTGAAAAAACATGTCAATACCAGCAACGCTTAACATTTCTGAGGGAGGGAAAGTTTCCTCCTCTCTAGAGCCACGACCTGGGAAGTTTTAACTAAAAATATAAAACTTACAATGTGATTCTCCCAGAATTTGTACTTCGGGCTCGTCAGCAGCAATTCCTTGGTCACGGGTGAGCAGTACAAGTTAACTTTCAGGCTGTGAGAGGACAAGAAGGCAGGTGAGTGTTCTCCAGAGCAGCAGCGGGCAGGACGCGTCCCCAGGCCCCTCTCACTGCCCTGCAGAGCACCAAGCCGGCACCAAGGGCACCGCGAGCCGCCACCCCCGCCGCGGTACCTGCACTGCAGCCTCCTCCTCAGCGCGGGCGCCCGCAGCCCCTTCATGTGATCTAGGAGGGAAGCGGCGGGCGGTGAGGCCGGGCCGCCACCCCCGCCGCGGCCGTTGGGGCAGTTAGAGGGGGTGGCGGTGGGGGTTGGGGGATGTCTCCGCGGGGCTCACCCTTGTGGCAGTGCGACAGGAAGTAGGCCCGCGCGCGCAGGTTGTGCCGGTCGAAGCGGTCGATGGACACCCAGGGGTACTCGCGCACGCGCCCGCCGAAGCGGCTCATGGCGCCGCGACCGGTAACGCGACCGGCAGCGCGACCGGTCCCGCGGCCACCACCCACAGCCAATCACGGGGCGCCGCCGCGCCTACGTCACCAGGCCCCGGGGGAGCAGGGCAGCGCTCCTTAAAGCGGCAGCGGCGGCGGTTGCCTGGCAACGCGCGGCCGCGGTGGCCGTTGGTCCGGGCTGCCGTGGCCGTTGGTCGCTCCGCAGTCGCGGAGGCGCCGCGGGGCAGTCCCGGGCAGACCTGCCCGGCGTCGGCCGGGGGAGGTGTCACCTGCCCGGCCGCGGCCTCCGCATCACTGTTCTCTGTGGGCCCGGCCCGGCGGGAGGCGCTGGGGGAGCGGCCGCGCCTGCGGGGGTCTCCGCGGGCGGTGAGGAGCGCTGCGGGCCGCGCCTGGAGCCGTGTGACGGGGGGTCTGGGGTTGGAGTCCGGGCCGCCACGGTGGGGCTGGCGGTGGTGTCACCATGGTGGGGCAGAGGTTGGGGGTTGTGTTAAGGCTAGGGGTGGTGACACAGCGGTGAGGTAAAGTTTGAAGGGGAAACACAGTCACATGGCGCATTATTGTATTCAGGGTTCTTTGAAACAAAATCTATGTGCAGCTGAGCAGGAATAGACCCTGTTGGGCTTTGGTTGGTTAATCAACTGACCTGCCCTCAACCTGCAGGCACACGGGTCACTCTCCCTAGGGCATCCTTGCTGAGGTAGTAGGAGCTGTTTTTGTTTTTTCTTTTTCTCACTAATATAGTGATGAATGCTTAAGTAATTTCATTTTTTAGGAGGCATGTTCTTTTCCTTTGTGAACTTTAAGGAAACAAAGGGAACAGGAGTGGGGAAGGAAGATAAAAAGCAGTAGCATTGTAGGACAGCTGATTTGGTGAGAGAAGAATGTCGCATCTTTTCAAGAATTTCAAATAAGTAAGTAGTAAGCTGGTTTTAGCTGCTCAACTCCCGAGGGTGCTTAATATTGCTAAGGGAAGCCAAAACCAGAGCTCTGCAGTACCCAGGGAATTCTCCTGCCCCAGTCCCATAGGTGCAAGGTGCTGCTTTTCTCACTTCAGCAAGTAGCTACCCTGAGTTTACACATACTGCGTGCATGTGCCCAGCCACACTGACCAGCAGACTGAAAACACTGTCTTTAGCAGCACCCACATAAACTTGCATAACACAGACTGTTGAGTCTGGTTGTCTCCAGGTGGTCAGGACTGAGGGTCACTAGTGAACAATGCTCCCCCTTTCTCTCCTGGTTCACAGAGATCCCTGCACCCAAGAGTCTGTTGAATATTAGCATGAGCCTTAAGTCTGGCCCATGCCCAGGTCCCTTGTCCATGAACCACCTCAGACATTTGGCCGTTCCGTGTCCATTTGGTCATGCCAGCCCCTTCCTCCTCACGAGACTAGTGTTTGCTAATGGACTGATTATATGTCTGCACACAGAGTAGAGCACTCTGGTAGAGAACATAGGTAGGAAGTTTACATGGAAAATGTGATTTAAAATAGCAGAGTGGCTGCTCTAATGCTCAAATGCATATTTTAAATATCTGACCTTTATTTTACCTGTGTTTTGAGGCAGGAACACCTGTGTACAGGCCACCTGAATTAATGGTCAGTCAGGAAGCACCAGGCACGTCTAGATGCACCGAAGAAGCACATTCGTTAGATGAACTAAGTACTTCCTACACAGAAGTGCATAAGCCTAGTAACATGTAAGTTGCTGTAAGATGCTTCTAACATCATAGTAGTTTAATGTTATTTCATCTTAATATTATTAATTTACTAATACTTTTTCAGTCTGTCTTGAGTTCCAGTTTGACAAGACAGTTCCAGTCTTCATCTCAAAACAAGCCAACAGCACATGAGGAATTCTGTAATGGTTACATAAGGGCCATTTGCAGCAAGGGATAAGGAAAAGAAACTTTGGGACAATTGCCTTCAAGAGTGCACTACTTATAACACAAATACTTGCTGAGCGTTTTAGTGTGCACATGGCACCTCATAGGTGGGAAAATGAGCTCTATTAGTAAATAGTTGCCTTCATTTACAAAAAGCCAGTAAGATTGCTGTGCCTAATAAAAGAAGATTTGGAGTGATGAACTGCGATAAGCAGTGTAATATTGCCAGCAGAGAGTCTTCCTGAGCCTTTTTCCTTTATTGATCTTTAATAAGACCTTAAGAGGAAAGGTCCTTTTGTGGCCTTCATACTGCAGCAGAGGTCTGCATCTTTCATGTTAGGATAAAAGAAATCATAATTTCTCATACTGTTTCATACAATTTCATACTGTTTCATACAATTCATACTGTTTCATACAATTTCTCCACTGTATTGTTTACTAGGGTGTAATTTCTTTCCTTGCATTTTGCATGAGACCAATAGCACTTCTGGATTTGATGATATATCAACATTAAACTTTCAGTTGATGTAGAAAATTGCTAAATAAGGAATTTTACCTGCAGTGCAGGATTTGGTGGAAACTTATTCAGTGTGGGGAAGAAGACTGTTCGTCGTGAAAAAACAGAAGCTTCTTTTTATTTATAGATTTGTTTCCTTTCTGGAAAATACCTTTTCTCATTATTGAGCTGAAGCTTGGTGATGATACAGAACTAAGAGGACTCTTTTTATTGTATCTGCAAGATATTAGACAATTTCATTTATCTTCCTAGCTGAAGCAATTTAGAGTTTCATTTTTAGCAACAGAGTAAGATATGCCCAAGAAAGCTAATGCACTGCAATTATAAGATATAAGGCAGCAGGCAAATGGTTCATGTAGGGTGTGTATTTATTTATATTTTTAAGTATAGTTCAGATCCATCCCTGGTGTGTTTCCACTGAATTCACTGATTTTTTTTGTTGTTGTTTGTTTTTTGTTGCTTATTTTGCTTTGGTTTATTTTATTTATTTATTTATTTGCAGTTTAGATTTTCTCTGTCATTGAGCTAGTCATAGTCTGTTCTCATTCAGATTTAACACTTGATTAATCTATTTACCATTTCTTAGTGTATTTGAACAAAATCACAGGGGACTTTGTGCAGGGAGCAGGAGTGTCGAGGAAGTCACTACACATTCTTGAATGGGCAAATATAGATTAGAGTGAGTTTTGGTAGATTCTGTGCCTTTCCTCCTTAATCCCATCCAACATAATATTTAGGAGTTCTTCCTTTGGCATGTGCCTAGCAGAATATTTCTGTTTTTCCTTTCCTGACCTGGGTATAGCTATTCTTCAGTAGCAGCCCCATTTTTCATTGTCTTCTCAGTGGGAAGGAAAAGAAACATGATGAGCTGCCCTTCCCAGGGAGGCAGGAAAAGAAGCAGTAAATAGACCCGAGTGAATTTTACATGACACCAACCTGAAGCAGGGGGAAAAAAAAAAAAAATGTTTTTCTACAAGTAGAAATGTAGGTGGTTTGGGTTTATTTGAGAGCAACTAGTGCATTCAGTCTGATTCTGACTGCTATGGTGGGTTTGGGGTTTTAGCTCAGACTTTTAGGGAAGGTATTATTGCACTATGTGTATTTCCCTTACTCTGTTTTTTCATTTTGATCTGCCCATTGGTATCCAACTCAAACAAAATTATTTGCTTGAGTATCCTTTATCTCATTTTGAAAAATCTAATTTCAGGAAAAGGTCTGAAATTTCTGGAGTCATGGCTAAAGCTGATATCAAACCAAAGTCTATATGTCATGCCAAAAAATGGTCAGATGAGGTAGAGAACTTATACAGATTTCAGCAAGCTGGCTACAGAGATGAAGTTGAATATAAGCAAGTAAAGCAAGTTGATATGGTAAGATTTAAAACTGTGCAAACTTCAAGCTTTGGTGTGTACTAAATGATTAAATAAACATGAAAGTGCCTCATTTCCTCCTCTTATTTTTTAAGAGATTTCTGATATGTTTTTCTGTTTTCTCGCCTAATTTGACTTTCATTCCTTAGCTATTAGTAACTGAGCAGAGTAACTTGTTTTATAGAAATTAAATAGAAACTCTAGACAACATGTTTATGTTCCCTTTCTCTCTTCTCCATTTAGCCAGATTATATATTTATTTGACTAGAATAAGCTGCCATCTAAAAGAATAGTTCAGTGTTGAATAAGGGTATACATCAGAGAGAGCTCTCTAAAGTTTTCCTGTTACACTGCAAAGAGGCCTGATAAGAAGGTAATTCAGTGTCCAGGTCCTCAGTCTTTCCTCATTGCTACTAACTTCAGTTTTACAGCTGAACTGCATGTAGTATAATTTGGCTTTTTGCACTCTCAGAATCTGGCTATTGAAATTGTCCACAGCAGAAATATTTGCTGGTAAAGGGAATTGCTCTTACTTCGTTTTCCAAAGCAACATTTAGTCTCACAAGTCAGCTTTAAATTATCTTAGCATCTTGTGCATGAGGATGCAGAATGTTTCTAAGTGACTCTTCATCTAACTAACTTATAACAGTAAAATATAGGTGTGCAAATTAAGATGCAGCTAATGCTGTTGTCTTATGCCTAGGTACTACAGTGAAGGCTGTAGTGTAAAAATCCTTTACCAGTGCAAAAGGATATCCGGTAATTTGAGTGGTAGGATCAGTCTGGTTAAGATTTATGGCAGGCTATAAACTATGAACAGTCAAGCCCTGGACTAGTTAAGTAACAGTAAGCACGCCAGTTAAAAATTAACTTAGGTTTTGTTCAGACCTCCCAGGATTGCTCTACTTCTTTCAAGTTGCTAATGACATGTGTGACATACATATTTTTCATGATAAGAGATTCCTGAAGAAACTTTTAAATGTCAGTAAGTCTTAGCTTCTCAAATTACTGAATAATTGATGTTTTATTCTAATATAAACTATTTTTTTAACTTTGACTAGTCAGTTTTTAAATATGGGTCTGTCAGGTAGTCTTAGAAACTTATTTCTGGACTATTCTGATCACAATATTTTATACTAGACAAGGAAACTGATTTCTGATTATCTCCTCTTAATCTATATTAAAAGTTAATTAAATCAATAGTAAAGCAATGTTTGAATGCAAGTAATTTTTTTTTTGTGGAAGTATTTGCTGTATTGTTTACAGTGTAGTACACAAATGTAATTCACTGTATGTTCAGGTGAATGTATATCCTTTTTATTTTGTTCATAGGTAGAGTGTTGGCCAGAAACTGGATTTGTTAAGAAACTACAGAGAAGGGACAATACTTTCTATTATTACAATAAGCAAAGAGAATGTGAAGACAGAGAAGTTCATAAAGTAAAAGTTTACGTGTATTAATCTTGTTGTTGTAATCTGTTTGTATATATTTTTCTAAATCTGTTTGTCAGTTGTAAATTTTAAGTAAATGAGATTTGTCTAATCTGTTTTGCTCTTTTTAAGTATTAGATGTCATTTTTGGATAGAATGGGGAAGAGAGGAAATCTAAAGAGAATTTTAGAATTCTGGACCGGGAGATTCCAGTTTGATTTTGGTATAACCTACAGTCATATCATCCTTCATTTTCAAATTTAATTTGAAAATAGCAGCTTTCATTTACAAAAATATTTTGACATCTAAAATAACTGAAAACATGCAATTGAGTATCTTGTGTTTGATTTAATGACTGTGTGGAAAGTCCATTGTAATTAGAGGCATTAATTCTTACTCAAAACAGAGTAGTTTTGTTGACACTGGCTAATATCAGCCATAGTCTCTGAGGTAGCTGAGGTTAATGACACTACAAAGAGCCAAACTTAGGTCAAAGGCTAATCTAGATACATATATATTTACAATATGATTTATTAGATATAGGATTTGTAAATTTATTATTATTCATCCTGATGAAATTGTATTTCTGACCCATATGTAAGGTATTCCCAAAGTATGTTTTAAGATTTAAGTATTAATAACTTGCAGAGGCAATACTTGTTGACTTGGTAGCATATGCCTTTTTATGGGTGATGAAAGAAAGAAAAAAAGCCTATCGTGAAGTTACATAGTTGTAATCAAGAAGTATGGAGCTGCAAAGAGAACATAAAACTCAACCTAAGATTTAAGATTAGGTAAGTTAAACAAATGATGTAGTATTCCTCCAGCAGAATTCATCTCATCTGACTTCAGGTGTTACGTTGTTGACCTCTATATCTTCTATATCTGAGCATGTCATTTAGGTGCTGATTGTTTGAATGGAAGGAAACAGGTGCTTCAGGGCTCAATCCTTTTTTTTTTTTTTTCTTTTCCCTGAATGTGGCTGTGTAACATTTTATTTGATTGTCTTACTCTGTAAAATCTGTCCATGTGGATTCCCTGAGACGCCTGATAAACTAGAAGCATGATACCTACCTTTCATTCCTTAGAGAATCGAAGCAAAATACTTCAAGATACTGTAAGTCTGTAGAGGAGATTTTTATTAAACCAGTAGATGTGTTCATGACAGTTACACAAAATGTTATGAGTGTCTCCTGTTTCTAGACTGCAAAGCAAAGTTTGCCCAAAGTGTGTTTTAGACATGGATTACGATGTGGATGCTGTATACTGCAGTGTGCATTTCACTATATTATGGATAAACTTCTTTGATTTGAACCCAAGATGCCAACCCTTTAAGATGGTGTATTCAGAAGATCTCTGAACCGGGTGAAGATGATCTAGGCACCTTATTTACACTAGTTTTATTTTTTTAGCCTAAACTTATATTGGTTGTATTATTAAATAAATGAGTGGAAGGCAATTGAAAGCAAGAGCAAAGTTTGGCTATTTTAATGTTATATAAATATTAATTTACTACAGTGATGGAGGGGAAAAAAAGCATTGCTACAATAAATTTCACTTAAAATGTTTATTACAGTTTCTGTAGGCTACTTTTTTTTGACCTGTTTTAGAGAAGACTTTTCACATGCTTTGCAAGCAAGCGATGCAAACAGAACAATTAAAATCTATCCATTTTATCACTTTTTTCAGTTCATGGAAACCTAAACAGCTATTCTAGTGGACATGTAAAAAAAAATATATAGAGAGATGTGCAGTATAACCAGTTATAATCAAGAAATTATTGCTACTGACACACAAGGAATAACTAAGAAAACAATTGCGTCAACCTCGCTTTTGATCTTTAATAAAGTCATAGATAAAGAACAGTAATTAAAGCTGCAGATAACTTTATTTCAAGCTCAACATTATTTTTTAAATGCAGATGTTTAAAATTGAAACAGGGTCAAAGATTATTCCTGGTTTCTTGTGTCTCTCTTGTAATAATGTCTTAATACAATGAGTGTGTGTTTAATACAGCCACTGGGGTTTCTTCATGCCAAAAAATTAGCGCTGGAATTCATGTTTCACTTCTGAAATGCTATTTTTGTATGAGTCGGCATGCAAAACTTCTACCTGTGAGCGAATGAGTTACCTGGGTTTTATTGCTAATGTTTGTGGGATTTTTTTTTTCAGTCTAAGTGTGCTAAAGAGTTGAATTTCATTGTCATTTAAAAGGGGGGTGAACACAAGCAAAAAGCTTTGGAATTGGTGCTGAAGACCAGTACACAAACAGAGCCCTGATGTTATACTTAAGTTCACCCACTCCAAGCCAAAAAGAAAAGGGGAAAAAAAAAAAAAGGGCAGATTATCTAGTGAATGTTAATTATCTTTTGACATCTTATTTGTATCCATATTTCGCTCTGATTAATAATACTTAAAATGATTTTATGCAAAAGAAAGTGGTTGTAACTAGCCTTGACCGGGGTAGGGCTTTCGCTGTGACACTTGTGGGGACGTCTGCTTGGCTTGTTCCACAAGTGGATTTTATATTTAGCGGTGCTGGCACCCGAGCCCTAGGAAGTGCTCCACAGTTATGGTTATGTTTGATGCCAACCCTCCCAGGCAAGAAGCTGAGATGGAATAATTTGTGACCTGTAACTGAGGCACATGTGAGGCATTGCTCGCTAAATATAAACACTTCCACCTCGGAAGGTCCAGGGTAATGTACACTCAGGGGCTTAAGTAGCCAATGAGCTTCCTAATCACTAAGTCAAAAATGCATACCAGAACTTTCTTTGACTTAATTAATCCATAACTGAACTGTCTTGTCTGTCACCACTCCTTTGTTGAGCGTGTTGCAAACTGAGTTTTCTTGCATCTCAAGTTAAGGGCACTAAGCTCCAAAAAGGTATTGGAGTAAGCAGCTTGTTGGAAGTTACACTTTGCTTTCTGGGGGGTGACACAATCGTTCACGTGAATTATCAAGGTAAAGAACCTGCATTGCTATTACAGAACCTGCATGAGCACTTTCCATGCTGAACTTCAGTTGCATAAATAATAGTTGTGTATTGAGTTTGAATGGTTTTCTTCTAAATCTCACACCATTAAGCATAGAGAAGAGATGGATTGAATCTGAGAGCTGTGATCTGAAGAGCCAAACTGTTAAGGATAGTATGTCACCATTTTTCTCTGCTTACTCTATCCGGATCTTTCTCCTCCTTTGGCCATTCCCATAGTAACTTCTGCACAGTCTCCTGAGCCTCTCAAGTATCCCCTACTAACCATGAAAATCCTGTTTCGCCCTTTCTATCAGTTACCAAGTGGAGGCTGGAGCAAAAAGCGAGCAGGATTCCTACATCCAGGTTCTTAGCTTTTGCTCTGGACCAGCTAAAGGATGCGCTGGGGTGTCCCGAAGGACGTGGCTGTGCCAAACGCAGGACATTTTGGGGAATATTCACTGCTGGGATGTGCCTAGGGAAAAGGGGCTGCAGCTGCTAGGAGCTACGTGCCTGGCATGCTGTGTGTGCCCTGCCATGGGCTCTTCAGACACAGACTGGTTTCGGTACCATAGCAGAAAATCACTCTAGAGATTGCTCATTGCAAAGCAGGGAACATTTCTATGGCAGCCCATCATTTACAACATACTTAGCTCTCAGTGAGCGAGAGAGATCTAGATCTCCAGCTGCAGCCAGAGACACGAGTTTATTTAGAAGGTCATTGGATGAGTGTTCCTTCAAAGAGGAGGAATATTTCAACAGAGGAAGATCAGTGTATCTGAAGGATGAGGTATTAATAATATGAATAGTGCAAGCAGGTTGTGCAGAATGCGAGGCAAAAGAAACAGACAAAATACAAAAGCTCAGTCATGCTAAAGATAGTAAGAAGACATTAAAATGGCATTAGGAATCATAGTTGAGAAGTGATTTACGTTGTTTACAGATTTGCTACTTTATGAGGACAAAAAGAAGAGTTCATAATTACTTTTCTATTTTAGAACAAAGCAGGAGGATCCGTCCATTCCACGCTGGGTGAAGTAATTTGCAGTCTGTAACTGAGGCGGATGTGAGGCATTGCTCACTAAATATAAATGCCTTCAGCTCAGGAGGGTAGTGTACACTCCGGAGCTTAACACCAGCAGCCAAAGAGAACAATAGCCAAAGAACTTCTTAATCACTCATTTTAGATCTTAAACTTCAGAAAACTGAAGATTTGCCAGAGGTTTTATATAGGGTTATCATTGTTCCGGTACGTAAAAGGCAAAGGAATGATACAGAAATAGGCACTTTGGAGGTTTTGTTTCTGGAGCGTCTTAATGAACCTCCCAAGGACTAAGACTCAAGGTCTGACTCAAACCACCCGTCTCAGCCTAGAAGTACCAGAGTGAAAGCAGAGGCCTGTGACACAGAAGGCACCACAAAAGGCTAAAGTGACAAGAGGAGGAAAAACCCCACAAAATCGGGAGGTGAGGTGCTTGTTCTGTATCCTCTGCAATTTATGGCAAGTAGCACCTTCTTTTTACAACACACGAGACGATCCAGGCTTCACCTAACGCAGCTCCCAGTGCCTGCAGCGGTGCCGCTCGTTGCCCTGTGCCGAGCTCCCTGCGACCGCTGTTAGTGTCATCATCTCCTCTCCGCCCTTAGAGGGGGCGTTCTGAAGGCACCAGCACACACGGGTTTAAAGTCCTCCAACAGGTGAGGAGGCATTCGGATGCTCCTGTGTTCCTTAGGCGCTCTCGGAAGCTCCTGTGTTCCTTAGGCGCTCTCGGCAGCTCAGAAGGGTGAGTTTTGTCTTTTAAGATTAATCCTTGGGAAGATTTTTTTTTTCTCAAAACAAAAGTGATTTCTCTAAATTTTCTCATCAAATGCTGTGACTCAGGTGAGATTTGGGGTATGAAGGAGCAGACAGCAAAGCTTCTGTGATGCATCACATGAGATGAGGTAAAAGAGAGAATCCACAGCCCTGGGAAACGCAGAGTCTTGGCAGACCTATACGAGAGACAAGGTTATGGTGAGTAAATCAAACAACACATCCATGGCTACGTATGTGTCAGCCTCTTTGTTCCCTCTTTCGTCGGATCTCAAAGCGTATCATCAATGTAGAAGAGTGCAGTGTTTTGGTGGTACTGCTTAAACCCGGTGTGTGCGTTTTACAGGCGCTGCAGGAGGAGCTGGGCTGGGGCTGCCTGCGCATTACGTGGGCCTGTGTCTCCCTCTGCCGCCCGCCTCCGCCACCGGAGCCGCCGCGTTGGTTTTGGGGACGGAACGCCGCGTGCTGCCGCTCTGCTGCCGCGCCAGCGTCCCCCGCCAGCCGGACCGGAGCCCCTTGGGCGGCCGTTCCCGGGGCCGGCGCTGCCCGCTCCTCGCGACGGCAGCTCTGCCGCCCCAGCGCTCCTCCGCGGCCCCAGGAACTGCCGGACAAGGCACAAATGGGCGGGAAAACCTCCGAACGCTCCCCGGGGGAATGAGCCCCTGAGGGGCAGGAGCAGGGCACAGAGGAGCTTACGGACGGGAAAGGGCCTTTCCCTGAGCTTTGCTTTCCTTCCTTTCAGTGCCCATAACTCCTCCTGCTATCAGTTCAAAAACATTTCTGTTCTCACAGGCAGCCGTGAGTGAAGCCAAGTAAAACCCACCCTGGGAACGGCGAGACGCGACGGTCTGGGTTTCTGTTCGCTCTTCCCGAGCAACCTCGTGAAGCGCTGGCTCTTCCCAGGGCTTTCTCACACCCTCGGCTCGCTCCTGTCCCCTCGCCTGCCCCTTGGCCCCTGCTAACCCCAAATCTCCTCCTCGCTGCTGAATTGCAAGGCAGTTCTCCCAGCTGTGGTCTGCATGGGGAAGATCCTTTCCAATGATGGGGACGATCCATATCTCCCTTGGGAATAACAGTGGAATCCCTTTCCTTCCTTCCTCAGGTTGGCCATTGTTTGATGGTTCGTTAGGACAGGGATGAGTTTAAAATCCACAATGAAGAGGTGCATTTGTCCATCAGGTTCCCTGGGGGCTTACAAAAGGAAGGCAAAGGAGCACCCAGGCCTTGCAGGGATTTCTGGTTGCTGAAGCTCCGTAGGAGAGCTGCAGTGCAACCCTCATCCCTCCGGAAAAAGCGTGCCGAGCAGCAGGGCCGTGCTGCGGGGAGCTGGGCTGCTTTAACGGTGCAAAGCCCCTTAGGAGGCTGCGACGGCTGCAGGCAGCACTGGGAGGCTGAACGTGCCCAGGGAAGGGGGGACAGCAGCGGCTGCTGTCGCTGTGTCTGAGAGGATAAATGACGGCATCAGGAAACCAGTGCCAAGCGCTGCAGGACAAACCGGTGCGCGAGAGGCCCCTGCATGTTAGATCTGCTCCTGGACGGGCCCCGTGGACGTGGGAGCCGAGTCGGGGCAGAGCCGCGGAGGAGCCACGGGCCCGACTGCAGCGGGAGAGCAGACGAATGCGGAGCGGGGGGCACCTGTGACACCAAAGTACAATTAGCCTGGGCACAGAGTCAAATTTCCATGTGTGCGCTGGCTTAAATCTTCACTCAGAGTACCGGGGAAGACACTTGACGGGCATTTAAAATAAATAAATGATCAGTCAGAAGACAGGATATATTTTCATATGAGTTTACGGTGCTGATATTCTCAAGGGACTCCAAAGCTCTTTTCAATTTATGGGCCAAAGCTACCCCTTGGAAGCAATGCCAGGACTATGTTTTTGGAAAGGAGACCTCAAGCTTCTTGCAAAGAAAAGGGGAAGGGAAATGGTATCCAACTTGACAGAACAACCCTGTGAAATGTTACGCTATCCTAGATTGCTTTATATTGTCCATAAAAAGCAGGTAGGGTTTTATTTGTGACCGGAACAGCTTGCTTAGTTTTCTCTGAAGATTATTTGTTTTAAATTGTAGAGAGAAGAGAGTCACCACTACGAAGCGCCAGATTTGCGGCAGTAATGAAGCCTCTTCCTTTGAACCTGACGCACGTGGCACCTTTACTCTTAGAAGACATCGTTTGATTCAGGTTTTACAAAGAACGATTGCCAGGAGGATGTATTCCAGATGCTATCGCACCTCTTGTGAGATGTATAAGTCATATAGTAGCAGAAATTCTTCCCTTTTTTTTGTTTTGTGAAAATTCCCCACCTGGCAAGAGCCTCTGCTCTTGTTATACCATATATATATATATCTCGTATATGTATGTATATATGGTACATACGTACATATATATGTATATATATATGTATCGTATATGTGACTGATACTTAAAGCTTTTTCCTCCTTTCCATTCTCTGCCAGAGGAATTTGCAGCTTAGGGAAGAAATTCACGTTAGTCCCTAGATGTGTGATGAGTCTTGACAGGTATGTGTTGATCTGTCTACTCTTATTCCATTATAGTCTTAAATAAATAATTTCTCACAAGTTCTTTAAATAAATAACTTCTCAAAATTTAGAATCTTAACTCTTTTGTTTTTTCCCTCCCTGGGGACAATTGCTACAAAGAGTGACTCAAAATGCCCTCCCAGGGCATTCCCCTGCACCGTGCACGGAAAGGGAGGCACGAACCGGAGACGCAGGCGCCGTGCAGGAGGCAGCGGTCCCGCTCTCGGGTCCTTCTCCCTGTGCAACATCGTCGCTCTGAGGGAACACAGCGGCTCCCACAGGACCTAATGACCTCCGTGTGGGTCCTGCTGAGCCCGATGACCCAGCAGAACGAGCTGCAGCACTTGTAGAACAAGGGCTGTCGCCCGCTGAAAGGGACACACGACTTACCGAACCACGTCATGAAACGAGACCCATGGTGGAGACCACCCCTAGGTGAGCTAAACGCGTTAGTGGTGCAATGAGATCCTCCTTCTCCAGCCTCATGTTGCTGTCTCCCGACGGACTGCTCCCAAGCACTGCTGGGGATGATGCTGCATGAAGCTCCTGTCTCTGTAGGGCTGTCCCAGGCGCAGAACACCTGCGTAAGCTCCTAAAGAGCTTCTCCATCAGGTCCTGGACCCCTTCCGCACCAAGCAGGGAGCGCGTGAGCCCGGGAGCCCACGCCGGAGCTGGTGCCTTTCCCGCCCGCGCTCCCGCTCACAGAAGGAGCCCCGTGCCGGGAGAGCCCGCTCGGGCTCCAGCGCCCTCGGAGCGGCGCCGCTTTGGTCCGACCGCGAGCGAAGGGCGCCACGGGGCGAGCGGGGACGGAGCCCCCATCCGAACGGCCCGCGGCGGGCGGACACACACCCAATCCTTCCTGTTTTCCACCTGACCCATGCAGCCGGCCTTTCACATCCTTTTTTCCCTGCAAGAAGGAAACACCCGTAAAATTGCAGGGATATTTAGTGGAACTCGCCTGTCAGGGCCCCAAAACACACCCCGAGGGGCATCGTAACCTTGGTGGTCTAGGGATATCCATGAGGGAGCGCGCTCCATGAGGAAATACACTCCCTGCAGGTGAAGGCAGGAGAAATGAAGGAAGTCCCGAACGGCACCGGTGTTCACGGGGATGCTGAGGGAAAGCCCGGGCTGGATGGAGGGGTGAGAACACGATGACGGGAGTCACAGCCCTGGCCCTTGAATCCCCCCGGTCTCCTTTGGGCCCTATAACAGGGAGCGGGGAAGGGACGGATCCTGCCGGCTCATTACTCCAACCCGCCAGCCCCAGGTATTCAAGGAACTAACAAATAACAGCAAAGATAAAGCCCATCAACATCGTGAAACGACACAAAAGTCACAGCGGTAATAAAACAAAGTCATCACAGCAAAAAAAAAAGAATAAAAATTAAAAATGGAAATAAGAAGATAGAAATAAAAATAATAGGATAATAGGAATAAAAAATAAAATAAAAATGAATAGTAAAAAATAAGAAAAAACAATTAATAATAAAAACTAAATAAAAATGTTAAAATAATCAATACCAAAAGTAATCAATACCAAAAATAATAAACACCAAAAATAATAACAAAAATAGTAAAAAAACACCCCCAAAATAGTAACAAAAATAATAAAAAACTAGAATAATAAATAAAAAAAATAAAAAAATCAATAAAAAGTCAATAACAATCAATTCCCCAAATAATCAATACCCGAAACAATCAATACCCAGGACGGTCAATACCCAGGACAGTCAATGCCCGAAACGGTCGATGGCAGCAGTAACGCGGCGCCGCGCGCCGTCTCCGCGCCGCTTCCGCGGCCGCTCGGGGCAGGTGCCGAGCGCTGGTCCGGGCCGTGCGGTGCCGGGCCGTGCCG
>PTEX01000001.1:2211496-2264986 GCA_003342815.1 Eudromia elegans
ATCCCCGGCCTGTAAAAACAAAACAAGAAAAACTCCTCAAAAAAAATAAAATAGCACCCCTATAATAACACCCTATAAACTCCTCGGGGGGAAAAATAATACAGAACTATATGGCAAGGTTCCTGCTCCTCCCTGTCCACCTGAGGAAATCAAAAGGATGCCCCCCTCCCCAAAGGAAAATACGTAAAATAAATGAAGGAATAAATAAAGAGCCTCCCCAGGCAAAGCGAGGTTTCCCCCCGTCAGTTTCTCCATCTTTTCTGGGGAGGAAGAAAAAAGGCAAAAAAGAAAAACAAACAAAAAAACAAACCAAAAAACCCAAAAAGCAATCCAAATGATCAGTCGGGGGGGGAAAACAAACAAACCCCCCCCCCTCAAAAAAAAAACCCATAAAAAATAGGGCTTGGGGGTTTTGCTGCCGCGGAGGCGCTCATGGCAATCCGTAATTGCTGCTGTCAGAACAATCGAGCCGTTGGTTATTAACAGCAACGCTCTCGTGGGGCTGTGGCGGCGGCGGGGTGGGCAGGAAGGTTGGCACGGGTCGGGGCGCGCGGGCCCGGCGGGAGGTTGCTCCCTTTGGGCTGGAGGCAAGCGGAAGGATGCGGGTTGTCCGGGTTGGCATGGGGGCCCTGCTGGGTGCCTGGGACCTCCGCCAGAGGATGCAGGAGGATCAGGGGAGGCTTCCTCGCACCTTGGCGTTCCAATGGGACCAGGAGGAGGGTGCACGGAAGCAGGAGGCCCTGTGGAGGACGAGGTCCTGGTCCCTTTGGCCAAGGTTGAAAGAGGAGGAGAGGTGGGGGAGCCCCAGCCAGACATGACTCCGTAGGGTCCTCTGGTGTCCGGTGTTTCTGAAGGTGATTGATGGATCCCGTGTGATTGTTTGCCCGTTGCTGCTACGCTGAGCAGGGGGACGTGTGTCCAAGCAGAACCGTGTCCTCGCTATCCTGAGCGGTGCCTGGAGTCATTCCTAGAGCTCCCTGGTTCTTTCCCTTGCGGTACTTTAGGGATAGGGGAGGTGAGAGAGGCCTCTGGTTGTAGTTAATCCCACAAGTGGTGTGGAAGGTGCTGAGCATCCCACCCACGGCCGCAGGCGGTTGCTGCTTCTCCAGGTAGGGAGCCAGGTTCTTATTTCCCAGAACTCCAGGGGGTTTCACAGTTTCCACGCTGCCCTTCCCTGTTGCATCCGTGTCGGTTGTTGCTCTTGCTCTCCTGGGTGGCCTGTCCTTGTGTGGCATCTGTTGCGTGGAAGGCGCCGGGCTGTGTGAGAGCAAAGCCCACGCGGTTGGTGGCCGTGCTGGGCCGGCCTCCATGCTTTCTCTCTCCCACACCTCAGCCCACGGCCTTCCCTTCCGCAAACTCTGGTTTCCAGGAGGCTGGACCGAAGTTCAGCCTTCGGGGCCAGTTCATCAGCATCTGCTGGGGAGAAAGTCCTCGAGGCCAAAGTGCGTGGCAAGGGACGAGAGACGGAGGAGCTACAGGGGAGGTTCGGCTGGTCTCAAAGGCGGCTCTCCTGGCATCCAGACAGCCTAATGAGTTGGCTAATGAAGCCTCCCATTATTTATAGGAAACACTGAAGTGTTGAAAGTGTCAAATAAGAAGTGCTGGAAGAAAGATGTCTAAGAGCTTTGCAGGCTGGTGTGCCGCGGGGATGTGTCGTGGTGCTGCTGGGGCAAGTTCTGCCAGGTGGGTGAGGGAGGCTCGGTGGTGGTGGGGATGATGGAGGGTGTTGGGAGCTGGTCTGGACTGGAGCTGCCTTTTGATGCCGAACGGCAGAGCTCTAGAGAAGGGAGTAGCTGGCTTTGAAGGGAAGAAATGTGGCTTTTCCTTTTGAATGTAGCAGAGAAAGGCAATGCAGTAGGAGGGATGCACAAGCACAGTGAGATGGTCGGTGTGACCAGCAGGAAAGGGACATTGGCAGCAGGATTTTGCATAGAAATGGATGGGTCAGGTGGTTTTGTCAGAGCTGGGAGTTGTTGGACACTGCTCCATGGTGCCTGGAGAAGAGCAGAGCTGTGGAGGGATCAGTGTTTTGGATGGTTGTGCATTGCAGCACAGCCCCTGTCATTGCAAAGAGATGCAGGTTCAGCCCTGGTTACTCCGGATGCGATGCTGGGAGCAGCTCAGCGTGAGACAGCGCAGAGCGAGAGCGTCACAGACACGGCCTTTGTCGAGAACAGCCGAGTTAAAAGTAGAAACCGCTTGGATTCCTCCATGGCAAGAGCACTTAGTTATAGTGGGTGTGTGTTAATCGCTGTAGTTTGGAAGCGAAATGCAATAGAGAGGCAGAGCACAGGAAGCAGGGGAAGAGCCATGAGGACATAACGGGAATTCTCTGGTGGTCCCTGCTAGTTACGGAGCCATGAGCAGAGCTTCCTTGTCCAGGACGTGCACAGGGAAAGGCAGGAACCGCAGCGCCCTTGGTCTGTGGGGCAGTTGGCTGCGCCCTGGCCAACAGGGTCCCTGTGGGAGGCTCGAGTGCAGCTCGGCCCCATCATGCGTGGGTTTCCATGGGCTCGGGCGGCTCCTCGGGGCTCCCTCTGCATTCGCTTGGGCCGTTTACGGCAGCAGTTCCGGCCGCGTTGGCCCCAATCCCCTGAGCCGCCCCGGGCGCTGGTGACGTGTTCTTGACCTTTCTGCCGGGCTAAGCTGCCCGGACCGAGGTGTCACCACGGAGCGCGGCCGCGGATCAGCGTGCCCGGCGGGGACTGCGGGATCAGTTGCTCTAATCTCCCGATCCTCAAATGCCTCGTCCTGACGAGGGCGTTTCTGGACCGGAGCACTGGTGACTTGCGGGATGTCTGAGCTCCAGGGGGTCTGACTCCGTCATTCCCTTCCCGCTGAATACACTGGGAATATTGTGGTCTACTGGGAGTATAAGTAATTCAGTGAGAGAAAACACAGAAGCAGCGTTGCTGCAAAGACCCGAACGCTGAGCTCTTTGTTACAAAGCTGTAAAAGTGACTGCTGCCAGGGCACTGAAATGCTGCTACGGTGTGACAGGTGCTCACATGCAGAATAAACACTTGCTAGGGCTAAAGCAGCCACGGGAGTGTAAAGAAACTCTCCTTAAAGCCACTTGAGTGTCCACCAGATCCCGCTCCGTTCCTTAATGGTGACCTCGTTGAACTGAACCCTTAACTTTCTTGGGCTTTTGCCCATGGTTTGGGTGCAGTTCTCCACGTTCGAGTCCTGATTCATGCATGGGGCAAAACTGGGCAGGTGGACAGAAAATTGCTCGTTGGGTCTAGGAAGTCCACAGCCCTTCTCCCAGTGGTGGAGGGCACTGGGTTCCTTCCCGTTCTTCGGGAGAGGACAAGGCTCTTGCTGACCATTTCCTCGGCTCCTTGGTTGCACCGTGATGTCTTGTGGTCCCCTCCCATCCCCACCGCAATGTAGCTCATAATTGGTGTGATTCTGGGGCTGGGTCGATGTCTCATGTGGCCGGTACCCCGTGTCCTCACTTGATAAAGGCGCAGTTGGGTCAGGAGGAGTCAACAAGCCTGTTGCAAGCGAAGAGACCTCTTGCCACAAGGAAGAGGCACCAGGTCCAACCTGGCCGGCACAACCTCCGCAAGGTCCGTGGAGGGAGAAGGGAAACGCGGCTCCCGATTTACTCGGTGCTGCTGGTCGGCTGGTCTGGTTTATGAGCTTTACAAGGTGTGCATGTAATCTTCTTCTCTCTCCTGCAGGACAGAATCATCAATTTAGTTGTTGGCGGCCTAACGTCCTTGCTGCTTGTAGTAAGTGTCTGACGTTGTGTCCTGTGTTTCTTATCTCCTTTAGATGACAAGGGCAAATCCAGAGATCCTCCTATTATGGGACAGCAGAACTTCTACTAGGGGTGGAGCTTAGGGTTCTGAGAGTCACTGGTCTATCTATCACTTGAAACTCTTTGACAACAGGGAAGAATATCCTCCTTCAAGGCATTTTATCTTCTAGTTTTTAAGATATAGCTGGTTTTTTTTTTATAATGAAATGCCCCAAGTCCCTGGGCAGGTTGTGATTTTCAGCAGATGAGTGACTCGAGTCCATTCAGTCATTGCTGGTTGTGCTTCTACCGAGCTCATCCTTGAATTTTTGAGTGAAACTTTCAATTAAATGCTTATAGCTGTGCACAACACAACTGATTTTCGCCAGTGTGACATTGTAGGGCTGATCATGTTGAAAGACCATCAGCAGGTGAGGACTTGAGTCTATGTCCATGCTGTACCTGGGTATTGAGACCTTTCCCAGACAAGGTGCTTGTAATGCAGGAGGATTGGTTGCATTCCCTTTCCTTCTACTTAAGTATAGGTTTACACACAGACTTCCTCTGGAATCACTTGCCACTTGGTCTCCAACTACCCTTTCTCCTAGGTTTAAAGACGAGCACCACCAGCATAAAAGGAGAGTCTCAGTTTTGCAGCACTCAGTGGTAGCCGCTTTTGGAGGCCACGATGGGATGCGTCAGGGAGAACAGAGACTGAGGGAATCCAGCCCTCGTTGGCTGGCTTGGCTGAAGTGATGCCTCCTACGTGGCCAGCGTGCGCCCACGTGCTGAGGACAGCCGGAGACACGCTCGTGTCACAGGGTTCATGGAGAACACGGCCATAGCGGCTGCGGGAACCAGATGAAACTGCCCGTTAGAATTTCAGAAGCCAAGCATGACTGCACACGTTTCCTCTCCCTGTAGCCCAGTTAAAAGGCAGCTTTGAATCTGGGTTATCACATTTGATCTTCTGAGTAGCCTTTCATCCTAGGTCCTCACTGGTAGAACCTAAAAATATGGTGTCCCTGCTGGAGGAGGGCAGTTGGACTAGGTGATCTCTAGAGGTCCCTTCCAACCTCAACCATTCTGTGATCCTTTTGATATGTTAACATTTTTTTTCTGCAACAAGACTTCTTAGGCTACTAATAGAGCTTTAAACCTTTTTTTTTTTTTCTCCCCAAAGTTGTAGGTTTGACAAAATGCTTTTCCCACTTTTTCATCTTTTGAGTGTTAAATGTCCCCCCCACTCCGAGTCTGGTGGTAGGTGCCTCTGGCCTCGCTCAGGCTGTCACAGGTCCTGGCCAGGGCTGCTGAGGTTGCCCGTGGGGCACAGCAGAGCGGGCGGGCAGCGGTGCGGGAGCTCTGCGCACAAGGGCAGGAGAGATCAAAGCCTTCGCTCTCTTCCACGCAGGTCACTCTAATCAGTGCTTTCGTCTTCCCGCAACTACCTCCAAAACCTGTGAATGTCTTCTTTGCTTTCTGCATCGCCTTGTGTTGCATTTCTGCTGGCATACTTGTAAGTACCCTCACTGCGCAGGCTTTTGAGTGTGCGACTGTGGCTGGAATAGTAATATAACCTGCTTACATGGTTCTTTCATTTTTGTTTGTTTATGCTGTCCTAAAACAGTTTTCTAGTTTCTAACATTCCTCCTTATGGCTTCACGGCAGTGAATTTTTGTGAAATATCCTGTTTGTGAAAGTTTGCCCTTGATTTTGCTCCCTAGCTCTGCTCTTCCCTTTGAGGAGGACTCACGAGCTGCCCTTGGAAAGAAGTCAGCTGCAAATGTGTCTGTTCTCCTGTTGTGCAGTGGGATCACTAGGGGAGCAATTAATACAAGGGGAGCAATTAATACAATAAGTTTCTTGCAGTTGCAAGAAATCCCCGTGATTAACACAGTCTAACACAAAGTTTGGAGAAAGGAAACTGGACAGCAATGAGCCCTGCCTTTCTCCTCACCTGCATGGACACAGCCAAGCTGACAAGGTCACCTCCGTCTTTATCCTTAGCCTAGCCCCATGCAACCTGCCTTGTTTTGGTATATGCCACAAGAAAACATTCTTCTGCTAAGAAAACATAATGGCATTTTTAAGGCACTTTGCTGGTAGCTGTACCTAATCTTCTCTTAGTCAGATTAAGCAAGGCTGGTTTACGGGGCAAAGAAAGAAAACACTGCAGCATAGCAGTTACTGGCCTGGTTACTGTTTTTTCTTTAGATGAAATCCCTGTCCCTTTTAAGTAACACAAACTCATTCTCTCCTCTAGATCTACTGGTATCGACAAGGAGACCTGGAACCTAAATTCAGGAACTTAATTTACTACATATTATTTTCTATTGTCATGTTATGTATATGTGCCAACCTGTACTTCCATGAAGTGGGTAAATGACTGACACTGGGAAGACCCAGCAATGATGCTCCTGTATCCGATTGCTCTCAGCTCTGAGAAACTTAACGGAGGACCATCAGCCTGAGAGGAAAGAAGTGGGTTGTGCAAGGATAAACCAGTACATGATTTTCATGTAAATGTATATGTAATGTCCCTCTTGTTGGGGAGAACTATTACCATAAGACATGACATTCTGCTTTTTTTTGAAGAGCTACTGTTGCACTTAATGAACATTCCAGTTGTACCAATGTTTCAGAATGGCACAAGCTTTTTCATTTTGAAAAAAAAAAAAAAGCATTTTTTATTACTGCACAAATAAACTGCAGCCCTGCAAGGATCTGTAGCAGTATAAATAAATGGCATCTTACAGTTGCGTAAGACAAATACTCTTTATTTTGTTTAAACTGCATATACAATTATTTCTGTTCCCTAGGCAACCATTTGAAACTACAACTTATTTTTCACATTAACAAAACCACAGACTGAAAAAGACCAACTCTGATTATGAAGAGCTAATTACAGAAATAAATAAAATAATTTATACATGAGTCTTTAGTTTCTATAGCTTTTTTTTCTCCCAAACCCTAGCTAACAGGCTGCTCAGCCTACTGTCTGCTTCAACCCTTGAAAGTAGGGATTAATTTCATGTGCCTGAGGGCCCTATGCCCAAGTTCTCCCAGAGCTGTTTCTCCAAGTCTAGGCAACCTCCAGACTGCCCCACTTAGTAACTTGCTGCATAATTCACCTCGGGAGAGGTGGCTGGTAGTGTAATGTAAACAGCGAGACAGACACGTTTCTATCTTACTCGCTATAACCTCCCAAAGTTACAAGCAGTGGGGAGTGCTGGTGGGTCCCAGTAGCTTCCCTTTCTCATCGGCTTTCCCTTTTTATTCAGCTTGCTGTAGTGATGAAAGGAAAAAAAAAAAAAAAAGACTTTTCACAACTATTGTTTCTGAACTGTATCCATTGCCAGCAATGGACTCTTCAGCAACAAGCAGAGCAGGAAAACCCCATAAGCATCTGTGACTTGAGTCCTACGGTGTGCTGAGAAGCCAGCCGAGATGGGAATACAGACGGATTCTTTACGCGGCTGCCCATGCTCCCTGAAGTCTTTGATGGACTACATTTCTTTCCGAAATGTAAGTGTCTCTTACTCCATGTGTTACAAGAGTCAGTAAGTGCAGAAATCCTCACCCCTTCTTCATGAAACATGTGCAAACTAAGTCTTGCTGCGGCACTAGGAGGCTACAGTCCACAATCCTTGGCTTCTGTCCAGTTAAAGATACGCAGCTGAGCACACCAGGAACAAGTCCCATCAAGACTGACCCTGTGCATCCTAGCAGTGGGCACTGCAGTGGAGATTCTTTAACACAACAACACCTTGGCTGGAAAGCAGTAAACCAGGCTTCGGTTGGCTGCTCTGTAACCCTTTCCAAGTGAGGTAAACAGCCTGAGCAGGAAAAGTGCCCTGTAATCCTTTCAAAGGGGAAATCTTCGTTTTAAGACGTGGACTGACTGCTTTCTTTGGAAATGTGGCACAGGGTTGTTATTAATTTCACAATGCGAACATGGTCAGTTGAAAAATGGACATAATTGCTGCTTCTCAGTGACAGCTCACTAAATCTTCAACATCCTTCGAATCTTCTGAATCAGGACTGCCCAGTGAGGAGCCAATGATGTGTGACCCATCTCCATGATGCTGCAGGATAGGATCTGCCAAGACATACAATACAACAGGACTCATTTCTTACCGTGCTGTTGAAACTATGGGTAAAATACCACTTTTGACAAGACAGAAAATTCAGACTGAGCTTTGAACCAATTTTCAGCAACATTACATAAGCTAGCCCTCAGTTATCAGTTTCAAGTCAAGTCATCAGTAAAAATGATGCAATCACTGTGATTTAAGTTTGGATCCAGCAGACCTTAGCGGGTAGGGCCCAAAGGAGACCTTTTGGAGTATTTATTTAGGTGTGGCGCTGGAGGAATACATCTATGCTGCTACCAAAGCGGGATGACTCCTGGCTTTTGAGAAGTGTTGCACAAGCTAAAAAACCCCTTTCAGATGAGTGCTGTGCAAACATCCCCTGAAATAACCCAGCCCTTCACCATTTAAGATAACAAGCACTGACTGCACTTCTGATGCAGTTGGTCTTCTATCAGAAACAAATTTGATTCAAGTACCAATCACGAAGAAATGAACATTAAACAGAGTTACTCATTAGCCTATGTGTACTAATTCAAGGGTCAAGGAGGAAGCAAGCTGCTCAGTTAAGAAGCTGCTGTTGTTCCAGAGCTTTTCCCACGCAGTTAAGTTGGACTCAGAATGCTTTTTTTTCTGAAGTAACTGAGCTGCTTACAAAGTTTCATAGAGACTCCACGGAAATCAATTTAAGAGAAAGCAGGGATCTATAAAGTGGTGTCCACAGGAACACGGAATTAACGAATCCTGCCTCTAGCATCAACTATATGAATGGACCATCCTACCTGTTAGGGTTGTCAGGGGCAAGACTGATTCATTGTCTATATCATCCGACGCCTGGATAAAATCATGGGAAGAAGGAACAATAAGGACAGTCTCATCATCTATTGTTGGCTGATCAACTTGCTCTTCTATTGTCGGAGAATCCAGGTCCTGCAGAAGCAGAAAAGCAGGAAAAGGACAGGACCTGAAAAGTGCATTCTTGGTAGCACAAACAGGAAAACCTTTTTTTTTTTTTTGGCCAGCTTTTTCCACCAGACTTCCTGGATTTCTATCTCATTAAACTGACACGCCAACATTTGAGGTAGTTACCCCAGTACTCCTATGGCACCTTTTATCCTAGCATAGGCAGCTAGACATGGAAGAGAGGAACTCTACCCTGTGAGCAGTATGAGGGCAGATGATGAGGAAAGGAGAGGCTGCAAAGTCTCATAAAACATTCATTTTTTAAGTAAAATACTTTTTCAGTAAAGAGGAATAATTAATCTTTTCCCGTACTTGCTCTTTAGATGTTCTGAGATACTGAAGCAGTATCTTTATAATACTTAACAGTCCCGCTATTGCTATAGCTTTACTCAGGTTTAACAGGCACAGATATTTGGATTCCAGTTTTTGTGGGCAAAACACTTATTGTTTGTTCATGCCCCGGGAATCACTGATGCACAATGTTAGCAACTGCAGCTGGCAGGGTGAAGGCAGCTGCATTATCTCAGTTTTCAGACAGAGAGGGAAATGCTTGAGAGAGGCAGCAATCCTCTCTGTTCTGGACAATCTTAAGAGTTCCAAACAAGTTTTAGGAACACTTGTTTACTTAGGTAGTTTCAGACAGTGTAGTTTTTGTAAGGATAACTGTGATAACATCACCTTTCTCTGATGAGCTTCGTTACTTGCGCTGCAACTCAAAAGCTTTAAGCTTAGTCCAAATATGCACACGTTCATGCAAGGCTCAGTACGTCCCACAGAAAAAGCAGCTTTCTGCAGAGCTCAGCTGGACCTGCCCACGATAACCCAGCTGCCACAAGGCTTGAAACCGTGGAAAGGAGGCATGAAAAACTCAAAATGCCACTGTGGCAAATGGGTACATTTCCCAGCCTGAAATAATAATGTAATAATAGTAATAATACTGTTAACTGCAAGTAATTTCTGTGAAGTTCAATTAGGAACTATGTCTAGAGCCAATGTGTACAGATTCCTGCTTGAAAAGCTGAAATTTTGAACTGAAAGCTGATGTGCTGCCTCAGCTATCACTTATTCTATCACAGTTTTTTAATCTACAAAAAAAGAAAGGAAAATGGAAGGAGAATCCCCAGCTTGGGATGCCTTCTGGATATGAACACTCTTCTAGTAGCAGACTGTTGAGGCTTACAAAGATCCCCCTCTTAATAAGAACATAATGAATATGCAGTGTCTATTTACTTTTGCAAAGACAACGTCTAACAACATTCATGCATATTAATAATGTTTTATTTTTCTCCAGTGCAATCAAACAGAATTATAGCAACTGTAAAGTGTATTGTATGGGGGAGAGGAGGAAGTATCTGAATCTACCTCATTTCTTTTTACAGTCTAACTTAACCAAGCTTTTAAGGTATTTTCTACCCACCCATTGTATTTTTAATACCCATTTTCATTGTCTTATTCGTTTTTTTAGTTCCAGCAACTAAGAAAGAGCAACTTTTAACAAACAATCCCAAAGACCTAAATAACTTTAGATAATTTCATGTTTGCAACTGTGATGCTGCAGCAGACTAAAACTGAGGCCAGAGACTTGGCTTATGTACTTTTCATTCCAATTTAACAAATATGGAACTAATCTACTTTGCTTAATAAGAACCTTCAAAAGTGGAAGCTGTGATCTGAAGATATGTTATTAGATTCACAGAGCATGAGTCAAATACAGAACCTACCCTCCTTTGCTCCTTAAGCTACATGTAGGACGATTTTACACCAGGTTTAAAGCAACAGTATCAAATCATAACATGATGACACTCTCTGTTACGAGCTGCCCCCACTATTCCAACAGCCACCTGATCACACAGGTACTTAGTTTCCATAGTCAGCAGGCAACACAGCCTGAGTAGTGAAGCAGCTCCACAGCTAGTGACTTACTTGGTGACCTAGATCAAGTCCAATCTAAATCTAACAGAATAAGGGGAGTAATGGATTCTCTCTCCATGTGAGGAAGAATTTCTTTCCTGTGAGGGTGACAGAGCCCTGCAACAGGCTGTCCAGAGAAGTTGTGGAGTCTCCTTCTCTGGAGATCTTCCAAACCCTCCTGGATGCCACCCTGTGCTATGTGCTCTAGGGGTACCTGCTGTAGCAGGGGGTTGGACTAGATGATCTCTAGACATCCCTTTCAACCTCAACCATTCTGTGATTCTGTGAAATCAAAGCACACTCTTTTCATGCTCTTGTAAGGAAACCCAAGGATAGTGGAAGGGAATAGTTATGACACGAGTAAGATCACTGACATACTCACATTAACAACTTGACATAAACGTTTAGCTAGACAGTGAAATCACTCCCCCTCCATGCAAAGACGGGGAAGACTTCAGATGTCACTTACTTCCTTACCTCAGTGACGTAAGTGCTGGCTAAATCAGTGTGAGAATCCTCTTGTTTTAGGCTGCCCTCCGAAATCTCCTCTTCAGTTCTCACCATGACTCCATCCATCAGTTCATTACTATCCCTGCCACTAAATTTGGAGGCATCATCTTCATTGTAGGCTGACTGCTCTTCATCACTCAGCTTGGACGGGTGGATATCATCTGGGAAACTGTTTGCTTCCAAGGTGTCGGGAGGATCTGTCAGGTCAGCTGGCTGAATGTCTGAATCCACAGTGAGATCTGCCTGCGTGACAGACGAGGAGATATCTTCAGCAGCAACGGTGCGGATTATGACACTTGGCGTGTGGCACTGCACTGTCACATTGTCACTTGTATTTAACAAGTGTTCTGGCTATAAGCAGTATTTGGGGAAAAAAAAGAAAAAAAAAATTGGAGTCTTTCCTCCAAGCGTCTTACATCTTTCAAGAAAGTCATTATTAAGTGTAATTTGCAAGTTCATCAGCCCAGATCATCTTTTAACCTTTCACAGAATTAAATAATGAATTTTCAGACTGGCTTTAATTGTTCTGTAATTCCCAAATACGTAATGCGAAAGTCTACCTGTTCCAATGAACTGTCTTAGATTCAAAAGGCCAGAACCCTGAATTTTCAACATATTTGTAATGTAATCTTCAATTTGCTTCCCTTTCCCTCCCTGTAATAAAGAGTACCACTGTCACTACTATACAAGTTTTGGGAGGAACACACATCTGCAACAACTGAAAATAGGAAAAAAAAAGATTTTGTTCTGCTGGGGCTAGCCAGTAGGTGGAGACATCACATTTAGACATCATATTTTAGATCCAACCTATGTTTCTAAACAGCATTAATCTGCTTTTTAAAAACATGAAAAACCTCACTCTTTGATGAGAACTTTAACTAGTCACAGTAGCATTGTTACTATTTAATAACTGTTTTACAATCCTAATACGTACAAAGGAAAAGAAGCTCTGCATTATTACATTACTTTCACCATACCCCTAAACTTTCTGCTGTCCAAAATACTTACAGATAAGGCATGAACGATGATCTGTTCTGGGGAGGCTGGAGCAGCAGCAGCTGTTAAGGTCATGGTAGGACTAGTCGTCAACGTCAAAGGAAGGCCTTGGCTTGAGCTTGTCTGCAGTAAGTAGGTACCTGGTGTTCCTGTGGGCTGGAGATGGAAGGACTGCAAAAGATAGCACAAGTTTACTACCCAAACACAGCACCTTCCAAGGTCACGGTTAATACTTGGTATGTGCTTATTTACAGGAAGACCCACAGCAACTCCGTATATACAGAACATTCACTAGTATAACTGCAATCTGCCTGGGATAAAAACAACAAAAACCCCGAATCCTAATGCCCCGGTTACTGTATTGAACTCAAGAAGTCTCAAGAAACTCATCTACAGCTTTAGGTTACTGAAATAAGTATTAAGGCTGAGTCAAGCATATTTTACAATAGTAGGCAAGAAAGGTAAAGGAAAAATCACAGATAAATACGGAAAAAAAAAAGGAATTAACTTTAATTTACTATAAAGCTGGTCAAAACCATAAAATTCCCATGAAACGCAGTAACTGTTACCCAGAGGCAAAATTAACCCTGGCTTGGCAGGAAGAGGTGAGCATGATATAGATTCTGCTGAGATCTACTGATGCCCTTAATGGAACCAAGTCCAAAGGAAAAAACAGATAAAAGGTACAGCAGGGAAAAGACAGGGCCCTAACCATCCAATATGCAATACTGAACTTACTCTTAACACTCAGATGAAAGAGAAGTTACTATTAATTATAGCACAGTAGAACTGAGGAGAAACTTTATTTGCTGGGATCTTGCTCTAGGTCTGTTATATTAGATTTCAACTAAAAAGACAAAGCCTACAGGAAAACTTCATAGAATTATGACAGAATTAAAGCAGTTAGGTGTAATTCACATATTCCTCCACAACCCTACTGAATTACATAACTAGAAATAAGACTTTGCTCTGAACTTTAAAAGTTTTAGATCAGTTAGTTCTTCCCTTTTTTAATCTTTGTACAAATAAAAACTGTGGGTGAGAATACACAGTCCCACAGTCCAAGAAGTAGCTGTGCTTAAATGTACACAGTAACAAAGCCCAGTTCTCCATTACTTACTGGAAGAATCTCAAAGGTCTGTAGGGTTCCACTATTTAGTGTTATTGTCTCAGAGTCAACAGTAGCAGCAGGGGAATCGGTTGAGGCTGCAAGGGAAACATCAGGAAATGAATGGACATAAAGCAAAACATTTCAGCCCTGCAGAGGATATAAAATACTATAATTGCTACACAGCAGGGTATGGTTACTTCCAGTAATAAGAAAACTGGCAGCAATCCCAATGACAAGGTTCCCTAACTTGTACCTAAGACACAGCAGTATTTAAGGAAGGCACTCTTAAATCCAGAGGACAAAGGAAAAAAAGTACAGCTTAACTGCCCAGGAAACTCAAGGTAAAGAAGTAGTTGGAACTCATGTGATCTAGTTATTTAGCACTTCAATGACATTTGAAGGAGGTTCTAGTTAAACTATATCCTTTGATCAAATGTATTACTTTTTTTTACACAAGTGTCAGGTTTAATGGAGCTATGCTTACTGTTGGCCTTTATTTTTGTTTCGGATTTTTTGTACCATCCAAAGTGTATTCACTGCTGATAAAACACCAGGTTCAGCATATTTGCTCACACCATATGTTCTAGCTGTAGTGTATAAAAGCTATAAGTACTCTTACTACAGGTGTGTGATTATGTAATCACTATTAAAATGGTCTAAGTATCAGACATCTTAAAATCTAAGTCCAAACAGTTCATCCCCCAGGCTTTAAAAGATACCAAAAAAAATTCTCCAGAACCGTAATTATGATTTCTACTTATTCCTGGGAGAGGGAAAAGAAAGATCATAAAGTTCCAGGAAGCTGAAAGTAAATTAATATTATGCCTGGGATTATTTAGTAATTCCACAAATACTCAAAGAGCAAGAAACCTGAATGACTACATCAATGCTTTAAGCACTGGAATCTTGGTGAATATTTTGTTTCAAATATTTTGTTATTCAAATATTTGAATATTTTGTTTCAAAGTCAACTACTTTTGGTATCCAAGACTACATAAACTCTGATTTTGAAGTTTTTGCTGTAATGGTAAGCTCAAAGCTTCCCTCTGCAGACTCCCCGGCATCCAGCAGCAGATGGCTGTGAAGTTTTGGCGCTGTCTTGCCTAACCATTCAGGTTCATAAAAGCAGGAATTATGCATTTGAAATCTGGAGCCTTCTATAAAATGCAGCTGAAATTGGAAAAGATTTTAGCTCTCGAACAGACAGAAAAAGTATTCAGTTTGACCACATGGACGGAAATTCTTCACGAAAGAAAAGAATCCAGTAACTAAAAGTCTGTTAGGCAGACATTGAGGTAGAATAACCACTGCAGGATTCAATTCCTGCAAGGCTAAAAAGTCATGGAATACCAATATATCTTCTATGCTCACCAAAACCAGTAGCTTTGACAAAGTAGAGTTGAAAGTATGAGACAACTAACATGTTACTAAAGTCAAAACATTCAAAACTTAGTATCCTTAATCACTTCTTTAATCTCAGCTTGTTTCAGGATGGCATGACAAAAGGAGAACTACTAAAATGCTTTATTACATGTTTACCAATCCATCATCACCATCATCACACAGGAAAGCTTTAGACATCATGAAAAGGACAGTGATTCCATTTGTTCCAGCTACTTACAGACATGTGTGATCTGGACCGGAATTTGCAAAGCTGCCACCGGGCTCGGGGTGCTGCCTGCATTCTCCTCCAGGCGAGCCACTCGAATCTGCACATGCTGAACCCCTGAGCTGGAATTAGTGCTTGGTAATCCACTTCCAGACTTGCTCTCCGAAAGCTGGTGCCCTGGATTGTTTTTTTGGTTCTCATGAAGTTGCTTAAGACCCTTTATTAGCACTGAGAGAAAGAATATTCACAGTAAAGCATGCTGAAGAAAGGCATCTCAGATGCTATTTGTGAGATTTGGATTATCTGCATTTGGAACCTGAGTAATTTATAGGTATTTCAAATAGAAATTTAGTACACAAATGAAACACACTTATAATAAAACAGTAAACTACCTAGGTGAACTGAATTTTCCTCAAGAAACCTAGAGGGTTTAGGATACATAGGAAAAACGGAATTTGATACAATTTTTGACCTCTCTAAAGCACGTGCATTATATTCCCAAGTTACAGTCAAGCACCATTATCACCAGTTTTGTACTGCAGAAATCAGAAGTAAAACCTCCAACCTTGCAAAAGATGGAAGGTGATTTACTGAAGAGGTGAGAGAAGTGTGGCTAGAAAAGGAGAGCAAGAGACAGTTACTCTCTCAATGGCTATGCTGCAATTCTTTATCCACATCTGCAGATGAAGTGGCTGATGGCTTCAATAAAATCACCTACTTTGCTACCACCACTGTGGTCCGATGAAGGAAGCTTATAAGGTTGTAAAAGCTCAAGCCTCTTCTTTTATAGCATTCAGTTTAGGGAATCACTAAACATCTCCCACTCTTGACAGCACGAGCATTTTAACTGAGCAACTAGAGTATATATGCTGTTAATTCAGTCGTGTTTTTATACTGTCAATTATTTGATGGATAAGTGTTGGCTTATGAGCACAACACAAGCACTTACTGAACACAACAGAACTACCTTTCAACTGAAGCCTCGAAGTCTGAGTAGCATCATCAACCTGATGACCACAGCAGAAGGGAATATTAAATTATGCCTTCTGTTATGACATGTAACTCTCCTCTGAGGGTTTTTTTTTTTTTTTTCTCCCCAAGACAGACAAACAGGAGTGAAGGAAAGGTCAGGAAGACAGAAATACCCTGTAGCTCAGACGTTAGTCTTTCTGGACCAGAAGTCATAATTACTCAAGGAATTTGAAGATTTTTATACGCCATTGCTTCCTCTCCTTTCCATTATGCAGCCAGGAACAGATCTACGTTTTGTCTATACAAGTAAAAACCAGCACCTCAAACAATTAGATTTTAACATTTTAAAGGTAACAGATCTAACCTGAGGTGATACTGTTAGGCTGCAGATACATATCCTCTTCCAGCTGAAGAGGTCATTGCCCTCCACACCAATGACCATTATCATCCGAGATCTGCCAGCTGAGCTGCTTATATACTTGCTCTCACCTCAGTCAAAATGAGGGGAGTTGACAAAATCTGTTGCACTTGCATTGTTGCTTGTTTTGACTGAAACACCTAGGGGCTGCTCGTAGGAGCAACTCAGCCAGCAGATCCAAGGGGTCAGTAACTTCCAGCAAAGGAGCAATGGCCTCTTTCATCAGTAATGCTGTAGGTAGACAACAAAATGCAGCCTTATTTCTTTGACACTTGCAAAGGGAGCTTTCAGAAGAGAAACAAGCAGCTAGTACGTTACCAGGGAATGAAACATCCTTGTGGTTTGCAATCTGTCTTTTAATGGTCCACCATTTACTCCGAAGCCACTGTGGTGAGCGGACACTACTCCACCCTTCCGCCAGTAAATCCCAATTGATGTCATTTTCATCAGAAACTTCAAGTTCCGCTATCCTGACAGAACAGAAAAGATTCACCTGTTAGAAAGGACCCTCCAGACCGGGAAGGGTGTTGCACATTTCTGGTCTGGTCACAGTAGCAAAGTGGCATGCTATTGAACAGTCCACCAGAGCTCATGAATCCACATAGGCTTCCAAGGCTCCACGCTGCCAGAGGTCAAGCAAAATCATAAACAACAGAAGATGGACTAGAATTGTTAGAACATCCAGTCCATCTCCTTGCCATGCAGGATTATTCTTCTTATTAGACATACATTAGGGCTTTGACCAGATTATTGTTAAGCATTCCAAATGATGGTACTTGCAACATTTTTTTATCCTTTGGAAAACCATTCCCCAAACCTTTCCAAAGCAGGAAATACTTCGTGAGATTCACTCTCAACTTTCACTTAATTAATTTCATGTTATGATACTTAAATTGCTTCTGTTTTCTCCTAAATAACACTCATCCATCCTTAACATGGATTTTTGCCTCCTCTCAGGTGCTTCTTAGCCAAAGTAGACGAAATTAACTATAATATTAAACCGTTTCTTGTAAATCAATCCCACCAGGCTCTCCAAGGCAGGGACAGTCTTTGCACAATTTTGACTGATGTTATGCACACACTCAGTTCTACAAGAATCTGTTTTAGATAATTTTTTAATTGATAAAATATCTCTGAATTGCCTCTAGCTTATCTATACTTGGAGCAGAGGTGTGCAGTGAGAGGGGAAAAGATTTTTGTGAAAGTTAAAAAGAAAAAAAAAAAAAGAAAAGAAAGGAAGTGCTCTTTCAAAAAACAAGCAATAGCACTGAATAGTCTTGCTAGAATAAAAATACAAACAAACAAAAATAGAAAGAAAAAAGTTACCAAAACCAAACCTAATTGATGAGACCAAACGAGATTCCATTTGCATAGAAAAATTAAGAATTAAAGATTTATAACCAGTACATACTGATATGTACAATCAAATTCTCATTTTGAGTTCAAGTCACACAGCTTCAGTGAATTAGTGAACAGTGCTCTGTAAATAGTATTTAGACTCCTTACTTGTCTTAGCTTTTTATTCCCACCCCAAACTATTAAATCATAAAAATCCACTGGCTAAAAAGCCTGAGGTTAAAGGCATTGAAAATGGAAGGAGGACTGGAGAGATCAAAATATTTTCAAAGAATTACTGAGCTTTTCACTACCAGGTTGCCAGATCAAATCTAGTCATTAAAGGTGCTGAAATCCAATCAGTGTTTGGTGGCCTACATGAAATTAATTCGCAGTCTCAGTTTAGTTCTTTGTAGACAGACGTCCACATCACAGAAACCACCACCACATTTGACCCTTGTTGGTCATCTCAGCAGAGAAGCCAAGGACTGAATGGGCAGGGAGACTGAACTACCCTCCAGTTCAGGGTTAAAGCTCATTGGTGGGGCAACGTGTGGGGAGCTTGCACGGTCGCTGCCTGTGCTGTACCTGTTCTGTGGAATAAAGAAGACTTCAGTCTCCAGGGCTTTCAATCTGACACCTTTCACGAGCACTAAAATTCACTAAAAAAACAAAGAACAAAAAATATGTTCAATAATAAATCTCTGGGAACTGTAAACACAGCAGTGATTTTTGGAGGGTTTTAGCGTTTTTAGTGTCTAAGAGACCAGCGAAAGGGACCCCAGTGGAATCCTGCTAGTGTCACATATTATGATCCTTCTAAAATAATTAAAACAACAAACCTCAATATCAGATTTATTTCATCTTCCTTGGTCCACTCGGTTCCCCCACTCTGCTTCCAGTTGAGATAGTTGAGCCACTTAGAGCGGCACTGCTTTTCAGAGCGTGTTCCAACCCGTTCTGCCACAGCAGCCCACGAAACACCTTGTGTGACAATGTCACCTGGTTCCGTGCTAGTTAGTTCATGCACTACTTCCGCAAGTCTTTTCTCTTCTTCTTCTGTCCACTTTCCTGAAAGAGACATCCTTCAAGTTAAACAGCAGCAGAGGCCATCAGGAGATCTGATACATAACAAATAAACAGACATTTATCTTCATTCACTGAAACTTTATTCAAAACGAAAGAAATTACTTGTGCAAATGACAGGATTGTTCTTACTAACAATTTGTATTATAGTCACCCTTGTTTAATAGATGCATATTTCTGTTGTTCTGCAGTAAAGTTCCTTTCTCTTCTCTTTTTCTTTCACAAGAAAGAATTCATGCAGAGCTTGCCAAAATATTAACCAAACTGGTCCAAGCTAGCTGAATTATATTGTTCGAAGTAAATTACCCACATAAAAGTTTAGTTTACAGCAATGACAGGAGGCTTGACCAATTTTTTCTTCCATTTGAATACAGACATTTCAAAATAAATACTTAAAAGTGAAGCTGTCTCCTGAAATCTCCATATATGGTATTTGCATATTAACATTGAGAGCAAGACATACTTTTTAATCCACTTCAATAAAGCATGCTCTGTTAGCATTATCATATGATGGATAAAGCCTGCAAAATCAATCTGGGTTTTCTGATCTTAAAGATCTGAAAGGAAATCGTCAAACCCTATACAATTTATGTTCTTAAAATGTTCCCAGATTTCACATTACAAGTTACCTAGTTCATGGTTGCAAAGCTCTGAAAACATCCTTGACAAAGGCAGACATGACAAAGACGGCATTTTAACTAGAAGAGCTTTTTCTGATGCCAGCTTTTACCTCACCTGTGTTGCAGGTGTCCTTCATCAGTCTACAGCGATCTTTCACAGATGAGGCACTTCTCCCCAGGGCAGCTCCTATTGTGGCCCAATCATTACCATGCTTTATTCTCAGCCTAAATGAAAACAGGCTCATTACCATTATGGCTTTTATGAGATTACCAAAATACTAATTACTCCCTAGCAGAAACAGGACATGTGCTGTTTACAGGCTGGAGAACAGAACAGAGAGTCACTGTGATATTACAGGACACTTAATATACTTTTTATCATCATTGCTAATTTTTTCACTCCCTTCAAAAAGTCCTTTGAGCTTGTAAGCCTCTAGATGCTCATTTCTAAAATGTTTATGAAAATATCTGTCTTGCTGGAGTATTGTAAGGTATAACTACCATGTAATATATAATATAACCATTTGATGGTTCTTCACAAATTTCTCAAGGATTTTCAGGTGATATACAGCCTATTTGAGAAACCTAAATAATAACTTATGAAGACACAGCCATCCTATTATTCAAATAGGACAAAACACCATATAATCATATTCATAACAATTACTTTCTTCCCACACATGATATAGGGTTCTTAATAAAAATATGGGTCATGGGTCAATATGTTATGATATACCTAGGACAAAAACCTTGCAAATCACACAAGCTTCAGCTAAACTAATATCCAAACCAATTCATCAAAATAATGTATTTTTTTCTGCAGCCTAATACAACTTCTTCAAATTGGTCAAACCCGAAAAGTGGCAGGACGACCAAACCTTGTAGCTACTGCCTTATTCTGGCAGATTCAGAGGTGAAATCAAAGACCTTTATTGGCAGCTTACGGATCTTTATAAGATGTTACAGGGGAAATCCTGCCCTGGACCTGTAAATCTCTTTGGAAATAACATTTACTCAGTTTTTTTTAAAGAAAGTAGACTTCTGTTTCTCACAACGAGTCAACCACATATAAGCTTGTAAAAACTTGACCTAGGGCCAATAGAAGGCTTGTTTAAAAGCTCGGCAGTATATTGCTTAAGTCCTGAACTAATGCTATCATATACAAAACAAATCAGAAAGAAGACTTAACTTCTCTGCAGACTAATTTAAAGTTACCACTGTTTTCTCATGGAGCTGGAGCAGTCAAATATACCTATCACTTTTCAGTGACTACATATAATGAAACCTGTAAGAACTATTCAAACTGTCAACAGAACTTTAGCACCATGACTTAACCAATAAAAAGACTTACTCTTTGAGCTTTTCAATTTCCTCAGGTGTATACCTAAGCAGTAAGTAAATAAAAAAATATTATTTTAAATAAAAAGCATATGGCACAAATATTTGTCACAAGATACACACTACCATAAAAGATTATGCAATTTCAATTACATGAAAAAAATCTGACTGAATTCTTGCAAAGAATTTGAAGAACACAATCTATTTTTCCTATTAACCCATTTCTAAATTTTTTTGCTAAGGTTCTTCCTATTTACCAGTAAGATTCCCCATCACCAGTGAACTTGCTCCTAAGAATATGATAGGAATTTATTAGATGTCTGTCTTAAATCAACAGTTCATTTCCTCTTCTGTCTCAAATTTGTAATCACCATACGGCTAAATTTGCATTTTAGAAAAATCACATTTTAACCTTCATGTACCTCGAAAATCTATAATCTACCATCATCAGCACCGTGCCCACTGCTTCACTCACGGGTAAATTAAGGGCAGGGGGATGAAGAGTAATTAGCTGAAGGTCAGTTCTACAAACTAGACTTCAGCAGATAACCAAGCTTGTCTCAAGATCTTCTAAACACATCAGAAACCCTTCTGCAGCCTGCTTGCCCTTTTTCCCTTTTCCTTTTTTCCTACCTTTTTTAAAAAATAGTTGTTTGACAACTATTTTCAGGACTGACCAAGCCTTGATCCTGCTTCAACTCATAATGACTAGCTGCAGATAATCAACCCTCATTTGAGCTGGCTAGAGTTTTACTTCCCTAAAATTGCTGTCTTGCAAATCTGAATAAATGACAATACAGGTAGAGAAAGCCATTTCTTGGCAGAATTCACTAGAAATCAGTTATGATTGTAAAAAGCTAGGTCTGTTTGGCTAGAATCCTTCTGTCTCATATATAACATGTTGAACATTAAATACATGTCCCTACTCACACCAATAACAACATGCAGCATTAGAGGTTGTCATACTTTCCAACATGGTTTCTGTCATCATACATTCGGAGAACTCTTCTATAAACAGCAAAAAGAGGTCGATTCAGACCCCAAGCTATTGTCCTGTAGAAATCTTTTCTCTCATCTTTGGACATTTCAAATATAATTTCAGTGGCATCTTTTATTCCACGGGCCTAGAGGGAGATATCAGGAAAAAAAAAATCTTAAATAGAGTCTTCAAGAAATCAAGGAGGAAATTATTTAAGAACTCAAGTTCAGTACACCAGCATGGAACTTTCTATGTATTTCAAATACTACAATCCAAAATTTAAACTAAATAAGTATGTAAGGATTTAGTAATATTAAACATAGTGACTTAAAATCTTCTTACTCTACAGTCCAAGTATATATGGAGGTTCTAACTTTCATCCCTGTTTAAAAGAAATTTCAAAAGCCTATTTTGTGGTCAAAACTGAGTGTCATTTTGAACATCAAGGAAAATAAACTTTGGTGGCATTAGGCTGGGGTCATACAATGGAAAGTTGTGAAATGTTTCTATGACAATGTGTTACATAATTACTTAACTTTATCTGAGAAGACTTTTCCCCAAATTAAAGTACTCTTCTGTTCTGATGGAAGCATTTCAGATTACACTAACAATCACTACATTCAATTTACCCAAAGCAAAAACACCCCAAAGAAAAGAAAACAGATAAATGGGAAAATATAATAAGAAAGACAACTTGAGTATTTGTTAAGAATCAGCATAAAAGTTATCTAAAAATAAAATAATAAAAATATAATTAGTGCATGTTTTTGTGGCAGAAATCGTAACATACACATGGGCAAGTACCCATTTCTATAACTAATACTTACAATTTTACATGTACACTACCACAAGTTAATATGACTTATGAGCATTTACCAACATAAGCATGCTAAATGCATGTGTTCAGTGAAGACTGAACCCTCATACTGACAGATTAAGGCAAAGAACAGAAAAGACAGAGGTATCCTCTTAGTGCAGTGAGCAAATGCAGACATTAATATACCGCAGGATTTTGGAAGTCATATTCATTTTTTATTGCTTGGAAAAGCAGCATTGCCTCCAGTGCAGTCTTTTTCTCCTGCCTTCACCACAAACTTTATGAGTGATGTATATTCAGGAAGAGAGTTTAAATCACTAGAGCATACTTAGAATATGTTATACCCAGGACAAAAATTATGAGTAGCTTCACATCTAGTCAGTCTTAAATGTTGTGTAGGGATTAATTTATCTTAAGAACAGGTGTTGATTATTTGTACCATGAACTCTCCAGGTCACTTACTCGCACATTCTGGGAAGGCTAAAGAACATTTCTAGCAGGAGCTGCCTAACCACTCCAACTGGCAGGTAACATACTGTAACACATACCTTTAAATAACGTTCAATGTTACTCATCAAAATGTCAATTTCTTCCTTCGACCACATCCCTTGCTTCCACTTATGGCCTTAAAATAGAAAGATCAAAATAATTACTATCATGAAGGTCAGCAAAATGGAAGAAATCGGAATGCACAAACGTCTCATTATTGCAATTAAAAAAAGAAAAAAGAGTAGTAATTTTAGCTACTTAAATTAACTAGAATTAATTCAAAACAGATGCTGTTTCAGGACTGATGACTGTTCACTTCAAATGTTTAAATAATGCAAGTCAGATCCCTCCTTAAAACTATGCTTTTGAAAAATAGAACACTAATTTTTCTACGAGCTGTCAGGCCACATTTTCAAGCTTCCTCTTAAGCCACAAAGACCAGAATTTTTCTCTTCAAACTGATGGCTAAAACTTTCATGGACTCAAATGATTCCAGAAGCTGGAACTTAAAAGCATGTATGACTCAAAATAAATATTGCTTAAGACACTGGCATGATCAGGTTCTCTTATATGTCTTATCATTTCCAAACACTTGAGTAGTACAACCTACTGTGCATGTTTTCCATGGAGATAAGCGCTCTACCTAGTCCTCTGGCAAGCTGAGCCCTCTCTTTCTGTACGAGGAAAAGTTCCCAGTAGTCATAGTCAACAAATAGACTCATGAAAGGTGTTTTACTTCACAAATAAAAATGACACATTAATAGAGACAAACCTTATGTTTCATCTGTCTACGCCCTTAGTAACTTCAGTGCCAGCTAAGCTTTAAAATCAAAAGCAATTTACTTTTATTCAAAAATAAAACTTCAAACATGGGGGGGTCTGTTAATAAAAGATGAAAAAAAAAACCCTCTACCCCTTTAAATTTATATTTAGGCTCTTCTTTTCCCCCCACCCCTTTTGCTCACAGCATGCTTACTAGTAAAAGATCATTCAGAATTAAGAGCCTGGTGGTGACCCAGTTTACACGTTGGTGAATGCTGGCTAGCTGCCCATGCCTGCTCAGAAAATCAGGATACTTCCCTCTCAGCCTGCTAATTATTAGAGCAGAGAGGCAGCACACACCAAAGAGACTATTTATTTAAATCCAATTATATAATGAAAAGTACAAGCATTATTGCTAATGCTCTCCAATTGACAGGAGAAAATTCTTCCCTTGTACCTGATGGCTCTAATCTCTTATTCCAAAACTACAAGGCATAATGATAACCGGTTATTACAACTGTGATTTACATTTCAAGCCAAGTCTGAATTGCCTTAAATAGAAATTGCTACTCTTTGCACGGAATAACCTTTAATGACCAACTCTTTCAGCAAAGGAAGTATATTTTTCCTTTCACATGCTTGCCTATTCAGGGAAAGTATTATTATTATTATGTACCCAGGGGTCTTGGAAGTAAAGGCTGGAGATTACCAGCAAGATGATGAGTTCTTGTAAAACATGCAGAACTCCTAGTAATTTCAAAAGCAGACACATAGCTGATATCTGCCAGAGCAAAGTGACTGCAAGAAAGGTACAGTTAGTGCGATTTCTCTAATTTTTTTCTAGGTCTATTTTAGTGAAAAGATCTTCCCAATACTCATCTCTCAATTACACTCCTGAGATTTAGTATCCTCATTCATTCACATCTCTAATTGCTACTTGTGGTTTATGTTCACTTAATATGCCCATGAGATGACCACACAAGCAATAAACAGAGCGAGTTTTAACAAGCCACACACATCTAACAGGCCACGGAGACACATGCACACAGTCACTTCTCTGCCAAGCCACCAGTAAGTGCTCCTTAAAGAATGGCTGAAAATGTGTCCCTCTCAACCAACAGTATGAAATACTTTGCCGGTGGCTACAGGAAAGATTGTAACAACCTCGTTTCCTCTCTTCCTAAGGCAAGACATCTATAGTAAAAGGCTTTCTCACCTACTCTCCCCTGTCTCAATGCTGTGATGTCTCATCACTGTTCTACCTCTCTCACAGTCCCGGGACTGAACTAAGAGCTATGGAGCTCTATAAATCTAATAAATATGAAGGATGGAGAAATCAGGGGAAATTACTATTTATAATAAGCAACTTGCAGTTTTGGGATCAGCGAGTGAAATGGACACACAAAACTGATCAGTTTCCTGCCTCAGGAAGTCCTATATTCAACACCAGACACTTCAAGCCTCACCCAAATTTTTTCACTGACCGCAGAACACTCAGGTCCCAGAGCAGAATTGATGGAGTAAGACAGAATTTGGATTTTAGTAGGGAAAACCATTTTTCCATCTTAAAATTTAAAATAAAAAAAGAGACTTTTAAATTATTTCTTTGGATTGATATTTTCAGTTCTATTTTCTACAAAATAAAGGCAAGATCAGGATGAGAAAAACAGTTCCGAGACAGGGAAACTGAAGAGACAAGAATTGTTCATTTGAAATTAAGCTGTTTCCCCACATTTAGAAAGGCATTCCACCTTTCCCTAAGGAGGAAAAAAAAAGGCAGCAAAATTCAGTGACTCCTACATGACTGCACAGACACATTTTGAAAGGGAGGCACATTGGCGGGATGGTAGTTTTAGTAGTAGCAGTGATTGCTTCAATAGACTCTAGTTGTGAGCCACCTAAATTGCAGAAATTGTTTCACATGAATCACAAGAAGAGTAGTTGGATTCATATGTCCCACCAAAGAAGAAAGATTCATTAATCTGAGCTTAGATTTCTTCTTTCATGGTGCGCTCCTCTCTGACTAGAGCATCTTGGAATACAACTAGATGAAAAGGTGAAGAAACTTAAATGAAGCAAATGTACAACCTCTATACCACCTGTGCAGACATACTACATGTGACAGTGCTCCACAATGGCCACTAAAATCACTGTCACCATTACAGGTACTGCGGCACTCTCATTCTCTCTAAGCTTATCTGGAGTTCCAACTTTCACCTTGCATATGAACTGTAACAGCAACCACAAGGACTTAAAACAGTAGATGTTTTATGAGTTTTAGATCTCATTTGTTATAAATATTTCCACTAAAAAAAGACACCAGAAATTACTTTATGCAAACTCCAAAATAGTCTCCATGGGATCTCTAAGAGCTTACTTTTTACAGTATGGGAGAATTTAAAGTATCCTACCTTTATTTGTTAGGGAATCCTTATCCTCTTTGGTTGTGAACCAAGCTTGACTAACAGCTGACACTTCTTCATTGCCCATTGGGGAAATTTCATCCAGCTGTTCATTCTGAAGAATCTTGAAAAGACAATGAAATCTAATCAATTCTTGACAGATCTTCAGTTCATTCTCACACTTTGCATTTCATATGACGATATGATTTGAAGGAAATCATCACCTTCTTTGTGCTGAAAAACTGCCTTTTTTTAAGAAATGGGATTACAAGTACACCCTCCTGTCTTAAAAGACATAAGACTTAACTTCTTAAAGCATAGATGTTATGAGAAATTAATCAGATATTTGTTCACCCAATTCAAAACACAGTGAATACTAAGAGTATCACCAGTGTTAGTGGAAAAAGGACTATGTGCACTATCTCTAACACAGAACTTAAAACAGAAAATCCACAGGAAGAAAGGAATATAAGTACTAGAACTGTTGAAGAAAAAGCACATTTAGACCTGCTATAAAACTTAATTCGTACTCAAAGACCTACAAGGATAACAGAAAGACTTCTCCAATTTCTGTGGTGTGGATCACCGCTGAGCAAACAAATCTCAGAGGGCTACATCTATTACTGCTTCCTGTACTACTACGTGCGTAGGAAATTACATTAAAAATCACACTTTCACATAAAAAGAGATTCAATTGCACTTTTATAGAATAACATTTTACAAAAAATGATTTGTGTTCAAATACATCAGTTTCATACTAAAAACACATTCATTGAGGAAGTACTTTCTGTTTCTCTTTCATTTTAAATAAAATATATGTCAAATAGGTCAACATAGAAGTTTTACTGTACCTGAATCTGAGTAACGGTTCCTTCATTAATTTCATCTTCAGCTACCTCAGTGGTAGCAGTCATGGTCACCTCAAAGCTCTGATCATTTTCTGAAACTTCAGAAAGGGTAACTTAGTTGTATACTCCACTCTAGAACGCACGTTATAACATATTTGTTTATGTTATGAAATCTATGGCACAGATGTTATAAAGTGCTATCTTTGCAGTGAATTTTTTTAGAATGATCTTACTTGGTATTTGTTTATTGACACAGTATAGTTTGCCAGATGATTACCAACAGTTGCTCTTCATAAAATTTAAAGCAAGGTTTAAAAACATTCAATTTTACTTTTGACTATAACCAAGAGATGATGTAAATGAATAAATAAACAAGAGCTACATAAATAAAAAAATCTTAATTATGCAAACAGTACTGTATTAACGATTCTTTTCCAGAGGTCTACTTTCATTATTTTCCAATTACTGAACCTTCCAATCTATTGGCAGCATTCTCCCCTCTACCCCTCCTTTTTTTCAAAAAAACCTTCCTTTATCTATAAAGAGTTTCTGTTAGGTGCCACCAAATAAACAGCCACTTTAGGTGTTTTAAGTAGATATTATGACTGGCTAGATCTGTTTTCCATTCTGCTTGAGAAATTTTACTAAGCTGCACACACTACTTGATGAAATTCCCATGTCTCAAATTCACCATTCAGGCTACCCTTTGCACTACAGTAGTCTGTACCTTAAAAAGATGATTTGTTTGCAATGGATGTACAGTTTTTCTCAGTATTTTAAACATGAAAATACTAACTATACTATTTTATCATAAAAAAATTAACCTTGCAAGCTCTTTGCAAGACTATAGGATTTACTTACACCTATCTTTCAACTTGTGTATTGAACTTGCCTGCAGATACCTATCTCTGAAACAGGTTTATTTCATCAGTACTGCAGCAATCTGTCTGTATACAAAAACATCTAAGGCTTAGGAGAAAAATTTAAGGTATCAAAAAAACTTTAAAAACATGCAAAATACTGAATGTGGTCCAAAAAACCCCCATTTTTCACCTTTAAGAACAAAAACATTTGTTTCAAGAGCATACTAACTTACAAAAACTTACTTGGAACTGCAACAACAGAAATGCATGGAGTGGAGTCATCAAGGCTCTGATCATCCTCTGATAAGCAAAGCCTCTTGTGTGGAGGTTCAATGCTGTCTTCAGAATCTACTTCATCAGCTTCTAAAAACAAAAATATATGCAGGTCACACTGTTAACAAAGCAGAACTTTTGAAATAAATCTAGCAGCTATGATCGAAACAAAAGGTAGACACAAAAGTGACAGCCTGGTTCAGAACTTTTATTACTGCCTAGGATCTAAGTGTAAATTATGGATAATAACAGTTCATGTGCTCTCTTCATTGTATTGGGAAAAAAAATCCTTAAAAAATGTAAATGCTACACACAAACCACTATCTCTTTCAACTTATCTCTCTGCCATGTAATCAAAAATCTTAAATCTCTACAAACTTGGGTTATGTGTTCAGTTGTAATAACTCACTTCCACTAAAATGAACCAGAACAGATATATCCTTAACATTAGGCACATACATAAGTTATTTTTCATTCACATCCAATTTGATATTTTATCCTTCTTTAAACGCAGATAAAATAAACCCTGACTCAAAAAGTAAAGAGAATCCAAATATTTTATTTAATTTGGAGAGAAGCTGCAGAGACCAGGAAGTACAATAGCAGGATCAATGAAAAGAGATGAAAAATGCTATGAAATACCATTTTGAGGGCAATGAAGTATAAGATTCCCTTCAGTGTCCTGGGTCAAAGTCACAGAGTTCACGGTTTCTACTGTCACTGTGTCAGACTCTTCTTCAACTGTGCTCATACTCAAACCTGAAAGAGTAATATACAGATTACTTTTCCTAATACACGGATTACTTTTCTTCAGCCTGGGTGCCACTTTGATTGTCCATAATGCTCTTTCCTTTATCACAATTCACTATAAACTCTCTTAACAGAACAATGAATGAGTCCACTGTTCCACATCAGCAATTCCAGGGTTTAAGAAGCTTATTCAGTGATACGTCTCCTGCATAATTAAACATCATGGAAAGTAACATCAGATAATCTCAAAGGTACTTGGCCAGCTAAAAATAGAACCTGAGGTCCCTGTTCAAGAGCATTTGCCATATTCAAGGTTCAAAAGTCACTCAAGAACATGGAAAGGATTTTTTTTAATAGTTTGCTTGAAATCACAAGTTGGGAGTAAAAAGAGGGAGGAGTTTAATGTGATCCAATCAATTTTCTAGCCTGCACATAGTTATTTCTTGCAGTACGTTTCATACTGCAAGTTGAAAGTATCACGAGATCATTCTGCACTCCTAACACAGCTCCATGTCAGTTAGAACGGATTTCCAGTTGCTAGAATTTATCATATTGCTTCTGTTTATGCTCCTTAGGTTTTCTCTCCAATCTCACTCATTGCACCTTTTTTATACCATAGGCTTTAGCCACTGCTTTTCCAAATTAAAGGTAACTAGTTCTTTATAAACAACAGCTCCACTGCATTTCCCCATTCCCTCCCTCTTTATCCCACATTTTCTCCCCTCCTTCAAATTAATATCCTAGCAGTAGGCACATTAAATTACTATTGTAAGACATAGCAGCATCCCTGATAATAGATACAGTTACAAACAGGCTGCAGAAATTTACACTGTCTGCTGCACCTAAACAAATATTATAAGAATGCTATTAATGTGCTGCTCTTGTGTCTTATTCCTGTTTCTCTACTCTGTGTAGAATCTACAGCTTTATATTATTTTTCCAAGCCTCTCCTAAGACTCTTGTCAGTGCCTCTAAATTCTTTACGTCTCTCCTATTATTTGTCTCTTTAGTATTTGTAACATTTCCTATTTGATAATATTCCCATAATATAACCTTCTAAGGCCAGTCAGGAGTGGAATGTTTTTGTAATGTTACACTCTTCATAGCTCTACTCTTTAAAATTTCTGAATTTCAAAGTCTTATTCTACTTTCACTCGCAAAATTAACTTATGTATGCTATTTTTTAATCACTGAAATAATATAAGCAACAGATAAGCTGAGGGCAAGTACTTGCCAATATATGTGGAGTAAGCAGTACACACTGAACTCAATGAGCTCAAGCTATACTTGTGATACTTCTGTGCAAATACTTCTGCAAATACTGTGAAGAAACCAAAGTATTACTAGCCCGTATGAATTTCAAATAAGCACTTTTACTAATTTTGAGATACAATCCAATCCGTCAAAGACATTTAAGTTCTGCTGCACCAGAGGATAAATAAAATTGTACGTAAAATATGGAGAAGCTTTGCAAGGATCTCATCCCTTTTGAGCACTTGTTACTTGTTGAGTCCGCCCTTCACTGAGTTTTGTAAGAAAAAAAAAAATCACCTAAAAAAATTACCTATTTCTCCTTTAAGTTCTTTCCAGTCTTTTTCTGTATTTTTTTCCACATACTAACAATACAAAAATACCTTTTTTTAATGGTAGTACCATCAACAATTTTTAAAATTATCAACAACAATTTTTTTTGAGATATAAGTTAGGAATCACAACTATATTACAGTTTTGAATGTAGCGGATAGGGATATTCATATACCCATCCACTCATATGTTAAATTTAAAATCTATATATCAAATCACCTCTACAATGTTAGTAATACTGCTTTAGCAGGAAATTATTTTATTATTAACTATAAAACATGTTTGGTAATGTGAATTCTTACTGAGAGCAGTATTTTCTGGGAAAGATAACGTCTATGCCAGTCTTTTAATAACACTGTGTGCCACCTCTCCAGTTTCATGAAGATTTGGCACTGCTCTGAGCACATATAATGACTGTTTTCTAGAATGAAGTGATATTATCCTTTTGAACATCTAAAAAATTGAGAAACTGTTAACATTTTAAATCACGGGCTTCTCAAACTTAATCATCTACCATCAGTGGCAGCTCCTTTCCACATGCAAGTGTAAGAGGAAATCACTTCCTTGCGGTTCATCTGCTTACAAGTTCTCGATGCTCTGCCCTCTCTATTCTTTACTAGTACACTTCACTGTTTTAGTAATGTCTGCTGCATGGCTATAAAACTGATCTTAAACAGCAAGAAGATGCATCCTAAACACTAAAGGAGATGCAACTTTAACTATTATAGCTAAATGAGCAGACTGTAATTTCTTTGACTGAATTCTGACTTTTTCTTTTTTTGTTGTTGTTAATAAACTGGACTGTTCTGAGGAAAAACCAGAAAATTAGAAAGATTCTCTTTTTCATGTTTATTACACACACTTTCTGGATAACTTTTCTTATGAAGAACATTGTACTAAATTCCCAGCAGAGTTACTTGGAATGCCAGAGACTATTTAATTACACGTGAACAACTACTGACAAAACTTATTTGCTCTGCAATACGCTGAAAGCACCTGTTTTTGCTCTTACCACCATGAAGGCTTGCAAGACAAATAATTTACCTTTATAATGCAAGTAATGTCCATCTAAAGTATATTTTTATCTATCTAGAAGCAGAGGAAACTATAGTACCATCAACAGCAGAAGATGCATAACAGCCTTCTTTCTTTTACTGAAAACAAAATGCTGAAAAGGGAAAGATAGCTAAAACTGATAGATAACAAAGCTGGATGTTTTTTTCATCAATTGCTCAGAACTTGTTGAGTATGAGAGGAATGCTCTTACAGGAGTTGGTTTCCAAGTCAAAAACACACAGTAACTGAGCTTATCTGGTTTGCACTCACTCTCTAGCTGTTCTCTATGTTAAGAGAGATGGATATAAGCACAGGAGGGATGCTTACTTCAAAACTTGAACTGCCCATGGGAAAGAGAGGAGGAAAGAAAGGCAGAAAGAAAGGCAGAAAGAAAGGCAGAAAGAAAGGCAGAAAGAAAGAAAAAAAAAGATATTTCTCCCTCTTCCGATCCTCCTGATTCAGTTAAATATCTCTGCAGATGCCTCCCTGAGATTCCTGCTACTCCCTCTGAAGCACCAAGAACATTCTCCCAAGAACAGAGTTTTCCAAAGAAGGAAGCAATCCTCAGTGCGAATTCTGGACCAAGCAGGATTTCGTAACTTCGTGCCAACCTCTCAAGAACAGTTTATCCTGATGCTAAGATGAAGTAACAGATAAGAGCCAACAGTAAGTGCACACTCTCAAAAAAAAAAAAAAAAGTCATTAAGTCATTTTTTTTATTGGAGATATAGAGTATACTGAGTTTTCCAAGTTAAGGCAAAAGTCACAACCAAGTGTCGACAAAAAAACATCGAACAAGAGCTGAATTGTTCACTTCAGTGAAAAGATTCCCATCAACTTTAATGGGTGTGGAGTGGACCCGAGTTGAAAACTATGTCTACAAAAACACAAGAAGAGCCAAGTCAAAGCCAATGCATATTTTGGACATTATTTTTTATTCATTAATGTTTAAAAAAAAGAAAAAAGAAAAAAGGCAGGAATAAAGGAAGAAACTTACTCTTTCAAGACACAGTTAGACTTGGACAAGAGCCCTAAACCACGAAGAAACAGGTTAGTGACTGAACCATAAGGATAAAGGAAAAGAAAATCTTGCATTATGGCAAGTAGCTCTGCTTGAATGTGATCAGATCCTACAAAGATCATTGTTCTCCACGTGGATAATGAGGAAACCACCATGTACGGTGGACATCTATCATACGTGATGTGTAAGAGTCACTTGAAGATGAGGGTGAAGAAGGCTAAATGCTGCAGCAGGAGACAACCCCTCTAACTCTAACTCAGGCTTCCTGGAGGCTGACTGCAGGGACACCGTACATGCTGGTTGTGCTTGATTTACCTCGGGATGACAGGCAAAGTCACACCACACAACACTGTGTCACCGCAAAGGTCTCTTAGCATCAGCCATGCAAACCCCTTTAATGAAATACCTGCACATTCACCATGCATCCGCTACTGAAAAATTTAACTACGCAAACTTAACGACAGCCTAAAGTTCTTAACTACTGAAAATTACGAAACGAATAGTCTATCAGCTCCAAAACATCACCTCTCTGTAAATTCACTGAAAACAAGTGTCTGCTTTTGAATACACAGTTTTCTGGTTGACACAAATAACATACTCTTTTTACTCTAAATCCATGCCTCAAAACATTTTTAGTGCTAAATTCAAGCAAGCTTGCTAAAAAAGACAAGTCTACTACTAATGATGCTAGCTTGGGTGGGGGAAGGGAACACACTGTTGGACGATAACACACAGATGTGTATTAAGAAACAGCAAAAACATGTTGATTGCTTAGAAATTTATGTAAATATGCAAATTTAATATGCTTTTTCTGCACTGTTTGATTTTTAGGTGTATTTACCTACTTAGCCAAATTTACCATTTTTAAAAGTCAACTGCAATTTTACTCTTCTACACACAGCCTAAATACTACAGTATTTTACCCATAAGTATCACTAATATTTAATTCCACTATATGTTTTCCAGCGCAGCTACATAAAGCCATATACTACAGCTGTTCTATTTCTTTTGGGAAACATGAAGTAGATTTAGGCAAAGAAATAACGGAGCTGATTTCACAGTAAGTTGCAAAAAGTGAAAAATTTTATATAAAATTCCTTTTCATTTTAAATCAGAGGAGAATGGGCTCAAATGTTCTGTGGTTTGCAAAAAATTAAGTAGTTGAATACACTCCTAAAAATTTAATTTTGCTCTTGCAGACAGAGCAAATTCATACTGATTAACAATGCCAAATGTCTTTTGTACTCTTCTGTAGACTGCTGTATTTTAAAATTACTACAGGCCATACAGGTCTGTAAAGGCCATATATATAGACCATAAAGGCCACATGAAAGTGAATTTCACTAAATTCTGTAAAAAGCAAGAACTTAAGTTTATGGAGACGCTACCAGCTATTAAACATGAATAATCTTACTGGAAGCATTCTGATTTCACTGCATTTATTCAAGACAAATACAAGAGACACAAGGTAATTACATGACCCTGTATACCTTATACTTAAAGAAGCCTCGTTTCTTGTTTCTTATATACTCACCACTTAAGTCATAATCGAGAGTTTTTGAATAAGTCAGTATCAATTTGCTTATTATTTAGCAAAAGAATCTTTTGCACATCGCATGGGTTGATTCAAATATAAAAATCATCACAAAATAATTGTCTGGAATCGTTGCAAAAATGGATTCAAGGCAGGGAGCAAATCAAACAGATTTCAAATAAACTGGTTCAAAGACCACAGTTTAATACATAAAAAGATTTATTAAACTGTATCAGTGTGAGATTACAAGTCTAAACCTGCTACACTCTACTCATCAATGGCATTTAAGAGTAGGGGGGCTAGCACAGGAATGGAAGATATGGAAGACATACAATGGGAGAAATTGTTTTGATTTATATGAACATAAATTTGGCAGGTCTTAATATTTTAATAAAAAGTACTAGATATGCTTTACATGTCACACAAGAGGGGAAAAAAGTGCTGTTCCAAGTGAATAAAATTAAAAAATTAAACCTCTAGTTCATACACAGCTCCAGTAAAACACATATGTGTCTGTGCACTCAGGCACAAGGTTCTATATGGATAAAATTGTGACAAGACTGACATGCACAAAAATACGTAAAAGGAAACAATATTTAAATGTGGCTGCATTGTAAGCATTCCAAATACCTCTTCACCTTTATAACAGCAGGCAGAAATTTTGCATGTAACAAAACACGAGCAACTGATTGTTATCCTAATTGTTATGGGTATAATAAGACTGATAAAGAAACCCACAGCTCAGCTGCTGTTTGATGAACACAGAACTCTCACGAATGTGAAAGGGTCTGTCACAGACAGTAGGAAAAGCTAGGGACACATGATGAGTATTTTGAAGGTCTTTATGTCTTACACATAAGCTTTTGACAGCTTTTAATGGAGAAGCTGAAACTTGCCTTTTAGAGGCACTCTAATTTAGAAGCTTTATTTAATATTGAATTTAATATTGGGCAAAACAAATATGATACGAAATATGATACAAAAACTTTCAGCAAGCGTCCAGGAAAAGCGAGCAACGAGGTGTTGCCATTGCTATGCTGCTCTGGTTGGACAGAGACCGAGATCACAATTAGATATTTCCACCTTACTATGAAAACTGCATCACCTGCTTTTCTGAGGTGGCTTCTTATGCAGCCAAGAAACCTAATGCCAAACAGTGCTGGCAACAAAAAGCATTTTCTGGATTACTTGGACAGCTTCAGTGTCCAGGTGGGGATGAACAAAGATCATGGTGAGGAAGCACGTATGAAGAGTGCCTGGTGGGCACACAGACACTGTATAAGGCATCACTTCACATTTTTCAAGTAAAAATTAGTTCTAGTGGTGAAATGAGAAAAAAACATTCGTGCCGCTTCATTCTGGTGGAAGAGTGAGTAACTCCGACGCAGGAAAGATGGGCACGGCCCTTGGGCTAAGCCCCTGCTCTTGGCAGGGTTGCACTTAGAGGGATTCACTTAAAAGAAAAACGTCCCCATCAACGTCAAATCACAACCCTTAACTGAAGGGAAAAAAAAAAAAAAAAAAAAAAAAGGAAACAATACAGATAAAAGCCACATGCTCAGGACATCCCGACTGCACATCCCGAAACGGGAAAGCAGCTCTGAATGTGCTCGCTCAGGTGGCCTTTTCCCACAGACATCCAAAATAAAGGCGGGGGGGACACAAACACCCCCAGGGATCACTACACAAACCCCGCGCCGCCAAGGGCGCCTCGGCAGTTTCGCGTTTCCCCCCTGATTTCGCCCGCGGGGCGGCCCCGGCCCCGCTGCCCCCCGGCCGCCAGCGCCGCCATTTGGCGCCGCCGCCATTTTCCCCCTGCGGGCGGCGGCGCGGGCCGAGGGCGCTGCCAGCTGCGCCGCCGGCCCGGCCCGGCCCGGCTCCGTTGGGCCGCAGTGAGACCGAGACGCGGGGCCGGCGGCGACCGCCGCCTCGCACCGCGGCGCCCTCGTCCCGTGACGCCCTCGTCCCGCGCGGCCCGGCCGCTCCCGGGCCGGCAGCCCGCAGGCCGCCGCGCACTTACTTCCTGTTTTGGGTCCGGGCACTTGAGAAACCAGGATGGAGACTCCCAAGTACCAGGATGGAGGCGCCGAGCGGCAGCGAGCGGCGCAGGGGGGAGGCGGCGGAGGAGGAGGCGGAGGCAGCGGCGCCACGGGGCCGGGCCGGGCGCAGGCACCGCCGGGGCCCGCCGGAAGATCCCACCCGCGCCTTCCGCCCCGCTGCGCCGCGCCACAAAGCGCACGGAGCGGTACCCGTGTTCGTGCCGCGCCACAAAGCGCACGGCGCTACCCAGGCCCGGCCCGCCCGGCCCCGCGCCCTGCTGCGCCCGTTCCGTCCCCGCCTCAGACCCCGCTGTTACCCGAGTTTTTTAGGGGTTTTGCTGTCGTTTCTCTCCTGCCTCACTCTGCTGGTCTCTTGTCTTTGCTAGTTTGCTGAAATGAGCCGCAGAATTCACCGTGAGGAAGACCTAGGCTCTGCTGTGGGCAGCTTGTGGTGCTGGGTGCTCATGAGCCTCGGAGGCCTCTCAGAAAGGCCCCGTTGCTGCCAGTTTGGGGCCCAAAGCTGCACTAGGTCCCTCTCAGAGCCCTTCCTGCAATTGGGAGATATCCCACTCCCATCCCAAAGCGTGCTCCCTATGAGAGCAAAATGGGCCAGAGAGCAGAAGTCTTCTCCTGTCCTCAAGGAACCAGAGCAGCCCGGTGGTCCATCCACTCCTGTTTTTTTGTGCCACAAAATCCCCTTTTGGATGTGCCCCGTATATGGGGAAATTTGGATCACATCGTCCCCCAAAAGCCCTCCAAGACTGTTTTTAAAATATACCCATGTAATTACTTAGTAAAGAAATGTTTGTTTTCATGATCTGGGCATGTTTTGAGAATGCCACCAGTGGAAAAGGGTCAGTTGGAAAGCCAACAGGGAAGAGATTCCCGGAGCTTCCCATTAAACTTGCTGAGTTTTCTTGGATCTCCAAAACAGCAAAATCTGTAAACAGCTTTTCTTCAGACCTTTTGCAGCGATCCTAAAGTGTGCGCTGCCTTTCGCAGTTAAAAGAAATGTCTGAGAATGCTTTTGCCAAAATGTTGCAATTCTCAATGCTGGATCAAATGCTTCAGGAATATTTAGCAGAAGGCGGCAAGAAGCGCAGATAGTTTTGCCCAAATGCATTTAGAGAATGGATTGGTTTGTGTATTAAAAAGGCAGTACGAGCAGCTTTGTGCTTTGGTGCAGGGCTCAGGGGCAGGAACGTGTTAGGGAATGTGCTCCCGTCTCAGACCTTTTGCCTTCATTTGGAAATTTCGCTCAAGTTTCACCAAGTTGTAAACTTCTAAAAATTGCGGTCTGTGCATTTGGGGAGAACATACAGAATCTGTTAGCCAGGCAGGACTGGGTTGCCCTAAACATACTGCGCCTTTTGGCATTGCCAAACTGTCAGGTTTTGGAGACTTCTGTGTGGGGCTGGTCAGACTGACCTGGAGGAGACCTGTGTGCCTGGGGGGTGTTTCTGATGGTTCTTACATGTCAGTCTGCATCACATAAAAATTCCTACACAGACCCCCTGTATAGTAAGTGGCAAACACAAAGAAGGCATCTTTCATATTCTGCTTATTTTCCCCGTATCTCATCTGCTCATTGGGGAGCACTTTTCATTTTGTCTGGTCACAAAGTTTTCTCCCTTATCTCCCCTTATTCACTTTTTTTGATTTTTTTTCTTATTTTTCTGGCTATACTTTGTAAAAGAACAGTATTTTAACTGTGAAATCTGTACCTGCTTTTAGGTAATGATGATGTTCTGGGATGTTTCTCTGTGTGATAAGGCCATGGTAAGTCACAGCTGTCAGACCATATGGCGGGACTTTGTGAACTGGAGAACTGGAAACCGTATGCAAAGGTCCTGTGCGTTAGTCACAAGTCACAAGGCGCAAGACTTTCTATATGGTTTTGGGATCATGACCCCTTTTTATGCCCTAATTCCTGTTCATACAGTAAATGATTCCACTTTCCTCACAGATAACCGAAATCAGAAACATTTACATAGTATCCAGTGCACTCCATGTAAATGTAGAAAGAAGCAATGACTACAAGAAGCAATGACTCTCTGATCATGAAAAAAAATTAGCCTCAGTAGCCGCTGCTTTAATTATTATATTAATGTTGGGGAGGAATAATCTTGATAGAAAAGTATGACCTGTTGACACCAATACAACAGAGGATGTCTGTTCTGCAGAGTGCACAGAAGAGTGCTAGAAAACAAGAAGGGATCTTCTTTTTATTTGCTGAAGGTCACAGGTTATTCTGATCATTGGTGATCATTGGTGTCCTTGTGTGGCATAATATTTTTCTCCTCTTAGGTTTATTGTTCTTTAGTCTTTGTTATTAAAAAGCAGGTGTTTGGGTCCCTTTTTCCTTTTCCTCTTTTTTTTTTTCTTTTTTTTTTTTTAAAAAAAAACCTGTTGGACAACTCTCATGTCCTGGACTGTTTTCTCCTCAGTGACCTCCACTTCTTGACAGTACAATAAATTAAACAAAGAAACTTTACAGGATAAGCAACACAGATTATTTAGGACAAGCAGCCTGGAGGATGTTTCTTGTGCCGCAAGACAAGGGCTGATGAAGCTTGGCTGATTGAATTCCCATTGTCAATGAGAAATGAACTTAGAGGGCTTAAGGTCATTCTACGTATCTTGTAGCCCTGTGTAACTGAGACTGTAAAAGTAATCAACCCTTTTCATACAGTTTCTGTGCTGAATGACTATGTGATCATATGCTTCAGCTGGAATACCACTGGAGATGGAGGGACCTCTGGAGATCATCTGCTGCTGCTCAAGCACCGTCAGCTAGGGAGGGTTCCCCAGGATCATGTCCAATGATGACATGAATGTCTCTGTCTCCAAGGACAGAGTTTTCACTAGCTCTGTGGTTAAATTGCTCCAGTGTTCAGACACCCTCACAGTGAGGATGTGATTTCTTGTGTTCATGTGGAATTTCTTATGTTTCGTTTGTACCACTGGCCCTTGTCCTGCTGCTGGGAACCACTGAGAACTGAGAAGTCTAAAAGAGACATTTAGAAATCACAGGGAACGAGTTATGGATACTCCAACACTCAAAACACCATAGCTGGGTTTTCTTGTTTCCATGTCATTTGGTAGGAGTTCTATACTACCATTTTCTTCCTCCCAGCTATACTCCCTATATATATGTTTGCCTTCTGGGCCTTCCTAATCAGCAGCTCTGCTGACCAGAAATGTGCACTAATGTGTGTGTGTCTCAAATTCAGCTATTTCTGCAAAAACAAGTTCAGGAGGTAGCTCTGGGTGTCTTTGGTATTTGCAGTATGATTGCGTGCTCGAATTAAGAATTCTTTTAAATCACAATTGAGCTAAAATAGCACCTACTGAGCAAGACAGGAATTCTAGATTGTATTAGAAGGCAGTTCTGCATCCTTCCCTAAACCTGAGGAGAATAACTAGTCTTCTAATTCAATATAAGGATATGGTTGCACTGGGAGATCTTGAAGGTCTTTTCCAACCATAATGCTTCTATGATATGTCTGTGATATTCTATGAAGGTCTAATGTGCAAATCGCCTGTAGACCGTGACTTGCAAAGTGAGAAGGAGAGAGAAAGCATCAAGAGCCCAGAAAATCATGCTGAGGCAAAAAAGGCATTAAAATCAGCTGTATAGATTGATTTATATGTATTTTATTTTTATCATATCTCTATATGCCTATTTAATATGATGAAAGAATCAAACACAGAGGGTACTGTAGACATAACACAATCCTTTTTTTTTTAAGTTTTTTTTTTTTTTTTTAACCTGTGTGTATAGTTATTTTCTTCCATAGGGCCTATTTTCCAGGTAGCCACCAGATGTCCCTGTTGCAGTGTGCTCTGAACCCACCAGATGTGTCCCAGAGGTGGCATTTTTCTCCTTTTGCAGTGATGAAGTGAGGGCTGGATTAGCATTGCTCTCCAGGTGCAATACTCTCACTTCCTGTCAGGCTTTGAGAGAAAAGTGGGACTGTGACATTGGGGGCTTGAAGAAAAGATAACGTGGGACACGTTGATGACTCACTGTGGTGTTCATTTGGTCGTGAAGGCAAAACATAAGCTCTTACTAATCCAAAGCCTGATTACACGGGCTGTGACAGAAAGTATAGGAAACAGACAGCTTGAAACAACTATGTTTTAATAGAAAAAAAATGTTTTATTCTGCAAAATTCAAGAGAAGATAATCAGAAGGTAACAGGTAGAGGAAGCCTTGATTTTTATGTACTAAATACCAGAGGTGGGCAGGATGGATTATGGACAAACGATGTGACTGGCCTTAGCAGCTTTCTTTGGCATTGAGCTCTAAGGGAGCGCATGGTATGAGTACGAAGGAGATGACAGAAGAGGAAGATGTGGCTGTCAATCCAGAAGGACCTAGAGCAAATTTTAATGAAACTAGAAGTGAAAATGCTAGATCTTGGATAGATTATCAAATATATGAACTAGGGTACAAATATGTTGCTTGTTGCCTTCGGGCTGTTGGATTAGGGAAAAAGGGTGATGTGCAGGCTAAGGACTTGAGTGGCATGAAGGCTGCTAGAATAGTTTTGGGGATGAGTGGGTAATGTAAAAGGGCTGACACTGATATTTGAGCTGGAATCACAGCGGCTGGTAGTGGTGCAGAAGATCGTTGTACAACTCTTTCCCATTTTAACTGCCTGGGATCAGCATGCCTAAAACTCACCTAAATTGACTTAAAATCGGAACTCCCGCAATTCCAGAGGATAATCTAGTGCTTCAGCTTGACTTAACCACTTTGCGCATTCCTAGCCAGAAAGTTCTTGAGACTCTTAACTTTAGTTGTCCAGATATACTTTGAAGTATCCTTGTTCTGAGATGAACAGCCCCACTGAGATCCTCTGTCAGATAGTAGATAGTGGAGTGATAGTGTTTGTATGTATTATGGGCATGCCATAACTGTCCAGAAGCAAGAAATTGCATCAAAGACCCCTCTGATTTGAGCAGGTTTGATCTCATACTCCCACACCCTTGAAGGAAGCCCTTATCCTTGGAGCAGCAGGCTCCTGGGGGACATCCCTCCATCTCTCTTGCTGAAGCTGGGGCACTGCCTGTCCTTTCCTTCGTTTTAGAGAGCCTGCCACATGGCAGTAAGTAAGCTTCTTCCTGCAATATACACGTGGTACAGATACAAGAACTTCAGAGGAGCTAGGGATGGCGTGGAAAACTGTCTTGACTCAGAAATTTAACTTTGATTTATTACCGATTAACATCAGCTTCTGATCACTGTTTCAGGTACAGAAAAAGAACATAAACTGTCAAGCAAACACTTAGGTAAACAAGTGGGCTTTAGCATCTCCTTGGAGGGAGAGCCTCTTCCCAAGGGCATGTCTTCAAGCTGCATGTTTCCTCAGCAGTCCCTCCCTCCATGTCTCCTTACGTGTCCCTCTGTGTCTCACATGTCTTCTCATGTATCTCTTCCTTTAGTGACTGCTTCTCTTTCTTATGTCTGAGCAGAGGTGCTGTGTGTCCCTCAAACTGGCTGATGTTTTGGGGCAAAGTGGATTTTGGACCCAGGTGATACGGCTGTAAGTGACCCAAGGCAGTTGATGGCCTCCTCCCACACAGGTCACCACTCTGCAGTCCCTAGATGGACCCAGACCTGTCCGCTTGTGCCTCAAACACAGGACACCTGCTTCTGAGAGAAGAATGTTTTCCATTCGTTATTCTGCAGAAGGGGTGGAGCCCTGAGTGTTTTGACTGCTAGAGATTCACATAATACAAGAAATACATAATGGATTTTGGTGCACTGGACCTCGCTGTGGAGGTCTTCAGCTGCATGTCTCTGCCCTGTCAGCAGAAGGAGCTTCACTGTTCACAGGGGCTGTGGTCTTCCTGCTCCATCTAGGTAGGCCAGACGTGTCACAATTAATGCTGAGTCTGGGGTACTGGTATCTGTGCAGATGCTGCACTGAATTACTGTTCTGAGATGCAGTTTCGTGGAGGGATGCTGTTACTAGCCATACATTTCCCTCCTGCTCGTCGCAGTACACAGCTCCAGAGGTTCTTGTTTGGCTGCATGTATTTATCTGTCATTTCTCCTTAGTGTGATGCTCCCTGTGTCACTTTGGGCTGGTAGAGGTGAACCGCTGACTTGAGCTATCAAGTGACCACCCTTGTAATTTCTTCCATCCACAATCAAACTGACAGGTGTCAGGGCTGCCGCGCAGTAGCTCAGGATCCACATTCTAAATGTGAATCATAACGTCAATCATAAAAATTTTGCTCCAGGGAAAAGGCAAATCCACAGAGGAAAGCTAGACTGTGTCCTGTGCATTGTCCCCTGACTAAGGCTTTGCATGTGTTTCTTTGCTTCCTTTGCAGGAAAGAGCAGGTGACCTCTCTTGAGGAACTGTATCTTGCTGTCACAGGCACAGAGATGTTACTCTCCAGGGCAGCGAATTTATGAGTGGAAGTACATTTGGCAGAAGCTGGAGGGACCAGGCCCTGCGGGAAGGAGACCTCGCCAAACCACCTGCAAACAACCTCACGTTTGTCAGCTTATTTATATGTACATAGATTTAGATCTGTATATATGTATCTAATTGCATGTGGATATAGTAAATATATTCATTCCTTATTTATATTAAATACATTTTTAGGAAAACATCATTTATTATTTATATAACACTTATTCATTTATGTGTTTGTGGTCTGGTGTTTGCTGGCTGTGATGGACTGCTCAGGCTCTGAGGAGATGCCATGAAGAACCGTGATGCCAGACAAAGAGTGAACAGTGCAAACTTGTGTGGCTTCTCCACTGCAGTGTGAATGTCCAGTATGAAAAATGATTACCTTGGCTGCCTGAGCTGGGTGAAGTCCCTACTGAGGCACCTAAATTGGGATCACAGGCAGTCTGGGCTCAGAGACTGAGCAAATTTGCACCTCACTCGCCTGCTGGAGGTGACTGTCTCCTCATAGACTGGGGCTAAAGCAGTGATGATCCCAGTCAACCCTCCCTGAGCCAAGGGAGGTTTGTGTAGGTGTTCGTACCACCAAACGAGGAGAAGAAGCAGAGCCCTGGAGAAGGAGGTTAAGCTGCCATCAAGAGGCCACATGGTAGCATCAGGATGGTGCATGACAAAGTTCTCACTAATTTGAGAGAAACAAGATATTTTATATTTTATATAAATATACTATTTATTATGCAATTCTACTCTCTGCTGCCAGATGGTGCTACTATATGTCTAGGAACTGGGAGCCAGCTTTTCCTAATCATAAATGGAATATGAGGAGGGAGCACCTAGTTTGTATTATAATTTAGTTAACTTATAGTTTTTTCCTTAGTGTCTTTTACTCACTACCAAGTGAAATTCTTTGCATATTTACTGTTTTGCTTTCAGCTTCAACTAGAAAGGTAGGGCAGTTTTACTTTTGTCTGTTTGGATTAACACAGGGCTGGCGGGTGGAACTCAACCCCAAACCCAAATCCTTCCATTGGAAGGAAAGATATTCATGACATTATTCCTCCCAATGTAGGATTTTCTTGTGGTTACAAAACCATATTTTAAGTCTATGCTGATCTTGCAGCCTTCCCTTAACAGCATTTTGGATCTTCTCGTTGTAAATGTATCACAGACCGCTTAGATAACCTCTCAGGGCCATTTTCTATGTTTCTGTTTATCTTGCTTGATACTGTGGCTCAGAGCTGATTGCTTTTGTTGCAAGGCAGGATGAGTTGAGAAGTTTCTCTCGATGACTTTTTCCCAGAGGGATGTTCTGAAAAAAAAAAAAAAACTATTAGAGGGAATTAATGAATGATGTCATCAGTCTGTTTAATCTCCTCTCAATTTAGATCTCTAAAAAGATGCTGAAAGATCAGACAGTGGTAGACCTCCTCTGCTTTCCAGAACTGTTCTCCAGGAGATGCTCCAGGGAATCCCTCTGCATGTCTGCTTGCTTTGCTTGAAGGACCCTAGGGTACCCTGCACTCATATTCTTGAAGACTGGCTCACAATGCTAGTGTAGAGGAGCAGCATGTCTAGTCCTGCACTAGTAATTTTCAATCTCAGCACTTCATAAATGACAGTGTCATGGGTCCTGTATGGTTCAGAATTGCCTGGATGATGAGGCCGAGTGCACCTTCATCAGGTTTGCAGATGACACAAAACTGGCAAGAGTGGCTAATACCAGATGGCTTCGCTGCCATTCAGAGAGACCTGGACAAAATAGAGAAACAGAAAGAGAGGAACCTCGTGAAGTTTGACAAAGAGAAATGTCCTGTATCTGTGAAGAAATATCCCTAGGCACCAGTAAAGCAGAGACTCAACCAGCTGGAGAGCAGTTTTGAGAGAGCTGGAGGTCCAGGTGGACAAATTGAACATAAGTCAGCAATAAGCCCTTGTGGCAAAGGGCCAGTGGTATTTCGGTTGCATTAGACAGCACTACCAACAGGTCGAGGGATGTGGTTCTTCCCCTCTACTCATTCAGCGCTTCTGAGACCATACAGGGCTCTCCAGTACAAGAAAGACGTACTGGACGTAATGGAGCAAGTCCTGGAAAGGTGACAATGATTAGGGGATCACTGACAGAACAAGGAGCAATGGGCACAAACCTAAACACAGGAAATTCCACTTGAACGCAAGAAAATAATTCCTCACTAAGAGGGTGTATAAACACTGACAACACTTCAGGTTGCTCAGAGAGGTTGTGACTGCATCTTTGGAGACGTTCAAAACCCCACTGGACTTGATCTGGGGCAACCTGCTGTAGGGGCCCCTGTTTCAGCAGGAGAGTTGGACCAGATGATCTCCAGAGACCCCTTCCATCTCCAACTATTCAGTGATTCTGTGGATTCTTCACACATCTCAGTTGATTGCAAAATGAAACCATGAAGAACTGAAGCATCTCAGCACAAGACTGTTTCCAGTGCCAGTGCCCAGCTTGAATATTGTTTGGAAGTTCCCATGTCTCTCTCTCCTCCCTCTCCAAACTCCTGTTTGGAGTAAGGCTGACATCTGCTATGTGCTCCATATGTGTGCCCATATGCTCATATGCCAATGCATTGTTGTCAGAGAGGTTCTACGTGGATGCAAGGAATTCATCTCTTGAAAAAAAATATTGTCGGGCATGACCTGAAACATGAGCCGTAATCAGTCTATTTTTTTCCTTTCAGAAAGATGAAAAGTGGTGAGAATAATCTTTAGAAGCAATCTAAGCACTGAATCAAATTAGCCAATTTACAGGGCAGTGTTGAAGATAAGAGTATCCATTTACAAAAATGACAGAGATATAGTTCTGTTACTTACACAGGTCTGCGTTTTCATGGGATTTAGCAGAAATCCTCCTGAAATCTTAAACTGATTTCCTAGACTAGAGAAAAACTGGCTAAATGAGCTGATAATACTACCTGGCAGCTGTCAAATGACTTTTTGGTATCTAGAGAGAAAATGAGAGCACATATGTTCTGAGCTCCGGCTACTCTAACTCCTGCTACTTAACTCAGGATGAAAGAAATAGAAGGGGTTTAAGTTGGAAATGAGATCATGCATTATGCCCTTTGGACAGCATGTAATCTGGCTAATGGCATCAAGTAGCTATATAAATAACTTCATTAAAATGAACTTGTTTCAAATGAGCTAAATAAATCAGACTCGTTTGTCAAAGAGCTGGGATGAAATAATCAAGTTAATTTAAAGCGGTTCGCTTAGTGGGGGACAATTCCTGACTTTGTTCCATCGGTAGATTCAGACACCGGTGGGAGCCCTGAGCATGGCAGGAAAGTAGAGCCTAGACTTCCACAACTGTGTCTTTAGGAGACCCTCACTTGTCGCTCTGTCACTGTCTGCATTGAATCCCACAGCTGCATTTGTGTGCTCCTGAGCGTTTAAAGAGTTATTCAAGGTTCACCAGATCTGGACCTTTGCTGTGTCTGTGAGTTAGCTCTGTCTCGCCCAGCACTCTGCCGTCTGCCTTGGAAAGCTGAAATGAATTATTGGAAAAACTGATAGCTGTTCAGTACTCATCCCTACTTTGGTGAGAGGACTACATGGTGTAAACTGTCTTTTTCCCCCCACTTATCTAAGGATTTGTGCCTTTTCTTTTTTTTTTTTTTTTTTTTATTTTTCATTAAGTCCTTCATGGATTTGTATGAAAGCCAGAAGGCTGAGCTGAGCCCAGGTTAAAGGTGAGCTTGTTCCTCCATGGTCCCAACAACCTTCAGCTTTCTGGGGACAAATAAACAACCAGTGTAAACCCACTGCCCTTGGGTGCATTTGAGCTTTGCAAATTTATACCAGCTAAGGATGTGACTGCCATCCAGAGGCAGGATGGCTGGAGCTGTGCATGCTCCTATCTGGTTTACTGCAAATCTCAGCTCCGACTTGCTCGGCTTGTGCTCTGATGGAGCAAGAACCACCCTGGGCCATCACCATGCAACATCTCTTGCCTTGTGCTTGGCATATGGACAGTTTTCCTCTATGATGCGATTTGGACACATTTCTCCTACCTGGTTGGAGGGAAAGAATGGGAAGGACATGGATCTTACAAAGTGAGTTCATCATCAGCTCATAAACAGCTGTATTTCAAACAAAAGAGTGAGAAATTGATTCCTCACTTTTACATCTGCCGAGATAAGAGTTCAGGGTATGGCATGTCATGCACTTATGTAACCAATCTGCCCTGAATTGTTTGTAGCTGACAGCTATGGATTTATTAAATGAGAAACTGGACCATGAATTCAGCACTCAGTTATAAAAAAACCTCTCGGCTCGTTAATACATCTCAGCCCTGCTCTTTGGTTTTGCTCCAGGAATGATTCCGCAGCTCAGGTAAAGGGCTGTGCAAATGATTTTAGGCTGCCAGAGAAATTCCTAAGTCCTGGGACCCTTGTTTTATCCAGTTTAATTTGCTGTTTGCAGCCTCTGGGTTACTCTGTTTTTTTGAGATGAGAAGAACCTTAGTAATCTGTTTGCCAAAGGCATGGTGGATGCCATGCCACATCCCCTACCTTTATCTTGATCAGCTAGAGTGCAATGCTTACTGTCCAAGGATTGCCCACTTAGGGGAGGCTTTTCCCTCTGATCGACATTAACAAACATGAGGGTTCACGTTGAGCTGATGCAGCTGCAGCATTAACCGTAAGAGCACGAGCAGAGGTTGTGCCTTGGCAGTAAATGTGATGTGATGCAGGGTGATGTGCTAATCCGCTAATAAACGTCGACATGCTCTCTGCGAGGGAAGTCGAGTCACGTCCAAGCAGGAAACTTTGCTTCAAGTGTTGTGTTGCTATGAATTTCCTCATTATGGTCATTTGGATAGCAACAGTTTTTCTCTATAGGACCAACCACTTACTCGCTCACTTTTATGAGCAGAAAGGAATGATCCTCATAGGGAGCTGGATGCATTTGGAATATGTTTTTTGTTATGTGCTTATTTTTTTCCTGCCAGGTTGGTCAACTCCTGCTGATTCACACTGCTGTAAATGTGGAATAGTCCCAACTGTCTGACTCTTATCAGAATCTGTCCAATGTTTTTAAGTTTTTCACTCCAAACTGAATTAACTACGGTTTGCCCTCGCTAGTGAACAGAGTTTTCATTCCAGCTATAAGACTCATTCCTTTAACTCTTTTGTAAAAGTTGTCTAACCATCTTGAACTAACCAGAATTAAAACACAGCATCAGATATTACACTCACAAGCATATGGTTGTTTTCCTGTATTGTAGCAGTGACTGCTATACTGCTAAGCCTGCATCCTGCTTCCTGTTCTAATTTCTCTTTACATGCTCATGTGTTTTTAAAATTAATTCATCCTCAAATTAGGTTCTGTACTCTGAGAGAAAATGCTGTGGGCTACAGAGAAGTGGATGCTATGGATGGAACATTTTAGGACTTATGCTGTGAGGAGCTGCCTTTCTACCTGTGCTGAGGGGACCATTTACTGTCCCCTAACGTGTGCTATTCCTATGGTGGGCCAAGGTCTTCTGAAATGTGATGAGAAGATTCCCACAGCACAGAGCTTGAGCAAGGTGTGTGATTGCCACTGTGGCACATTTCAGGACAATCTGTCATCTAGAGGGAGCAAGAAGCAGGAAAAGGAGGTGATTTTGGATGGATGGGCACAGTTCAGCAAGGTGGAGAATATACCTCTATGTTTCCATCTTTTTCTCTCACTAAATCCAAAATATGTTTGAAACCCGTAAGCGCAGCCTTCTGAAACACGGTAATAAGGTCAAGCTACCTTGAGAAAGTGAAGCCATTATATCACAGAAATCAGTATTAGCTGTCAATCTAAGGCACTTCTGGCCTACCTTTCACAGGGGATCTTGAGAATCTGTGCAGGAAATTCTTTTCCATCTCTGCAGCTCATGACACATGCCACCAGGGATTAGGTGCCTGTGTTCAGGAAAAGAGGCATTTCTGCTTGCAGGGTTGATAAGAAGAAATGACAAACAACATTTCTTTTCTTTTAAAAGAGCACTAAGCCAATTAAAATGATCCATTGCCAGTCCGCTAGTTTAGAAAAGAACTTGTCAGTAGTCAATGTTAAGGCTGTGGTCTTGACATCCCATTCCTTCATTTTATTCACTTTGAGGCTACATAGCTATTCATACGAGTCAAAAGAAGTGAGCAGATTCAAAATCCACAGGATATTCACCTTCTTCAGCACAGTGCTGAGGAATTAAAAATATCAACTTGTAGCATTTCTAGCTTCTAAATATTTACACATGTTCTTAACTTCAGTCATGACTCGTTTTGTGAATTCACTGCACATCAGGACCAAACATATGGGAGTGATGCTATACAAATGTTTTAAACTGGTATTTGGATATTTAGGACTTGGTTTAGGAAGAAAACTGAACCGCAGAAATCCAGGGAGACACAGGAATTAGAGAGGCCGAATTGCTGGTCCTTAAACAAGTACTATAGATTCCTTTTAGACTTTTCTTTGCCAATCCCTACTGAGGGGTGTTGTTCAGGATGTCTCAGGTAGCCACTGCAAACAGCTTTGGCATTAGATAGCCTAGAAGCTTCTTTTTGGCGGGAAAAAAAGGAAGGAAAAAGAGTTTTGGTTACATATATGAGAAAAGAAGAAAAATACCCAAACAAAATGCGTGATTGAAACTGCCAGTTCTACTCACAGTCCTTTTAGGTATTAAAGAGCATTTCAGCCCTTTTGTTTTGAAAAGATACATTTCAATAATTCCCACTTCCCTGCAGTGTTAGAATTAGATGTTAAAAGCAGTTGTGAGGAGTCAATGGAAAAAAAATGGAAACAAAGCCAAGAGAAGGTTGTTTCAATTGCCAGTAAATATTGAAACTGCATTCATAAAGGAACAAATAAATGGCGTTGCTGTGTATGTAGAGATGTGCTGAAAACATTTCTTTGCTGTTTTTGGTGACGTTTTCAGTCCTGTTTCTGCTTTTCCCCCTCTTTCCCTTTATTGTGGTGATACTGCCGTATGCTCTTCTAATGGACATCACCGGGGCTCTGGGGATGCTGCTAATTTCCTACAGGACAATGAGACCTTGAGAAGTGGGTTTCAAGGGCAGATTCCAAATGTTGCTGCTGAATTTCAGAGCCAAGTGGCTCGGAATATTTCCTGAATTTGAAGCTGCTCAGGTCTGAAGCGAAGGCAGGGATGCAGCAAAGGCACCATGTGGTGATTACATCTCCATCTAAGCTTCTCCCAGATTTCGTGGCATCGAAATCAAGAGATTTGCATGCAGAATTTGTCCGAATTCAGCAGGGTTGAATGATGGCCTGGAGCGGTGTGACACTGTGAGAAAGTGCCTACTTTGGTCACCTCTACGGGGTCTGCCAGGGAAGCTCAGTATTTTTTCTGCCTGCCTATTTTCTAACCTAGCAGTGTGTAATAGCCCCATTACATGCACATATTTTTAAGAGAGGTGTGAATACAGTCCTGAAGAAGTTACAAAAGCATGATGTGGTTTCCCAGAAATCCTATCTGTAGAACTTTATGCTATCGCTTATTATCAATAAATAAATAAATAAATAAATAAATAAATAAATAAATAACAAAAATACAAAGAGCATTAAATTACTGTTAGCTTACCAAAAGTGCATTTTGTGCTTTACTCTGAGAAGACGGTGTGCCAAGCTCTGCCATGTTTGTTTATAACCAAAAGAAAAAATCTTGCAAAACTTCAGAGGGGCAGCAAAGCAGAGCAGCATGTATGACTGGCAGACAGGTTTATTTGTAAATATCTCTTGTTTTCACGTGTTCGTTGAAAATATTCACTACCTTTTGACTTAACCAACTCTGCACATTCGTTATGTCCTATGGCTGTGTATTAGTAAACCTTGACTGCTACCCCTATACTTGACTGGTATAGTGGTAGGATCGTATAAAGAATAAGGGGCTAGCAATGCTGTCTTAGATCTTCAGTGTTAATGCTTGATCTTGTGTGAATTACTTATGCTTCGACTTGGCCAAAAATTGGAGCCAGTCAATTTGCAGTTCCCCTAAGGTTTTTTTTTTGGCCCAGAAATTTTTTCTTTTTTTTTTTTTTTTAATGGTTGTTGATAAAGCTGTTATTAGTAACAATATTTGAATTTGATCACAAAAAAAAGTTGCATGTTTTAAAATAACTGCTTCATCTTCACCAATAAACCCCTAAAAAGTCTTTTTTTTTTTTTTTTTTTTTTGATTTACCATCAAAACTCAGATTTGTTCCATGAGGAATGAATGTTTGGGTTGTCCGCTTGAAATATATTCCCCTCTAGAGCATCATTCTGCCACAATTCTGCTCACAGTGTGACACATCCCAGTTTGATCTGCACAGTTCTTTCCAGTTTCATAACACGCTTATTTTCTTTTCTTTTTTTGTTTATTTTAATATGCCTTTCCATATCTCTCCCTCCTTCCATTTCTCTGTCTGTGTCTCTCATCATGAGCCTGGCGGTTTCCTTCGCTAAGATTGGAGTGCTGTGAAGTTTGAGGGAAGTGAGGGCCCGCGTGGGAGCCGACGTGCTCGCGGCTCAGCATCCTGCCCCCAGCACGTCGGCACAGCTGCATCCGAAATCTCACCCGAGCAGCTGTGGAGGGAACTGATCCCAGCAGTGACCTCATGCACACTGGCCTTGCCCATTATTGACCCGTGGAAAATATCCCTGAGTCAGGAATACCTCAGAGAGCTGGGAAGCTGTAGACTCTTTCCCTAAACAGTAGTGGTTGGATCTTTTCAGCCAGTGCAAGTTGTTCTGCAGGATGGGCAGTGGTTTGAGGACACCCACCGCCCTTCCAGTGCCAATTTCTTTGCACAGGCTCCACTTCTGCACCCCATGGCCTGAGGGGCTACTGGGTGGAAGCAACGCCTGCGTTATCCACCAAATCAAATAGTTTTGTGCCCACCAAACACTTGTCTTATTTGCAGGCAGACACTCATCATCAGGCTGGAAGCAATTCTTGCTGCAGGTTTCTTCTTTTCTCCCTCATGTCTCTTGCTGGTGGACGTGCAAGTGCTGTGCCAAGTGTCACCTTCTGTTCAATAAGCTGTCTGCTATGAGCGCTTCTGAGTTAGATTTTGAGGCATTCCTGTTGGTAGCAGTATCACTTTGCATCCATAACTACTTTCAGAAGTGTCACAAAATTATAAATTTTAGGTAGAAACACACAGGGTTGCTTCTAACTCATCTCTTGCCTAACAGAAACCTCAGAGTCCTGCTTAGTAATTTCTGCATGAACTTAGAAATAATCCTGTTTCAGCTGTACACATCTTTCAGAATAATATCTGGCCTTCATTTAACGATTTCTGATAAATCATGATCCACAAAACTGTCCATGTGTTGTTTTATGACTCACCTTTCCTGTTACCTTTTTAGTCCTTATCTTACTTTTAGTCTGGCATTATTCAACAGCTCCAGCTGCAAGCTGATTCTCATTATTATTATTATCATCATTATTTTTAATGGAAAGAGCCACCTCGAATCAGGACTATGTCAGTCATACAGACTGTGAGCATAGCACCTCTTAACCTGCTTTGAATAAGTGGAAGAAAACAGGGGCATCTTTTCCCCTTTGCTATCAGACATACTTTCCGTACCAATTCAGATTAATTGTCCTATTTTCTCATTTGCAGATATGATTTGGGTCGTATATACCTGCATTTTGGTTCCATTTTTTTCACAACCTTAGAAAATATCTACTTAAGGCTGAGCTGACAATCTCATCCTATAAATATTCTGTGGAAATGTAGAAAACTTTACATACACAAGCATTATAGCTATGAAGAATGGAAAATCAGAGATACTTAAGAGTGCCACTCCCAAGTGTTGAATGAAATAGTTATCATCCTGATTAAGGAGGTGTCTCCATGCTAAGTGAGAATTAACTGGAAGAGCTGTGCTTTCAGGAGGCAGAGAAAGCCACTCCTGACTCCCATTTTATTAGTTTTGTTAATTTGTATGGTGAAATCAGCCTTATCAGTAACAGTCTAGATAGAACGTAATTGCACATTTCCATTTACTTCGACTGATCTGAAGAAACCTGAAGCATCTGTGTTTGCTCCAGGTTTGACACCAGGCCAGGAAATGGACTCAGAATTTCAGAACAGGTTAAGTCAGTACGTTTCTGAATGAAACAAATAGTTAACAGTGAAACAGTACTATGTGCTGTCAACATAAGTTTTTTATTTAAAGTCAACATTACTTAGGCAAGAAAAGTCCTAATGGCAGTAAAATACCCACTTACTAAGAAAGGGTTTTCTTATGGATCTATGGCAAAGATGACGATGAACTCGTGGTAGCCACCTTCGTGGCAGTGTTTCATCTTCAACTTTTAGGCTTTCAGGCTTTAAAAAATGGTTTCCTAGCCAACAAAACCTCTGAAAGCAGCTGAGAGTTAATCACACGCCGCCTACTCCTCCTCTCACCGACACGTGCTTTGGTAAATGCTGTTCTGCTGCAGATCATAGTACTCTACTGCTAGTCCTACAGTAACAGCTGATCTCTCTTCCTAGAGAGGGAATCACACGGTTATTCAGTCTTTGGCTTTTGAGACTGTTAGCTGCAGAACTAACTCCGTTAGAACAGTTAGAGGCACTGTAAGAGCGAAGGGTTTGGGGAAGGTTTGATGTGACAAGGGGTCCTGCTGGACATGGGGTCCCCATCAGCTGTTCTGTGTCTGCAGGTGAATAGAGACTTGTGAAGAAAGGGAGATGGTCCAAAACAACGGCCAACGACAGCATGCACCTGGGCAAAAGCGACTCAGTTGTCTCGCTGTTGCTGGAAGACAAAATAGATCAATGCTCTGGCCACTCCTGAAGGGAGTACTCGCTTAAAGATAGGAAAGAAGGAAGGAAGGAAGGAAGGAAGGAAGGAAGGAAGGAAGGAAGGAAGGAAGGAAGGAAGGAAGGAAGGAAGGAAGGAAGGAAGGAAGG
>PTEX01000001.1:2264991-2480274 GCA_003342815.1 Eudromia elegans
GGAAGGAAGGAAGGAAGGAAGGAAGGAAGGAAGGAAGGAAGGAAGGAAGGAAGGAAGGAAGGAAGGAAGGAAGGAAGGAAGGAAGGAAGGAAGGAGGGAAGGAAGGAGGGAAGGAAGGAAGGAAGGAGGGAAGGAAGGAAGGAAGGAGGGAAGGAAGGAAGGAAGGAAGGAAGGAAGGAAGGAAGGAAGGAACCCTGAGGTATTTGTGCATATTGGTCAGATCTCCTCTCAGTCTTATCTTCTCCAGGCTAAACAGGCCCTGCTCGCTTGATCTTTCCTCATACGACTGATGCTCCAGTCCCTTAATCATCTTTACTCTACGCTGGATCCTCTCTAGAAGCTCCGCATCCCTCTCATCCTGGGGAGCCCAGAACTGCAACCAGTACTCGAGGTGTGGTTCCTCAGGACTGTTGCAATAGAGGATCATCTCTGTGGCTGTGCAACTCCACTAACTTTAAAGGCATTTCACTAGACCTGGCCTTGGGGAATCCTTAGGGCATCCATGGAGCCAGCACTCCACGAGGCCACACTGGCAAAGGCTTGGTTCACCCAGCGCACAGTATCTATACAGCATTGTTGTAGAGTAGAAATGGGCAGAAGAGTGGTTTTTTTAATCAGATGCCCCCTTTTCACAAATGTACATTCCCATCAAAGAGAAATTTCATGCCTGGCGTGCAGCTATTTCAAGCCTAGTATTCAGCTCTGTGCTTTATTCCCAGAGGAGGGAATGGCTCAGGCTTTGTTTTGCCAGACAGGAGGATGCTTGCACAGTCAGCAGGGCCGGGATGACACATGGAAAACGATTCAGCAGTGCCTGCTTCCAGACTCCGCTGGCGCCGATTTCTATGGACGTCAAAAAGAAAGATAAAAAAAGAAATGAGGAACTGAAGAGGGAGTTCTCAAACCTTTTATCTCCCATCAAAGGGTTCATCTGTGTCTTTATTATCAATGTGCTCTATATTCTTTGAGATTTACTGCTTCGATGTATTCTTCTGAATTCCTGCAGATATTTCCAATAATGTCATAAAGATATGCTCTATTCTTGAGTTATTCTGTACAAAGTAATATGTTATTCTGCTGTTAACTTGGCCAGAAAGTTAGCATCCTACGTATTATAATTGCAAACCAGCACCATGAATATTTGTGAAATAGGAGATATGAATGGTTTATTAGTCTGGAGGCAGATTCTGAACCAAGCCTTCAGTTGGCAGAAAGAGAAATTTTTGTCTTCACGAGGCTGCAATCACCAACAGAAGGAAAGAACTGGACCATTTTCCATTTGCCCCCCAAGACCTTTTTGAGAAGGTGTTCAATGTACTGGAAAAACCCAAATTACATTCAATTTTGTCTTTAAAAGTGTGCAAGCTTTTTAAATCCAGCAGCTGCAGTTCACTGGTAAGTGCACCTCGTGTAAGCATTTTTTTTGCTGTGCAAACCAGCTGCAAAGAGGGCTTCAAAGTGGAAAGAGCTAAGTGTGTAGATTAAATGAGAGAGACCTGTGAAAGTTTTAGAGTAAATCTAGTCAGGCCTGGTTTGCAATATTTTGACATGTGAGGGTCATCAAATGCCAGAGCGGCTGAATGGTTCATAGAGTTTATTCTGGTCTTTGCAGTTTGATTACAACAAACTTTGCATTAATGATTTACAGAAAATCTCTGTACTAGGGGTGGGAATGTTGTTGTAGTGGAGGTGAGATTTGAATATTGAGACTGGACATCTCATTTTCACTGAAATCTACAGTCACAGTCCTGCCTTCCTCGTCATTCAGAGGTGAAAAGGCAAGCTATATAATATATCTGAAGATTTAAAATGTACTCATGACCGTAAGCTTTTCCAACGACAAAGCCTAAATAATCTAAAAGCCATCTGATCTCAGTTATTACTTAATATAGGCTAACAAATCTGAGGAAAAACTGCTTGACATTTGCTCATCCAGAAAAGTAATTTAATTTAGATATTCCTTAGCCTACTCTGATTGAATAATGGGAATAAATTCCATTAACTGCTCTTTTCTTTTAAAACACATATTTATCCCAGAATTGGGCATGGAAGAAATGTTTGATTTTAACTCATTATTTTTTAGACAACTCCAGAGAAAATATCTGAACTCTGAATACTTCAAAAAGATTGGGGAATCTAGTATTTTAGCAATACAGATTCTGTTTTTTAAGATCTTTTGAATTTAAGATAATAAGGACTGAGATAAGCAGAATTCATTTAGTTTACTGAAGAAAACCTGTTTTAAATAAGAATGAAGAGGTGCTCACCTTAATGAAAGGAAGCATATGGCCCCTATGGATCCCTCTTGGTGGTAATGCTGTCACACTCACTCCGTGACATTCAGGGTGACACATTGCAATCTCCTACAGACTGAGTGGGAAAAATGAAAGAAGTTGGCATCTTGCTGTGGAAGGAGACATCTGGCTGGCCACATTTTTATAGCTGACTTCCCTACACTATCCTTGATACTGCAACCAAAATAACTTATTTCCCCCAAAATCCTTCTCACCATTCTGCTAAGAAAATGACTCTGTTCATCTGTTCATGTGGGTTATTATCTGCTGCAGTTCCTTACATTGTTCAGATCTGCATGTTGGAAGGAATTATTTCCCTTATTTCTGCTTCCAATCTGAATTATTCAATGATTCTATGACTCTGTCACCTATAAACTAAAGAAAAAAAATGAGAGAAACATCTCTTAGGCAAGATTTGCATTATTTTACTTTTCATCATAACGTTGCTAGATAGTCTTTTCTTCTCCAGAACTTGCAATTTTGCTTAGTTTTATGTCCAATGATCGCTTCTTTTGGGGTACGAGTTATGGCGATGTTGTCAACTGATTTATATCTCCTTTTCTTAGGAATTCTACAGAGCACCACCAGTTTTGCCATAATGCAGACCCTGAGCCAAATTCATCCATCCTTGCAAACCTACAGGGAAAGGCTAAAAAACCCAGTTACCTCAGCAGAGAAGCTCTTGGGGAAAGCCCATGCTCTCTCCACTTCTGCTATCTTCTTCATCCTTCACAATCCCTGCATGAGAGCAGTCACCAATCACCCCAATTTACTCAGTTTTTCTCAATCTAGACCATGTTTCACAGATATCTTTGAAAGTTTGATCTGCCCTCTCTGTCCAAAAAGGATACCAAGAATTGACAACCCATGAATGGGTGAAACACATGCTCTAGGAGACCCTGCGTGTGCAGGGGGGTTGGACTAGATGACCTCTAGAGGTCCCTTCCAACCCTAGGCATTCTATGATTCTATGAAATATTTAATTCCAAGAAAATCTGTGGTTTTCCTATGGAAAAGGATTTTGCTTCCCACACCAGAGAGGTCATGGATTTTTTTTTTTTGTCACAGAAAATCAGAATATCTGCCTGATCACAATGTGTAGAGGCCTCCTGTCCTGAGGAGCCAGAGGTGCCTAGACATCCCTAGTGAGAGGTGGATCCTTGGTAGCATGGGCCACAATTTCAACCCAAGGACAAGCACAACCCCATGTCCTGGTGGTGCTCAAAAGGGAGGGCTAAGCCTGAAGCCGGGCCTTGTTAGACTCCAAAATGTGCCTTAAGTGGGTGATTCAGCATAAGAGAATTTCACTCAAGTTGACCAAAATTTGATGTTTCTAATGGAGAACTGTGACAGTTCACATCAGGGTTTTCCTGAATGCTCGTAACAATTTCATTAAATTTCTGGGGAAACATTTTTATTTTTCTCAGAGCCTTTTTTTTTTTTTTTTTTTGTTCTCAGTCCCTATTATGGGAGGAGACCAAGATGCGATTTTGGAGCTGACAACTTTTTGCAAGGCAGATCTGGTGTACTAATTCAAAACTCTTAAAGTCGCATAAGGCAAAGTGTTCTGGTTTCCATTGTCATGGATTTCTTAAATAGCAGCACAGTATTTTACTGTGAGAAAGCACTGAAATTTCATTTCTTTCAGTTTTTATCTAAGGGGAGCACTGTTCATGTGAATTTTTATGCAAAGTCTAAAATCAGAAATAGGTGGCTTGATTGACTGAACCCTCCCTAATGAGATATCTTGTTCATCTCTGCATCACTATTTTACCTTACAAAACAGAATTTGGAAGTTCCTCATTCTTTATGCTTAAAACATTGGCAGGTTTGAGCAAGTTTCCACTGACTTTTATATTTTGGTTCAATTATGTGTCTCTAACAATAAAATCTGAGCAATAATTCATGACTCTTCCTAGGCATAAATGTAGACAGGAATGAGATGGGAAAGTTGGGAAGCAAATCCCAGTTACAGGGGGCAGATTGAAATCCTTTCTCTTATTATTTTAATCATGATAGTTGAAGTTGTGTGTGAACTGAATTCTGCCATGAAAACAGTGTGTCTTCACCCAAAGTTAGAGTTTTGTCTACATAGTCTGCAGTCTGCAAAGAGGCGTAAGATCAATGTTCTTTCCTTTTTCCATTTTTTTTCCTGAGTTTTTTTCTTTTTTTTTTATTTTTCAAAAGACATCTGAGGAGCTTTTCTACTTCCCCATCACTGCTTCTACTTTATATATTCTTTGCATGTTCTTTGTCCAGAATTGCAGGTCATTAACTTTCTAAGTCCATGGATTTGATTTTACCTTATTTTATGTAGAAATGTTGTTATTGTGCTTCAGGGTTACAACCGAGATTACAAGTGCAATTTGTACTTTTCTCTGCCGAAAGGTTTAATTTGAGGCTATCTATGGCAGTTTAATATTACAGGAGATCTAGGAGGTGATCCTTATAAGCATGGGATTAAATGCAGAACTTTTTTAGATGGAAAAATGGACTCTTTTTTTCTCTTATTTTGAATGAACTATCAGACTGTTACCATGACTGATGTGAAAAGAATCCAGACTCTTAACACTTTCCATTTCTATGAATTTTGCATCGAGGTTAAAAAAGATAATGATCTTTGTAAAAGCAGCTTCCAAATCACTGCACAAAGATGTGAGTTTTAGTGCTTTGAACGTGGATGAGGTATTCATTGCTCTGGAGATTGTAGACCTGCATTTCTAAGTTGAGAAAGGACTTTGCTTTAATTTAAATTGCATAATTTTGGTGGGTCATGTTTAATATAATTAGACATGATAGCTTTGCATATCTGTTCAAAGAAAGGATCTCTTTCTGGCAAAAAACCAAAACCCTGATAAAACTTGTAAATACTTTAAAATTCAGTTTCATTCTGGTGAAAACTTCCAGCTTAATAATTTTGGAGGACGAGGCGTTCCTCACAGAACTGGACCAGGGTCAGTTCAGCCTCTCTGTCAACTGTGACATGTTGACCTTGACGTGCAGAAATAATGTTGTGTGTTGACACTCACTTGTTGAAAACAACAGTCTTGACACAGATTTAATCTTTTAAAGGCCTAGTGGGAGCTACAGAGGGTCGTATCTAAAGCCTATTAAAACAAGTGGGAATAACCTCAGCAGTGACAGTACTTCTTAAGTTACCCTGTGAAACTAGCAATCTAAGGCTCATCTCATCAACCTGCAGTTCAGCTTCTGACTAGACTCTTCTCGCAGGGGAGCAAAGAAAAACAGATATTTATAGGATGCCATTCATTCTATTTTAATGCAGATTTGTGAAATAGGCCATGTGAATTGTGCTCTAACAATATCTCTTCCTCTTCATTGCTCGTGAAGGTGCAGATATGTCAAATGCAGGTATGGGAAATTAGGTGAGCAGGACGCCAGTCAGTAGCGGTCTAGGAAGATCTTTTGAAATGTGCAGCAGATGGCTCTGAAATGTCTGGTGTCCTGCCTGGTTCACCGGAAAAATCACAGAGTGCTGTGCTCTATTTATAGGAAACCAGGACAAAAATCCTTGGACAACTCAATGCATAACAATCATCCCACAATCTATTTCAGTCAAATCCGTGATTGGTACAAGACACTTTTTCTTAGCTCGTGTGCTAAATACCTGTTTACAAAGTCACTGCTACGTTTGCAAGGGGACCCTGCAGCCTCCCTGCTCGCACCCGTGTTGAGTATTGCAGCAGCTTTGGTTAGCACTTGCTCATGGGAGTCTCTTGCCATTGCCAGCCTCGCAGCAGCTCCGTGCTTGCCAGCTCCGGGGGACTCCTGACGCCGCGTCGGGATGTTTTGGCACAGCAAGCTGGCGCTGTTTTAATATTGCTCTTCCTTGGGTGACACTATGCCAAGAATTCTTCAAAACTCCCTGAAATGATTAAGGGAGCTTTAAGGTAAGAGTAAAATGAGCATCGCTAAACTAAAACGCAAAATAAGAAATCATTTTTTGGGTGTAGAATGGCATAGCAAAGGTTAAGCGGCAGTGTACCTTATGCCAACCTCTCTCTCCAGGCTGTTCTTAGTGAATTTCTTTCAGTGAGCTGGTTCTCAGCTCAAGATGACGTAGAAAATAATTGACCTGTTTCTCAAAAATAGGGACTCCTTTAATGGTGTCCTATCCTTAGGCTTTGCTGTCCCTAAAATGAACTGTTTGCAAGAAATCTCATCTCCTTTAGAAAGTATCCATTGATCTTTCCTTGAATCTTAGAGCGACTGAGCGACTCCATACTGATTTAATGCAGATGCTGACACTGGTTCCTCTGCTCATGGCAATAATTTCATGTTGTTGTGCCTTTGGTAGACCCCCCTGTACTGGGTAGATCTTCTTAGGCTTGAACATGGGGTTTACTGTAACAAAGTGCATTTACACCATATGAATGAACTTCTTCCCAATAGACAAGGAAGAGGCACAAAATCTCTGATGAATAGTTCCTTCATGAGAAAGATAAGCATACGTATTTCCTAAACATATGTGTTACATATGAGATTTGGGGGCTTTCTGAACAGTTGTATTTACACCATCTCCAGATTGTGGAGTTTTTGGCTGATGCTTTATTCATGAAATCCTGTTCACCTGTTTAAGAAGAGTTTGCTGGAGACACATAAGGAGATACACAGTGAGAGGAGCCTGTGAGGAATCTGGATCATCATGTAGACGTCCCAGTAGAGAGGACAGCTTAAAATAGCCCAGCTGAAACTAGAGCAGAGTGAGGCATGCCGTACACCTTGCACAAGAGCCAACACAACCTCCATGTCTTGCCTCACTATCAGGGGCACAATTGCACATGGTTGATTTTCCATATTCCAATTCCATTTTTATGTGTTTTCTTGAGGAGAAGAAAGAGAAATTTCTCAGCAATATAAGCTGCCTGCACTGACTAGACAGGAAGTGTTATATCTGGAAAGGAATTAAATTTTACTAGTTTCCTATTGCTGACATATGACGTCTTTGCTGTTTGGCTTTACAAGTTTTGTCTTCTGTGTTTGTATCGTGCTTAGCACAGAGAGGACCGATTGCCGTTAGCCTCGGGCATTAATGGATTACCCATATAATCACAGCCTGCATACTCAGTTGCCAGGCTTGCTGCCTCCGTCTGTGCGTGCAGGAGTGACGTCTTTCTCTATCCAGCTCCCTGTGACACAGCAGGGAAGAGGGCTGAGTCACCTGTGTTATCCTCATTACTTAAAGCATCTCTGCCTGCCAGGGCATCTGGAGCGTTTGGAGGTCGTCTTGGTTACTGGGTTGTCTGTTTGGCCTCTTCAGTCCCTGGAAAAATGCACAGTACTTTTTAATGGAATAGACTTTCAGGAATGTGTGTCCACACATATGCCTCAGGAGTCAAGTTGATTGCATTTCTGTATATTTGTTAAATGACAGTAATCTGAAAAAGTATATATATATATAGCATTGGAGTTTAGCAGAAATACTCTAGGCAGTAAGATCATCAGGCTTCAGAATTTGTCCATGCCTGTTGGAAAGTGATAGTCAAGTGAGTTGTCCAGCTGCTACAGGAACACCTAGTTATTACTGTGGGTAAGTTGAGTAGAGCCTCTCATCAACTTTTGAAAATGCCTGTAGTATTTTCATTACTTTGATAAATATCAAGGGTCGCTTTGAGTCTCAGAGCAGAGATTGCTCAGTGAAAGCTTTTAACTTCAGGGTGACATTTTGCCTTAGCCTGGTAAGGTAAGCATGTTTTGAGAGATTAGTTCAAGCACACTATTCACTTTGCACAGTTAATTTTGAATCCACTCAAACAGCCTAATCTCCTGCAGGTCTGTGGGTTTCTAATGACATTAGTAATAAATCCAGACGTACCAAATATTCACCTTTCCTTCCCCCTCCACAGCTCCTCAGTAATATCCAGAGATGAATGAACAAATGCTCTCACAAAATGTCTTTAAAAAGTCTTTCCAGTCCTCAGCTAGTATTGAAGTACAGGCAGAACAGAGCTCATGCCAAGTGCTGTGCTCTTAATGGGTCGTCCTTTATCTCTAGCCTGGCCAGTTCTAGGCTGCAATGAGGATCCACATTGACACGGCCAAGTGCTACAGCATGAGCATCTATGGAACCATAAGAACTTCAGTTACAAAGGCTTGATCTCCGGCTTCATTAGCTCAGTACTAGACTTTCCTGGCTGTCTTGCCACCATCAGCTGGGTGACACAGCATTTTGTCCTGCTGTGAGTGGAAATGATGTCCCTGGAGTGCTCATTTTACCCATTAGATGAATCTCTTTTGCAGTGACTTTCCTCAGTGCCCTGTCTACACTTTTATAACCAATGGGGCTGACACATGAGCTGAATCACTGCTCATAAATAAGGGTTTAAAATGGAAAGGAATGCCTCACAAAATTTTGATTCAAAATATTTTGTTTCAAATGAGTTTTTGGAGGAAAAGGGTGTTGGAAAAGACTCTGGAGAAGCTACATCGGTGGGTAATAAGTAATAAGCAGCACTTTGAAGAGGAGGAAGCCTGATATCAAGAACTCTAGTAAAAAAGAAAGGTAAATCCATGAGGGAACAAATAATAAAACATTAAAATTACGGGTATTCTACTTAATTTAATGCTACTTTAGCACTAGTATGCTAATGTGGAAGGCTATTTATAATGCAATAAATCACTTTATCCCTTAAATTGCAAATTTAAATTTGCTGTGTTGTGTTGCCAAATTTAAAGGAGCTGACGTCGTAAATCATATTTAGCGGAAAATATCAGACTCTGTGTGTGTCAAAACAATATCATCCTGAGGGAGCTAGAGAAGTAAGCAGGCCCAGCTCAAGTTGTGCTCAAGTATGGCTTTATTCCCTGTGAGTGAAACAGCTTCCTACTCCTAAAAACACTCCAATGCTCCTTAACCTTCTGAAATCAGAGCATCTTCTTAGGAGACAGCTCAGAAATCCCTGCACCCAAGACTGACTCTAAATAATTTCGTGAATGTGTAAGTGACAGATTAACAGGGAAGAGGGATTAATGATGCACTTTCTCATCTGACTCACTCTACTCTTCCTTAGAAGTTGAAGGCAACACTGAACCAGCCACACTGAGCTGGTGTGCTAGATGGATCAGCTCTTCACAAAACGTTGGCAGCCCAGACCATGCAGTTTTGGAGCCTCACACTGAGCTGGGGTAAAGAGCAGCGAGTGCCTGGGGTATCTGGTTTGCGTTGCTGCTTGCTCTGGCTATGGGTAAGCAAGTTCCTTGGGTGGGCAGCATGATGTGGAAGAGGTTGAGGGTCAGGAGAGGAGGGCTGGAAACACAGGCAGAGTGTTTATGCGGTCTTTATTTTTGAACACGTAGGCTATAGAAATTGTTTTCAGAAATTAAACGTAACTAGGCCCAACGCACAGAGTAAATACTCTGTGACTCATGATAAGCGAGACTGCATAAAACCCAAATGGCTGTAGCAATGTTAGGACAAAATAACTTCTCAAGTACACGATGCGTGTAACAGTTTGATGGGCTCATCTAATTGCAATAAATGGCAGGTGGAATGAGGGCATTACCAAGGTTTTGCATTAGCACGCAGGTTTGATGACATTTTGATTGATTTCAGGACAGTTAATGATGGAGACAAAAGCTTCCCAGATTCTGAGAGCTGCAGACAGCCCTGTGCACTTTAGATTTTCTCTGGCATTGCTGTAATATATAACACCACGTGCTCCATTTTAGTTCACCTGTATCCTTACCCACAGCAAGTTTTTGCATCATCAGGAAAAAGACACTAATGGTTTAATTTGCATGGCTGTATCCTCATCCTCCGCAAATTTAATTGAGACTTTAGGTCAGCTTGCAGGTCATCCTGTCAGGCTGCTTGGTCACAGCATCACCTCAGAGTCATCTTGAAAAGTGTACATGCAGGTCAGTGCAATTTCACATCCGCACGAGTGACACCAGAACCAGGCTTTTCACAGGAAAAATTACAACTCTGCCTTCTACTGAAATGACTTTGTTACAATCTCTGACTTTTGTTTGGGAGGGTTTTTTTGGAAAAAAAAAGCTTTTTCCAAGTTTCGCCAAGGCACTCTTGGGAGCAGAAAATCAATAGTGATGTTACTAACTGATGTTACTACTGGCTTACAGCTGTTTGCTGCCGTGTGTGTGTCAACACCATTGGCTGTGTCAGTGCAATTAATTCTGCTGCCAACCATAGCAACACTGTGGTAATAAAATGTCAGATCTACAAAAGTTCCTGCTCATCAAACAGGTGAGACTTTCAAAGCATTTTTAATATTGGTTCAATGTTGCTCCTACCGTTTTCCCTGGGAGAGCCTGGCATTGGTTCCTTTGAAGCTTTTGAAGAGCAGAGGAACGTTATCTTTGATTCAAGGGAAGCAAAAAGACCTTTAAGAAGACTCTTGAAAATGCACTTTTTTAATCACGAAAGCCTTCATCAAGACAAAGCTGGTCAGTAAAAATATGGGTCCCTTTTCCTTCCAGGAGATACCACATGACAGTCCTGGGACACCTGGATTTTTTTTTTCTTTCTGGAGAAATGATGCTTCTTGCAGGAGGGATGGATAGGTGAGGGAGTTTTCTCCACTGTACTATGACACAGTGGTCCCTGGTACTTCTGTGGTGGTGTGAGAGACAGGTGAATGCTGAGGTTTGGGTAATGGGGATCGAACAACTCTGTCCCAAGAGGACGGCAGGGGTACAGACTGCTCTGCTGTCCCTCTTCCTCAGAACCAAGACCATGCATCTGCAGAGCCTTTGCCAGCCTAGGAGGAAGATAATTGCACTCGATATTCCCAGTATCACTTTAGGAAGAAGGACCAGCCCAAATAGCCCTTCTTCACTACAGAAAGTGATTTATTCAGTGTCATTCATCCTTGCTTCACACACCAAACCAACACAGCCAGACCGTATAGATCCTAGCCTCCTCACGGCCTGCACTGCTGCTCTATAAATAGTGCTTCATTACTTTTCAGATTGCTCACCCAGCCCCCACGTGTGTGTGCCCTCTTTGGCATGACCGTGTCAGGATGGGTCCCAGGGAGTCATCTAACAAGGCTTTGTTTTTCATGCAAACACGAGAGAATCATCATTACTCAAAACACTCCTGGTATCCGATAGCAGATAAATAGGTCTGCTGGGAAAAGGCATCTGTGGATGGATGGCCAAGAGGCTCTAATGGCAACGGTAAAAGGTTTCAGAGTGTCATCCTGCTGTCCATCATCAGTTATCTTGGAAATGTTTGCTACTGCTGTTTCTCCTTATGCAAAACAAACATGCAGACTGATTTTAATGCAGTTATTGATGCTTTTTAGTCTAGATGTGCTGGGGAAAAAAATCATCTGGCCTATATATTCTAAAACGCTGAATGAATATTTTACCCTTAGTTTGGAAAGCAAATAAGGAGCTGTCAAATCAGGTTGGTGTCTGAAAAGCAAGGGAATTCTATCATGGCTGAATTTTATGTGATTCATCTTCAAGTAAGGCAGGTTAGTTCTTTAACCTCTCCCCCATGTCTGTAGATTAAAGTGGTGCAAGACTGTTCCAGATCTTTTATGCCTAACCCTTGCACAGTCAGGATTAAATTGTATATATTCAAAGGGCTCATCTAATTCCAAGTCGTGTGCAAAAGTTACAGTAGAAGGCACCTAAAATCACAGTGGGAAAAAGGACGAACAAAGGGATCATAACTGGAAGGTTCCCAGCAGCTTGAAGGGGATCTGAAAGATGAAGTTCGCTAGAAGAGCAAAAGACAGAGGTCTTCATGGAGAAGAGGGGAATATCCAGCATTTAGAAACAAGGTATTAAAAGACGAGGAAAAGGGGTAAGTGCCAAGTGGTATAAATAGCAGTAAAAATTGTGAAAAGTTGTGCGAGCTGCTCCTGGCTTTTCTCCAACCACAATGATATCCTTTTTTAGGTTTTGCAGGTGTGGGCTCATATAAGAAGGCAGTGCCTACACGATGAAGCCTGCAGTTCTCTAATCACCTAGTTCAGCCTCCGTGCTGTCCTGCCCTCGCCCTGTTTCTCTGTGCTCTGCCCTACCATGGGTGCAGACAAGGCTGCAATGTGTCATGTAGACCAGCTACACCCGTGTACCCATCCAAAGCTGGAGGACACAAACCTGATCTGAACACCAGAAGTAGAGCTAGGGTGGGATTTGAGCACCTGTGGACATCTAATCTAAGCTATCTATGCAGTTTATGGAAAGGGAAGGTGTTTCTAGGGTGGGATGCATTTTCTGGAAGAATAGATATTTAAACATGGCAGATCAACTATACCATGATCTGCATCCCTGGACGCTTTAGCATACCCACTAACACAAGCATCTGACAGGTTTTAAAATCTTTTCTTTTAGGAGAAGGTGAATGGTACTCCTAAAATACCAAGAGCCGTGGGCGACAACAGTGGTGCCTAAAACAGAGATGAATCCCAGGATCTGGATCTTCTACAGGCTTTGGGGGACCCTTAGAAAGAGAGACCCCACTGCAAACATATTCTAAATACACTGTATTTTATAGCAGCTGAGACTGCATGGCTTCTGTCCTGACATGTCATCTTTCTTGTGGCTGTCCAGATTATCCCAGGACTGACTCATGATGGTCCTTGGATGACCTACCAGGAGAAACAATGCCTAAGTAGGTCGAAACTGAGCCAGAAGTACAGGGAAGAGTAAAAAAATAAAATAATATAATAATAATAATAATAATAATAATAATAATAATAATAATAATAATAATAATAATAATAATAATAATAAAAGCGGTTACCTTTGAAGCTGCTCAGCTCCAGAGCTCCACTAGCTTGTTCAATATGAGGCCCTACAAGGCCCTGACGTGGCAATAAACTGGGGATTGTTTGGTGTGCAAAACTGCTATATGGCTTCAGGACTTGAATAGGAAAAGGTACCTCATGTCTTCTCACCTGAATTCCCTGGGGTGTCTCCTGGTTCAGGCCTTATGAGAATCAAACATTTTTTCTCAAGTAAAAATGAGCTTGAGAACTGCCATTACAACATTACCAGTGTTGTAATTAGATAAATATTAACAACAAGGAGTTTAAAAGTTATTGTATGTGTAATACATAATTTTATATATAAGAATAGGACGTTCTTTTAGTCTTACTATTTAACTTGAGGTTCCAAAGAGTGTGAGAAGTTTCCGAAACCTTAAAGTAAAAACTTAAGTATAAGCAAGAATTACTTATGGCTATTTTGACTCCACTCAGAAAAGCTTCAATATAAGATATCGTGTCTTCAAGGAACGTTAATCCTTATCCCAAACAAAGACTGACTCAGGTGGAGAGTACACAGACAATCAGGTTATCTGAGAAAATCTGATCAGGCAAAGTGGTCCAAAAGCCGGAGTGAGAGGTGAGAGCGGGTAAGTTCTTGAAGGATTTTGTATCAGGAAGAGTGGAAAAGGGTTAAACTCTTCCCTTCCCCTGCGATATACTCCCCCACAAGCTCAAGTCAGCCTACAGGCCTGACTAATCCGGAGCGTGGCTGCTAATTGCTGTCATCCAAACAGAAGCTGGCAACCATTTAATTTTCCCTTTCGTTTGGTGTCATTAACATTAGCAACACATGGGCTGCTTCTCCCGCCACGGCTAAATGGCTACTGGAAAAACCTAGGGCCTGAGCTCTGCAAACATCAAAGGCCACGATTAACCTCAAGTGTCTCACTGATGTCAAAAATAACCGCTTATGGACCTTTATCCTAAATGCTTAAAAGCTGCCAGTGTTTTCCTTCTGAGCACAAGCACAGCCGCAGTACAAAGGTGGATGTTTAAGAGCATCTTTAACTCACACCAAACTAATGGAGAGGCGCTATAATGCACAAACAATCCTGAAAATGAAGCTTGAAATAATTCTCTCAGTTGTTCTTGTATAAATTATTACTTAAAACTTAGCTTTCTTCTCTTTTCTTCCCCCTGTACTTTAAAGTAAAAGAACAAGGCGATTGTTTTTAACTCAAATTGCATGATTTCTCTGAATTGCTTTCATATCCTCTCACTCAAATCAAAATATTAGGTCAAGAATTCAGCTGGAAATCTCAAAACTCCTAGTGGCATTTACTGCTATCTGCCTTTTACTAGATTTAAAAATCCTTTAAGTATGTTCCCATAGGCTTTGTTGTTTTTGTTTTTTTAAAGTTGTATCATCATACAGATGATACAGAGCCGGCTCTGCTTTATTCTAGCTCAGATGCATATTTCTAGCGAAGCTGGTTAAATCTGCAAACAGTGCTTACCTTTCCTGATGGCCTCACGCTTGCTGTGCGATGAAGAGCTTTTGCCATCCTGCCTTCAGGTAAGATTTGCAGGATTTGATACTGCGGGCGTTTCAGGTCCTGTTCAAATAGCAACGCAAACAAAGTGACAGCGTTGCTTTAAAAGCCAAAGACGTTTTCGAACCTTTAATCATTTTGAAACGTAAAGCAGTAAATAAAAAAAAAGTTCACTGATCTGAGCGATTTTTCTTGCTAGGAAGACAGCAAGTCTCACAAAAGACTGTAAATATTTTTCAGCAACAGACAATGCTAGAGATTAGGAGGTAGCCTTCTATTTATAAATTGAGTTGTTCCCATATAAATTGAGTAATTCCCACTAAATTAAATAATTTAGTGAAACTAGGAGAGAATCTCCCTTTCCTGATCCAGCCCTGGACCCCTGCATGGGTGGAAAGGGCCCTTCCCGTTGGAAAAAGTGATGCTGCAAACAGGTGTGCTTCCCACCACAATGTTTTCTCATTCAAGGCCAACATCTGGCGCAGGATTCACTTTTCAGGAAGTTAACCTCGTATCACCCATTTTCCTTGCAGGAAATGAACCCAATGTAATGAACCCAACCTAAATGATCCGAGTCCAGGTGTGTTTGGAGCGATCTGTTTTCTTTCCTCTGGCTAGATCTAGATGTGGAGCAAGGCTCAGTGTGGGAGCGAAGGGAAAATTCAAGTGTGTCTTCCCTCCGGATCTCTGCAGCCAGGTCCTCAAGGGGATGAGCATGAGATGAACACACGAAGCCATTTAGAATTAGTGACTAGCGTCACCAGCTAGCCCGGGGGTAGCCAACACAGACACACATCTCCATGCTCCTGATCACCGCTCAAGAGATGAATAAAGGCTGAGTCAAACCTGCATCACAAGGATCGCAGTTGAATTGCTAATAAATAAATAAATAAACAAGCACTCAACAAGTTAGAAATCATGAAAAAAGCATTACGTGTTGAGACTGGAAAAGGTGGGTCGGCAGAGGCAGGATGCCTGTGATGGAGGTCGCTGTGCTGGGTGTTGGCTGTCAGAGGCAGGAAGGAAGAGCTGGAGAGGAGCGGGATGGTTTATGAGGTGGGACAGTGATGCCAGGGCCTGGTGGTACCTGAGCCAACGATTAACTGCAGAGAGATGCAAGATATTGCATGAAGGGGGCATGAAATCTCACCCCAAACACTCCCCCTAGGGAGAGGGCTCCTTTCTGTGCTGGTGCCCCTGGGTCAGACCGTGGTTCAGCTGCTGCCCTTGTCCCACAGGGCAGGGGCAGCCCCAGAGGCTCCAACCAAGGGGACAGGAGGGACCCAGCACCCCCTCGCCATGCACGAGCAGGGGACAGAGATCCTGGCTGTGTCCCCTAGCCAGGATGATGTGGGGAGGATCCTCATGGTGTCACTGCCACCCCAGAGCCTGTGGGGTGGCAGGGGGTGGGATGGGGATGTGTGGGATGCAGGGATGCTGCCGTGCTCCAGCAGGGATGAACAGAGGGTGTCACCGCAGTGTCACCCCCATCCCGGACCCTGTGGGGTGGTGCAGAGGTGGGATGCGGGGATGTGGGAATGCTGCCGTGCTCCCAGCAGGGATGAGCAGAGGGTGTCACCGCGATGTCGCCCCCATCCCGGACCCTGTGGGGCGGCAGGGATAGAGGAGGGCCGTGCCTCGGTGCCGTGTCGCCGTCCCCGCGGTGTCGCTGCCCGCGCGGGGCCGGATCAGCGGCGGGCAGCGTGCGCCTGCGCTGCCTTCCTCCTCCTCCTCCTCCTCCTCCTCCTCGCGGCGCGCTCCTCCTCCCGCGGCTCTGCCGGGCCGGCGGCGCGGGTGATGCCGCGCTGCGGGCGGCGCCGAGGGCAGCGCGCGGCGGGCGCGGAGCTGCCCGGCTGAGGCCGCGGAGCGGAGCGCGGAGCGGAGCGGAGCGGAGGATGCCGCGGGCCGGCGCGGGCCGGCGCCGCTGCCTCTGGGGCTGGCTGCTGTGCGGCTGGCCCGCCGCCGCCCTGCTGCTGCCGCCCTGCCAGGAGGTGAGACCCGTCCCCGCTGCCCGCTGCCCGTCCCCGCTTCCCTCCCTCCGCGGGGTCCCGCGCGCGCGGGGGTGGGGAAAGGCACCTCCGCGGCGCGCCCCTCCTCGTCGCGTCGGGCCGCGCGAGCAGCCCCGGCCGCGGGGCTCTGCAGCCGCCCAGCCGGCGCGACCCCCGTCTTACCCCCTCCCCAGCGGCTCCTCTCCCCTCGAAACGCCGGAGTCCCCCCCAGAACGGGGGTCGGCAGGAAACCTCCCGCATCTGCCCCCGGTAACGTCGGAGCCGGAGAAGCCCCCGGACCAGCAGGGCAGGGACCCGGTGCTGTCCCCACAGTGGCTGTGGGACAGACGCGACCAGCGCAGGTGGCCCTGGGGAAGGTGGCTCTGCTGCTCCTCTCCTGCCGGGGTGTTCCTCATCCCCTCCTGTTGTGGGGACCTGCTCCCGGCTGCTTCTCCACAGGTGACGTGGAGCTTGTCCTGCGTTTGGAATCCGGAGCAGGGGCAAAGGGGCACGTGGTGGCTTGGGGTGCTCCACTAGCAAGGAGACCTGGTGCAACCGGGTGGCAATGGGCAGTCCCCCTTCTTCACGATGCTCTGGAGCACGCAGGTGCTGGGGTCCACAGGAGCCTCCTTCCTCACTCTGCACTTTGCTGGTGCGCTGTTCAGCACCAAATAACTTGTGTGTCCTGAGATGATGTGTGGCTGCAGCCTAGGGATGGGGATAAGGTTCTGGATCCTGGCTCGGGGGAGGTTTGAGGAGCACCATGGCTTGGGGTGCAGGAAGGACATCCCTGACCTGGGCAGAGTCCCTCCCTCTTCAACCACTGAATCCTCCTTTTCTCCTTCTGAGGAGCAGAGCTTCAGCAGGAGAGCACAGCATTAGTGTGGGGACAGGGACATTTCTCAGGAGGCTGAGGGGAATGCGGTGTATCTAGTTTTGGCCATAAGTGAAGGCAGGTTTGTGTGTTCTCACAGAGGGTCTGACCTAGCACCTACCTCCCTTTAGAGTTGGTGCCCTCTAGGACGAGGCCCATCTCTTCTTAGCCATTACCTAAGACTGAAGCAGAGTGGATGGTTAAAGGTTGAATCTTGACAGAAGTATCGAATTTATATGGTCATTATTTTGACGATTACAGGCTGGGCTGTAGGTTTTCCTCCCAAACCCAACTTCGGTGCTCCTTTGGATCTGGGCCTCGAGGGCTTTTCCTTTCTGTTCATCAGGATGGACAACATTTGTTTAAATATTTTCAAGTTTCATTCACATACACCTTAAGACAGAGACTTCCCTCACTCACGGGGCAAAATCCCGTGGGAACTAAGTCCAAATGTGTCTGGATGGAAAAGAAAAATAAGGTCTTAGCTTCCGACAAGCAGGGTTCATTTTTTTGCAGGGAGGAAGAGCAAAAATTGATAGTTGATGTAAAACAGGGCTGAGACGTGTTTCTCTCTACACTTCACCAGGCTAGACTGATTACTCTGGGTGTATTGCTATTAAAATGACAGCAAAACCTCCCTTCCGAATGACTCCAAATAGAGCAGACTCAGACTGGGATGAATTCTTGGGATGAGAAATGCTGCTTGATAAGAGGATGTTACAGCCCTTTGAAGACTTGGTTAGGGTCTTACTGTTTTAAATCCAAAAGACTTGAAAAGCACAATGCTTAATGCACTGGAGGTAGTTTATTTTTGCATCTGCAGGGGATCTTTCTTTTAACTGCATTTTTTTTTTCTCTTCCTTGACAGCTTGTTTTTTTGTCTCTTCACTGTTGTGAGAAAGAGGCATATCTGCCAGTCCATGAGATTTCTGCACTGCTACAGTATTTGGAGCAGTGGGATCTCTGGCTATGCCTGAGGCTCCATGGTGCTCTAATAACATAGATAATAAAAATAACAATGTCTTGAAATGTCTTTTTTCAGGAACCTTTTGAGATTGCTTTTTTTAATTCATTTGGAGCTCCAATAGTTCACAGGAGAATGGGTTTGGGGCTGTCACCCACACCACAGTGGGTTTGAGAAAAGCATCAAATCAAATGTAAGAGCATTTCATATGAATATTCCCACAGGCATTTTTTATGTAGTAAATGTATTTAACCATCAGGAATAACAAGGTTTGGTGCAGCTATGACACCCATACACACCAGTGGACTTTGCTGAGCCCCCCGACACTGGCAGTTCCCAAAGGCTTGCTCCAAGACAGCTGCTATGGGATGAGGGTTAGTGTGTCACCAGCGCCCTTTGGGTTTGGGTGGCCAAGGTACCTCAAGGATGCACAAATTTGGATGTCCCAGTGACATCCAAATGTAGAACAGTGTCCTGTTCTACAGGTGACTTCCCCACTCCAATCAGGACAGTGGCAGAAGAAGAACTACTGAGTGGGTTCTTGCTACTGGTAGCAGTGGTGAACAGGCTATCACAGATGTTTCATGTGTTGCCTACATGAGTGACTTGAAATGGAGTTGATGACCCCCTCATGATTTTCCACTGGGATGCATATTGCCCTGTTGCAGTGGAACTTATGAGTTGGCTCAAGCCCCTCACCCTGGCGCTGCTCATTTTTGTGAAGTCTTATTTTCCACTGCTTGCTTTGGGCTTTTTCTGAACTTTCCAACTGAATGAGCTTCCTTTGGCTTCCCCTTAGAGACTCTCCCACATTTGAGCAGAATTTTAGGACATTTTATCTGATATTCCACCTAAGTGGATCTTTTCTTCATTTCATCATTCTCCTTCTCTTGTTTTCTCAAGTATGAAAAAAAAGGAGTTCTTCTACTTCCCCTCCGGACAAATTGTTTGCATAGAGATATATGAGGTGTCTGTTTGCTGTTATATGCTTTTTGATTCTCAATCACTCTACAGATTGAGAACAAATACATATGTTTTGGACACACATAATAAATGTGATTGCATTACACTGGTTTACATAGTGGAGCAGCAGGTAAACCAAAAAAAAGAATCCTAAAATGACTGAGTGGAAAGCATAACAGCAAAAGTCTTCTGTAAAATGTATTCCTTTCTTACAAGTCTACTGGAATTCTCTGCAGAAGATATAACTGATAGAAATAATTTATTTGGGCAGTGAAAAAAATCTCTTAGAAAATCAAGATGAACTAGGAAGTGTTAAGGAGGGTGGTGAAGCATGAACGTGAAACTGGGTCAGGTACAATGAATTAAGGGTGTTGAAGTAACGTCCAGTTTCATCGAGAGAAAGGTTGGAAAAAAAAAAGGTTGTGGCCAAGTTTAGTACTAAGTACCTCTAGGTGTATTGGTATATTAAGTCTAGGGAATACAGCAAGATAAGTGCTCTGGGAAATGAGGTGAAATTCCTGTGTTTCTCTATGGAGGCTGGAGAGAAGCCAGTTAGTCTCGGGAAGAACTTTACGTAACAAAGCTATATAATTAGCTAGTGCACCTGTCAGCAGATACAGACCAGCAGGAATAACAGGAATGTCTGCCAGGAGGAATGTGAATGATCTTACGTGTCCCTGTGCTTTGAGCGAGCAGTGCCTGCTTGGGAAGAAGCCTGGGGCCGCTCATGGAGGCTCAGCGGAGACATCACCCTATGAGCTCATGGTGAAACAAGTTGAGCAGGTCATTTAACAAAGATCTTGCATCTTATCATTAGTACTTGGGAACCCTGAGTACTGTGTTTGTACTAGAGCTAGTTAATAAACGTGCAGTGGCCACAGCAAAGAAGGTGGTGTTGTCTAGAGGAAAAGAAAGAAGAATATGTATTAATGTAAGGGCCAGAGAAAATGAATCACATACAAGTCTTTAAGATAATGCAGAAATGAAAAAGGCTGTCTGTGCACTTGAAGGGGTAAATGTTATTACTGCTGAAAGGTAATATTTTTTATTTATATTTAACTGTAATCAATGCTTGGGTTTTCTTGGTCTCTGGGACTCATTTCATTTCTATTTGCTTTAAAATATCTGAAGGATGTTAGCTCATTGATATGTTTTGGAAGGAATTATTCTAACCTGATCTTTCATTGTCCCTTATTGGTTTACTTTCCCTGTGTCTGAAGAATCTGTGCTAGTTATTTTGGCAACAAAGTAGGAGCTATATTATCTGCTGGGGTGATTCAAAGTTGTATTTCTGATTTTCTAAACACCCTTGAACATCTGAAAGATTCTTAATTTATGAACCATTCATAGCCAGCAGAAGCAGCTGAGGAAAGTTTCCTAGATGGATTGTATTATTACTAGCTCTTGTTATGTGGACTTGCATTTTTGAGGTGAAACGAGAAAAAATATACAGCTTCCATTTGCCATTTTGATAGAAGGCCATAAAGATGAGGAAAGATGAGCAATAACCACGCTATAAAAATGCTGTCTGTAAAATCAATGAGGTGGAACTAGGTGCAAAAAGGAGAGAAGACAGCGGCCAAGGCATGGGGATGGCCAAAGACAGCATTGCCTGCAGTACACAGGCGAAAGGTGGGCTGAAACATCCCTGAATTGAAACCCTGAGAAGGAAGATGGTGCTTGTATGAAAAATGCAAAATGGATCATGGTCATAATGGCTCCAGATTAAGAAAATTAGACATGGTGCTGTAATAGACCGTAAACTTGAACAACTAATATACCTTCAGCCAACAAAAGATTATTTGTCCTCTGCCATGAAACAAAGCTTCACTGTTGGGAATGAGCATTTGTCAACATAAAGATTGTTTTTTAGAGAGGGTAAGTGAGGACGTGAGCTCTGCTGGGATTCCCAGCACAACCGTGACCTGTACTAGTTGGCAATATTGGGAAGACGGGTGCTGGGATGAGTGTATGTATTGACTGAGGTTATTTGCTGCCTCTGCAGGGCCACATTTTCCAGCAGGTGCCATCTGAGAAAGCTTTAGCAGTGTGTTGAGTTATGCCAGTGGATGACCTGGATCAGGTACATGGGACTTGGCAGAGAGAGGCCTTCAGAGCAGGCTTTTCCTATGGATGCATCAGAAGCTACTGATACCTGCTGAAGGAAGTAGTAAACTCAAATTAAAAAAAAAAAATCAAATAAGTGGAGACTAGATAAGGCGTAGCAGCAAAAAGGCAACTTGGACCCCTTACAACGTGGTGGGAAAGTAACAGTGTTAGAGGGGTGCCAGGGAAAAGGTCTCTTGTGTCTCCTACACACTGTCAAGGTGTTTCTAGGAGCTGCTACCACAAAGGTGTTTTGTCTATATGCAGCATAGCAGTGTATTTCATAAATCTTCCATTTGCTTGGAAAAGAGGCTGTCTCCCCTCCTCCTAGTAATTATTTTCTCGCTTTTATTTTGGGCCTGAAAATCTGTTTAGGTTTTGGTTGAGGGTAGTCAAAACATGTTGGTTTTCAGTCTTTTGGAAATGAAAAACTGTGCGTACAAAGAAAAAGAATTATTAAAATTCTTTTTTTTTTTTTTTTGTCAGCCCTCTCTTTTTTAACAGAAGTAGTTTTCATTACAAAATGCCAGCCAGCTCTCGTAACTACCTTGCTTTGCAACCTTTACAGTGCTCACCTTTCTCAAAAACACCCCAGGGTTCGCAGCCGAGTTATGATGCTCTAAGACCTCACTTAGCGCCAAGCTGCTGGGTGCCCTCGGCCAGCTACAGCAGTCCTGTCACTGTGTGGTGGGGCAGATCAAACGCTGGTTCGTCTGAAAACGAATTTGTCAGAAATTAAAAAGAAAGGTGGAGGAAGGAATTAGGTTTTATCTGGATAAATGTGCAGGTACGGCGTGCTGATTAGACTTGGATACTAGGGAGATGGTTGAAGCTAGCTGGTAGCACATGAGGTGGGGGAGATGGGGTCAGAAGGATTGCTGTTTTTCAGGGCAATGCCAGCTTGTGTCCATTTAGGCTAATTATGAGTCTTCAATCATCAGTCCAAACTTCCTTAGCTGGTGCTATAGAAGAGCCAGCCTGTCCCATGGGAAGACCCTATGGGTGGAAGCCGTGGAGAAGCCTTTGGGACTTATCAGGTGTAAGGTTGGTCTTCTCTCTCTTTTAACTTCTAAATTGAAAAACTATGGTCAGCTGGATTTAGGTTGAGCAAGGTGGCTGTATCGGGTGGTGTAGGAAGAGGACAAAAATAAGTTTGTGCGTTAACAATACTAAAGATTTGGTTTGTCCTCCTCTGTTCAGGTTCATAGGTAAGTGCTGTATCTACAATGAAAGGGGTATTTGTTGGCTATGAGATGTGCTTTCAGTGAGAAAGATCATTTGAGGTGATGGACTGTAGAGAAATGAGTATGTAAATTGATGGTGCACTCTCAGAAAACAAAAATGCACTGAATTAGTGACTTTCTGCAGGAAACTCAAGGATAAAGGTGATTAGGACTTGAGCCGTCAGCCTCAAAGCATTGACGTCCCAGAGTGTTTCTTGCTTGTGATTTTGTTCTTGCTCTCTGAAGTTTTTCAAAGGAAGATCTTCACACAGACCCGCAGTGTTTTGTACACAGGGATGGCTAGGGCTATGTCCTTTGAGGATGTACATTAGGAACGGATGGCTTGTGATTTTCCCAGGCTTTTAGATCCATGACTCCCGCTGACAGGTCAACAGCACTGATCAAATGCTGCTAGTTTCTGGGTAACTGATTTTTATCCCCTACTTTGTGTCTCCTTAAAGCCAATAGAGGGAAAGAAAATGAGTTTTCCCAAGACAGATATTCTATTCTGTTGCTTGTTTGGTTTGATTTCATCTCTTAAAATTCTTTTTTGAGAGGAAGAAGGAAGCTAGGGCCCTATTCGGACTGCGTTACACCAGAACCTGGGCTGCATGAAGGTCTATGAGCCTGTCTTGGGCATGAGGGAGGTGGTGGCTCAGGGGGATGGAGATGGAAATGGGCCCTGGCTCTTGGCAAGCTGCTCCCTGCAGACCAGCTGCTCAGCAGGTCGCCTTGCCCTGTGGCTCCCCGTGAGCGTCCCAGCCACCCAGGTGAGGGACATCTCACCTGGCACTGCTCAAACTGCAGCTGAACGCAGGGCAAGCGGCTCCTCTTCAGGCCAGGACCAGGCAGGGTGACTCCGGCTATTGATGCTGAATATAGGATCCAATGGGACTTTGATTTCCCCTTTGCTGGTGGGAAGCTTGGAGTGCTTGGCGGTAGCCTCCATATGGCACGAGAACACGGAGTTGTTCCTTCATCCAAAGCAGCATGTCCACTTAATGTCAAAGGATCCTTTTAGGCACGCACAGAGCAGCTCCTGCAATTAGTTCTGCTTTTAGCCCTCTACTCCTATGAAATAGCTGCGATCCATGGTCGAGTTCTCATTCACCCTAGAGGAGTCAAAATGTGAAGAAGCACCAAGCCCCGTGTCTTTCTGCTTTGAGGTATATTCAACGCTTGCCCTATTTTAATGTTTGCCAGCTTCTCTGAAGAATAGCTTGTCTTTTAGTTCCAGCTTGTAGTTAAAAAAAAAAAAAAAGGCTGGATTGCAGCATTGTCCATTGTGTTGGTAACCTGCTAATCTCCTGGCCTGCTTTGCTGAGCAAGGGAAAGGTTTCTTTAAGGCTGCAGTATGTGCTTATATAGGAATTGCTGCTTTCATTGGAAAGGGTGGTGGTGGGGAAAGGTACGTCTGCTCCTGAGGACTGCAGGGAAAAGATGGAAAATGTGATTCTTAAAAAGCACGGATCTGGAAAGTTAAATGAGCGGGAGCTAGGCGGCAGGGGGTTTTAAGATCCAGTGGCACTTAAATCAGTTGTAAGAATTTGATGGGGTGGAGGTGATGGTGTTCAGCTCATGGTTTTGGAAGGCTTTATGTGACTGTTACTGAAAGTACGACTTGATTAGCAAACTTTGCCATTATTCACCTCTAGCATTTGCAATGCAAATGTCTGATGGTGACCTGGTGGCACCTCGTTAGGAAACATATATTCTGGAAATAAAAACAAATTACTTAGGTGGCATCCTGCAGACAGTACCTACCCTGCTAAACACAACAGGCCCAAATAAAGGTGGTCTCCTAACTGTCCCTATCACCTCGCTGCTCCTGGCATTGTTTTGCCAATGTTCCTGGAATTGTTTTGGCCCCTAGCAGCCTGCATTTACCCTTATTTTTAGTGAAGTAGACAATAAAGATCAGTGGAGGGAGCTTTATCATGGGAGCTTTATCGTGGATTATCATGGATATAGTTACTTAGATAACTACCGTGTGAGAAGGGCATGTAGCACCCTCAGAGTTCATTACGCAGCAGAAAATCAGTATGAACAGTCCATTTGCTCGCGTATGGCAACCCATGTGTCATCCTGGCGGGAGATCCTGGCATCACAGGAGCAGCTAGGCGCTGAGGAGAGTCAGCACTTCGTACCGTAGACAGCATGACTCACCTTGCTTTTAAATATAGTCAAAGTTAGGCATCTGGTCCAATCTAAATGTCTAGCTGTCAGTGGAGTTGCCCTTCAAGAAAGATTTTTTTTTTTCCTCCACTATTTTATCTTGGAAATGGTGGTGTGATTTGCCTGCTGACCATGTCCTCCTTCCCCATTGACTCCTGGGGGTCTCAGGCTTATGTGAGCTGGACACTTAATTTTTAGCTATCAAAAGTAAAATCATATGAATCTGGACCCATCAATGGAGCTAATTTCTGTGGAGGCTAAACTGAGTGGGACTCCTGTTAGCTGTGACACAAGCCACGAGATCTCTCTGTGGGAGTTTTGAGAGGGTTCAATCACTGCAGCAACCCTTCCTACTCCTTATCATTATCTAAAGCACAACTAACACCTAGGAATGATGTTTTTGAGCTCCTGTTTGTGCTACGTATGGGATTGAGTCCACCATGTGAGCTTAAATATAGTAAACAGATTGTAACATATTGGAGCTGTTTGCCCAAGGGGCTAGGCCTGTGTTTGGGTTTGTCTTCCCAGGGTAAGGATGTGGGCGGTTGATCTACAGGTTCCTTGCAACGTGCATGACTGCAGGTTAGCTGTGTGGGAAAACCAGCTGCAGATTCAACTCTTTCGTAATGTTTTAGCCTGGGATGTGTCTATAGGGCACGAGCAACATTGAGGGACAGCTCAGGAGCAAATGCTGGTCTTCTCCTTGTCCTGCGGCCCAATGAGTCACTGCTGATTTATTTGACTGATACAGATGTAACATGAGCACTGGGGACCAGTCCCCAGCCTGGTCCTGCACCAGGGATACTCTTAGCTCTGGGCACGGTCTGATGGCCGTGTTCAAACCAAAGCAGCTTTTTGTCCATTGCTCTCTTGGCTCCAGCTGCCTTGGGTTGTTAGCTTGTCCTTGGCTTTATTTATTAGCTATTCTTGCAGTGGAAACGTACTTTGTGGGCTTGGAGGCAGCCCAAGAGGGAACTACTGGATGAGACTCCCTCATAAGAATATGTGGTTCCATATTTTTCTTGTCAAGCTGCGATTAAAGGTCTCTCTTTGTACAGCGGGCAGGGTGTTTTCAGTCCTATAACGTGGTGGAGTTCTCACAAAATCCTGTTCAGAGGCAAACAGTTGCAAGTCGAGCAGGTGTTACTGACCTCAACGCCCCAAACAACTTCATCCTGATGTCACAGATGTCATCAAGCATCTTTTTTGTCTTTTTTTTTTTTTTTCTTTAGCAACAGTGGAGAGTTTACAAATCATTCAACAGTGCCCTAAGTTTCCCAAAGATCAGTAACAAAGAAGATTCAGCTAAAAGGTTGCATATCTATATATTTATATATTTTAATTACTTCTTCATGGAATACTTTTTTTTTTCTCTTCCCCCTGTTTGAAAATAATCAGCCATCTGGTCAGCAAACAAAGTGCTGTGTGATACTGACAGCAAAGCTTGCATTGAAAAACAATTTCTCTGGTAAGCAAATGTTCGCAGCATATATAGAGCTTATTTATTTATTTTACTTTGACCCCTTCTCCCCCTTTTTTGATAAATTTTACATATTTCTAAAATTCTGAATCTGGTCGTGATCTTGAGTCTAACCAGTTTCAGCCTTCACAAAGCTTGAAGCCATTACAAATACTTACTTTTACTTTTCCTGATGACTAATTAGTGAACGAAGCACACCTTCTCCTCATTATTAGCACCCTCAGTCTTTCAGTGTGAGGTGCATGGGTAACACCATAAGCCTTGCTTATAGACAGGGTCAATATAACCCCTTTGGTTGAAAGTCTTGAAGCAGCTGCATCAGTTGAACTGCTAGTGCAGATCATGTATACTGGTACAGCAGTGACTAACACTGCTAGCGCTTAGCCAGCTTCTTTCTGTGGCTATACATATTGGCAGAAAAACCTTTGTTTTGGGGTAATTTGGGATCATTCTTTCCACATTAAAGGCTCATTGCAGTGCGCTGTTTCCTGGCTGTATCTCAAATGCAGCCTTGAGAGAGTCGGAAAGTGAAACTCTGTGTGCAGAAGCCAGATGGACTTATCAGTTCCTGTTGTTGTCCCGGCGAGGAACACCCCTAAAGTACACAACAGTCTGCAAATAGTGACAGGGAAATTAAGGCTGGGCTCTTAGTCTCCATAAGCTGTTGCTGCCCTGCTGCAGCCGAGCATCGAACCAGTGGCTTTTAATATTGCAACGTCTTTCCCCCTTGAGAAAGGAAATGTGAAATAAATGTGTTTAGAAGGAAACTGTAGAGGAGGCGACAGGGCATAAAAATGATACAAGATCAGATGGGCGGACATGATCCAGACTTCCTTCTAATAACAGTGTTGCTCCTTTTCTAATATTTTTCTGCTACCTGCTGCCACATGGGAAACCCACACACCTGATGGCAGCTGATAATCCCCAGCAGAGGCGACAGAGCTGAAGCTTTGCATGATACTTGTACATGTGCCTAGTTTAAAGCATATGAATAGTTCCACTCCACTTTTTAAATCCAAGCCTCATTTAAAATGAAGTTTAATATTTTGCTGGATTAAGGTCAGGGGGTTCTATGAGCTGCAGCAAGTCAGCACTCTGATGTAACACCAACATAGTATTAAATTCAAACAGTGGAATTCCAATAAACTGAAGATTTTTCTCTGAAGTGTAGTGTTTAAAGAAATGCATTTATTAGTATCCTTTAAAATGTTTACATCTTAAGTCAATCCGGTATTAGATTCATGCTATGTTTTTTGTACTTTTGTGCTATATATATTTGGCAGACTCCTAAAGACTAACTCAAGATATCCTTTTATATGCTTTGTAAAACATAATTGTGCAGCAGATTGGATAGGATGTTGCTGTGGGACTCTGTTACTAGAAAGGAAATGCAATGGAACGGGCCACATTGATCCCTCAAATGATTAAATCTGGCAGTGGTTCAAGTCCTCACTAGATTAAAGAGGACAACCTCTAAAATTGTATTACCTTTATACCGCTTCACATGAATGTGCTGCAAGTCCAGCAGGAGTGAGGTGGGTAGTTTGGCAATAGTCTATGAACCAAATCCTTGGAGATTCATTGTTCCCATGGATACTCTAAGTGCTGAAGTTAAACTTTGTTCAGAACACTTGTGGAATGAATGAGTGAACATAAGGAAGGAGATGTGCAGGCTTTAAGATGTACTCACACATGCCAAAAAAGTGTTTATGTTGCCCCACATGGATCACTCAGACTGGAGAAGTCTCATAAATAAATAGGCTATAATATTTATTTTAACACGTGCTCCGTCTGTCTTATTTTTCTCAAGCACACAGAACTATTTTTCCCACTGGAACTGTCATCTCAAGCCCTCATCTGGTATAAACTATTGCTTGGCTCTGTTTTATGTCTCTGAGGGTTTTAGCCTAGTGCTTCTGCACCTTCTCCAGAGTGCCGAAAGTAAGGATATTGGCGCATCCTTTATGTTGTGAAGTTATGTCGTAAGTTTATACCTTTTTCTGAATCAGATACAGAAATGTTGTGAGGGGCTTTACTAGCTGTGTGTGACTGGAAGTTCACTTGGTTGTTGCTTAAGATGTTGCTGAACTCGGATACAGCTTTGGTGTTATGGTTTGGAAGGAGGGTAAGGGGCAAGAAGGGGAAAGAAAAGGTAGACCAGGGGAATGGAAAGCTGTGCTCAACAGCAGCCTAGGGGAAATCATCTGTAGATCATCCTTAGAAGGGAGGTCTTATGGCCAGGTCTCGCCTAATGCTGATGCCCAAATCCCCTTGCTGGTCTTGCAGCAGTTGACTCAACTGGTCGGTCTCCATCTGGGGTCTTGCTCTGTGTGATTGGGAGCCTTCCCGTGGCCTTGATTCTTTCACAGACAAATACTCCGCTTTTTATGCCCTGCTTCTTTTTTTATACACGTGATGTAATGCCGTCAGTACTTTAGGTAATTGTCTTCTTGGGATTTGCCTCTGAGCTGTTAAATAGCTATAGCCTTCCTCTGCAGCTATAGCAAGCTCTTCATATGCAGATTCCCTTCTGAAGAGGCAACAATCAGAAGCCTCAAGAAAACAGAAGGTTCTTTTCTCATTTGCCAGTTTTAAGCCTTGAATATAAGGGGATATTCAAAGGAATAAAACATCAAGATTGGAAAGAAGGAGGAATTAATAAAATGCAGTATGTTAGAAGTTATAATTAGAGTTGTGATTGCATTTAGTAGTGTCACGCCTCATCCATCGTAATAACTATGTAGCTTTGAATAAGAGGCCTAGCCATATTTGCAGTGAAACATGTCTTGTTCTTAGAGAATACTTGGGTTTGTTGCACAACGCTGACATCTGCACCATAGTATGCTTTACTGAGATCCCGCGGGTGGCTTCGTTTGAGCGTCCGCACGCACGCAGTGCAGTCTAAGGCATACCATACAGTTGATGTTTGTGAGTATTAGGCACTAAACTTTCCTCCAAACAATAGGAAGGCATCTGGTGTGATAAGATCTCTGCAGACGTGTGTGAAGCTGCTCCATTGATGTGGTAGAGAGTGGGTGAGGGGCTCCCATGTAGCTGGGGACCTTTGTCCTCATGGTATGTCCACGTGTCTGGCTGTGCCCGAGCACGGTGTGCTTGGGTGAATCTTCTACCTTTGCCTGAAGCTTTCCTTGCAACGGGGAGAGCAGATGAGTGACACTGTGTGGATGGTCTTGGAAAGGCCTTCAGCAGACAACATCCTACGGCTCTTGGCTACGGTACATTTGGATACTCCTTGTGAATTGGCATACGGAGCGCGATCGTTTCCTTTGCGAGGCTGACTGGCTTTGTGCTCTGGTGGTTATGTGCTAACACTTGGGCAGCAGAACATGAGGTTTTAATGAGTTTCCTTCTTTATAGCTCTGTATGTAGAAATTTAGGAAATGTAGAATATCTGCATGCGTGTAAATAGTATCATCAAAAGTGGGAGGCATTACACCTCTTTTTCTTGAGATGTAAGAGTGATTATGGGATATATTCCTGGGATTTAAGAAGGGAAATACTTGAGCAATGGATAGAGCAGTTAAATATTGATTGTTAAAAGCATAGCCCATTAATTCTACCTTTGATGGGCTTGCATAGAATCATCAATCTTGACAGTGAATCTGACTTTTTTTTTCTTAAGTCTAAAATCTATAATAATGCTTGATCTTTCAAACCAGTAGGACTTTTCCCTCCGACTTCAATATTTCAAGTTTAAGCCCTGAGATCCTGCCTTAACAAGACATTTAAGGCCATGCATGTTTCAAAATCCCTTTTCAAATCTGTGCCGTTCTTTCATCACTTTAAGGTGAATATGTGCTCAGTTCACTCGCTGGGTCAGGGCTCTGGGGATAAAGTGCAGGGAATAAAGGGCAAGTGCAAAAGCAGATATAATTTCAGTGTGTCCTGTGAGACCTCCTGTCCATGCGACTGTCTTGGACACAACTCTGTGTCTTGGGCATGTTGACCCATCAGGCGTGTTGGGGTAAAGTGGTGACTTTCACCACTTCATGTATCTAGACTTGTTCACTTCTACAAACAACTCATCTGGTGTCAGGGTCCTCCTCAAAATGCTGTTAGGGAGCCCCAGTTATGGAGCAGCTTGGCTGTGACCCCTAGAGCAGGCTGTTACTTGCTTCTAAAATAAAGGCAGAAACTCTGATGGATGTTTGGTGTCTGGGTGATGCCAGACTAGCTCGGAGGCAGTCTGAAATCCTCTGTGAAATCTCATGGAGAAAATGCACTTGTACTCATGTGATCATCAGTAACCTCCTCCTGCTTTGGTGGTGCTTAGTGGGGATGTGGGATTTGTATCAGCTTTTTGCTAATACTGGTGTGTGCTGGAGAAAGGCCAGTGAGAGAAAGGGACAGAAAGGAGGGCTGTGATTCCACATGGAACTCTGTGGACAAGGCAATGGACATGGGCTTTCCTTCCCTGATGGTCTTATAATGAATGTTTAATATTAAATCTTAATTTCCATGTTGGACATTTAGTCTCAGCTAAAGGCTGTCTATGGAACAGATAGAGAAGGGAAATAAAGGCCATCTGTGCTGAACAGTTGTCCTGCACCTGTGTAGAGCTAGCTGAGGAGTGGGGATGTCTTCACTCTTGCTCCAAGCTATGGGACCCAGGTGGATGGACGTGCCTCTTCTGAAGGCTGGTCCTTGGTCAGAATAGGAACAGAACACTGTTCCTATGTTCAGCTACACCTGCCCATCTTATGGTCTCTGCTGTTACTCGAACCTTGGCCCAACCGTGGTGAACACATTCTGTCTTCTGCTCCTTCTGCTGTGGAAACACTCCAACCCCCACCCTTCTCCATACCCTTTGGATGGAGCCAAGCTGATCTGCTAGCCAGTGTGTATTGCTGGGGATGACTGTGTGACCTTCTGCAGAATGACTCACTGGACAGTTTAGTGCATCATTGTGCCATTCTGCATTCTGACTCGTCCCCTTCTTGTGGGAAATGGTCGAGATGGTTGTGATGCAGAAGGGCAGGGAAATGGAGATCATGGATCAAGGATCATGGCAATGGTTAGGCTTTTTGCTTTGGTTATGGAGTTTTTTCAGCCTGGGTAGTATTTCACATGTGTTTGTTTCAGCAGTGTGTTGTGAGCCCTGGATGGCTGAAGCTGAAACCCAGTGCAATGTGAATGGACACGAGGCATGCTCCCTGGGCCTGTCCTCCTGCCACGTGGTGGACTTGCCCTCCTGTACTGTAGGGTCTGATGTTTACTTTACATGCACCCCCACACCAGAAATTTTAACGGAAATATTGCTGAGATAAAACAGAAAAGTCGGAGGGACCTGGCCATGGTTGATTAATTTTCATTGAGAGTATTTTCAAAAGGGAAAACCCTGAACTCTCCTTTGGGCTCTTTTAATATTTGTACAGCTTTATGAGGATGAAAAGCTACATAAGTGCTCAGGGTTACAGTTCTCAGAGACTGAAGATGACCTGCTGCTACCCTGCACTCAGGCTATGCACAGCTGCAAAGCATATTGCCAAAAAGGGTCTGGCAATAGCTTGCTGCATTCTGCATTCCTTTACAAAGGGTGAAATATTTTAAAGGGTTTTGTGGGAGGGCTGCGACAAAATGACTGTACCAAAGACAATGCTGATGTCAGAGCAGCTGATCCCATCTAAAGCAATTGTTGTGTAAGACCATAACCTGTAAAATCTGGCCTTACGGTCAAATCTTAAGTATTTTGACTACAAAATCCTTTCTAAAAGGTCTAGTGGATCAGGAGGAGCAGGATCATGAGTAGTTTAAGAATTGTAATTGGATGAGTGTGTGTCAGAAATAGGTAGGGCTGATGCTAGGAATTCTGAGAGGCAAATTGACACATCTCAGAAAAGGTTAGCTAAATATTAGAGGTAGTCCAGAGTGATGGAAAAGAATGATAATTAAATGTATGGCCAAACACTGACAGGTGAGAACAGAGCTCTTCAGCAAGCATGGACAGGAACAGAGGCTGTAGCAACAAGGGAGGTTGGGAGCTTCTTGGCACTACTGGAGAAAAGGCTTAAGTGGTTGTAGACCAGCTGGGGAAACAGTCCTTGTCTGTCCATGGTGACACATGGAAACACCTTCCTGCCATACTCAGATGTCTCACAGTTATCTATGGATATGCCCTTGCAATGGCTCTGTAGAAGGGTAATTTTCTTCCAGCCTTATTTTACAGATTGAAAATGATGGTACAGAAGACTAGTTTGCCTATGCAGCTGCAGTTCATAGAGGGCTCTTCTCGGTGCACAGTGGACACTCAAGCCCTAGCACAATGAAATTCCCATCCTCTTGGTTTTAGCTGATTGCTGCTACCGAGTTCCTGCCCTCAGTTGAGGATCCTCTAGATGAGGGTGGAGAATGGCCTCAGATCTGTCCTGTCCTTTACTCCACCCTGGGAGGCTGCTGCTTCCTAGTAGGCTGTCAAAACAAGACTCAGAAATTCCCGGGAACTTTTTATCTGGTTTGATAATGGTGGATTCTTTTTCTTTTCTTCCTTAATGGTGAAAAACGGTGGCTTGGGGAGGAAGGGGATTTACACATGGTTTAATGCTGGTCTTGTTTAATCTCCACTGAAATCAGGGGAATTTCTGCAACTGATTGAACTGAGAGCAGGCTTAAACTGATTTCTGAAAATCATGTTCTTGTTTCTTTATCTGTTCCTGTGCTAACCTTAAGGTCCCCAAAATTATGATGTGAAGGTCTGCACTCATCTGAGACAGGGTTTGGGCTTTAAAACTGGACCTTGGGAGTGCTATTTTCTGGTGGTGATGAGATTGAATGCTGCATTTCCCATAGTACATGACCTGCCTACATTGACTGGTCAGATGTGACCCAAGAGGCGCAGGCAAAGGCGGTCAAGTTTTGGCCTGGAATTCAAAATGAAACTTTTTATGGCAAGTCTGTGCTTTCGTAAGAAGCTTGCCTCCTCTTAAATCTTTGCCAGGTTACTTTTCATTTTTAAAGAGATTCTGACAGTTTTGAGGTTTTTGGTTGTAGCTGTTAGGACTTGACTGTTCCATCTCAATTGCTTTACCTCTAAGTTGGATGGAGTTTTCCTGCTGAATTTGACAAATTCGATGTCAAAGGTGTCATTTGCACTTTTGAAAGCCTGGTATCATTCCTTCCCCTAATTATGCAAAAAAGGTGACGTTTCAGGAAGGCTGTGTATTTACCTTGTTCCATTCAGTAACAGACTCTGAGTGGTGACTAAACCTGGTCCTGTTCGCAGCTGCAGGACACGCATTCATGGTTATAAAAATAGAACAATAAAGAGAAAATTGTTTTCTGCAGTTTTGTTGTTAGGTTGCCCTTTAGATTATGGGATGCAGCACTGAAACTGGAACCTTAACAATGGCTCACGACATTGCATGTTGCCTTTTGAATCAATCTCTAGGTCTCAGAGCTAATTATTTTTAGGAGAGATGACAATGCATATATGTTCCCTCCCTTCTCTTCTACTGGCATGGCCTGCGAGGAAGGAAGGGATTTACACAAAGTCCATTATAAATGCTGACCCTTTTGGAGTAACTTAAATAGGACCTGGAAACACTGGTAGGAGTGCAGAGCCCCCTAATCCTAATAAGAATGAACATTCGGATAAGAAGTGCTTTGGATACTCAGATACAGTGAAATTTTAATTATGCCCTTTTGTGACTCTAATCCTAAATTGCTGCCTTAACAACTTTCCTATCAGTAAGGCTAAATGAAATGGAATTAAATAATGCTGTTCTGTGTTAGCAGTTTATCATGGGCATTTCTTAGGAGCAAGGTTCATCTGCATTACTTATCCACAAGGGATACTTACTGTTGTTATAGGCTACGCTGTAACTCACCTTTGTGCTGTTTTTTTTTTTTTTTTTTTTTTTTTTTTTTTTTAAATAAATGCAGAATTTAAGCTTTGCAGTTGTTTGTCTTTTCTGATTGCACGGTATACTGGATGAGGATGCAATCTKCWTTACTATCCTCAAGCTAAGCAGCCTACAAATACTTGTGTGTAGTATATGAGCTCTCCAAGTTTGCAGCGGTGAAGCATAACATGGTATGTGGCAGTGGGATATTAGGGTTTACCAAGCACAGGTTTGTGTATCTTGCATTAAGTGGCTCCTGTAGAGGAAAAAAAAAGAGAGAAAAAAACCCCAGATCCTTTAAAACTCTTATAAAGACAGAGAGATTTAGGTGGGAGGCCCAGTAAATCTCTTAAAGCCATACAGTACTTGAAGGTAAGGACAGAAGGGGGATTGCAAGCTGCAAGCCCTATTCCCAGCGCTTCCTCTAAACTCTGAACACGCCTCTTCCTATGCCTTTGCCTTTTGGCAAAGCCAAAACCTAAGGTTTCTGCTGCAAAATCTCTGAGAGGGTGAAACTTGGGATGTTTATAAATTAGTTATCTTCAACTTCCCACATGTGCTCATGTATGATGCTGAATTTTAGTCCTCACTCATCTTTCTGTACCATTCTAAGCAATCAAGTTAGTGAAATGATGGAAATACCTCCAACTGCTTATAACCATGTCTCATGTTCAGCGTATAATATATAAAAGTCACGCACAAATTAGGTGACTATCAAAACTACCTACAGCCCAAACAGCAACAGTTTTAATTCTTCTATATACATTTTGGTGGACTTTCTCATCAGAGGACTCCACTGGCAGAAAAATAAAAACAAACAGTTGATCAGATGGACTATTAGAGCAAAGTGGGTGGAAAATGAGTCAGTGACTCTCTAGTTGTTATGGTACCCAGATGTACATGTTATGGACAGGTCTACTAGCTTAATTTGGATATGTGCTCATGAGTAATTCCATCTTCCTTTTTGCTATGCAGAAAAAGCACCTGCACACTCATTTATTATTTATCTATGAGCAACATTTTTCATTTAATTACAAATGTCAAGGTAAAATGATCTTTTCTGGGAATAGAAATGGCTCTTATGCTTAAAGGGTAATGTGTGCTTAGAAAATGTTAATATATTTTAATTAGTGGAGATATGTTGAAACTAGTCTGCTGCACCAAACTTTGCAGAAATAATCTTTTGGGGGAGATTCAGATAAAAAATCTGAAAAAAATAGGATTTTTTGGTAGATCCAAATGCTCATGTGTTGATAATTTAAAGTGCATCATTCTGATGCATTAAAATATCACCCTTGTACTTCATGAAATGCTTCTGTTGTGGATGCACATGGAGTATAATCTGTAGGAACAGGCTCACTGACATGATGCATTTGCTTTTCAATTACCCTCCCTTTCAGATTTGGTAGCTTCCCCATTTGCTATGTTGATTACTATGCATATGCAAATTCTCAACAGCAAAGTCAAAACCTGGTATTTTTTCTTGAATTGTATTGAATTGTAAAGAAAAAAATAAGGGAGGATACCAAAAATGCCATTTGTCTCTTTCAGGAAATATCAAGGAGGGAAACATGAAACAGGCAAGGATTAGGTCTGCCAGTCGCACATATCTTTAGAAGAGTACTCTTGAATTCATGGAAAAGCCATTTGTCTTTTTGATATTTGGTCTCCATCCCCTTTCTTCATGTAGAAAGGCCTTAAGAAGTGGGGATGCTGCCAACGACTTAATCTTTTTTCCTATGATGGAAATATTGAAACAGTGGCTCTACCAAAAGGGATGCTGATTTTTTGTGCTAAATGTCTTTTGGGGACAACATGACTTGAGGTAGGATCTTCCCCTTCGTCTTAACCTGGGGATGCTGTGACCCATTCATGCTGTAGACAGGCGTGGTCTGCATGGTCTCCTGTGTTTTCATGTGCTTGATGGGAAGTCCACAGTCTTTTATGTTGTCAGTCTTTGCTATATTATCTAGCTTCACCATCAGGAGATCTTCTCCGAGTCTTTGAAGGGAGCAGCTGCAACAAAATTAATATGTTTGAAAGCTCCAGTGATGAAAAATGGTGTTTTTCTGCTTCCCTGCTCACATGAGTAATTTCACTGAAGTCTTGGATGACTTGCTTGAATAGAGGTCATTAGTCATGAAGTCCAGCTCAGGACATCTTTGACAAAGAGCATAACGCTATCAGTAGTTTCACTGATTTAAGAAACAAAACCCAAGAAACTGTGTCTATGAGAGATTCCCATCTCCTTTTTCTTTGGATCAGGTTTGAGGTGGAGTCTCTGTTTCCCTAGAAGCTCTGTCTGTCTCATGTCTGTCAACATGACTTGTTGATTCATGTTATGAATCAACACCTTTGCCCTACCTATTTGGAAAACAAAGACCAGGTTTTTGGACGTGTGTCCGTTTGATTCCACCACTTTCAGCATTTACTTCTGCCATAGTTTCTTTAGCAGGTTAAAGTAGCAAAATCAGACAAGCATATAGTGAAACTGTTACACACAGGTGTCTAAAGGGAAGAGAAGCCATCCAGTCCAGATGTCTTGATGACATTTCCAGGCCTTTCCCAGAAAGTTACATCTTAATTTTCCTTAAGTTGCAAAGCATTTTGCGTAAGAGTTGTAGGGTGGCAATGGCTCATGGTGAGTCTTGCAGCCTCATTTGTGCCACTTTTTTTCAGTTGTTAGTTTTTCTCTGAGGTTTTACTTCAGCACAATTTTTGATATGGGTTGCTGCAATGTGCAGCTATTATCACTGAAAGGATGTGAGCTGGATGTTCACCAAGACTTTGAAAATGTTCTTCAAAGAAAATTTGAAAATGTTCTTCAAAGAAAGAAAAAATTCACTGTGGTGAAACGGGTCTTCTGAATCCAAAACAGCTCCAGTGAAGCTGGTAGACTAGCTATGCCACAGAGAAAGTGCAGTCCCTGGGGCTCTGCCTCAGAGGAGTTACTCAAGCACAGACATTTATGGCTTTGGTGGTACCAGTGCATGGCTTGAGAGCTGGGCTGGGCCTGCAGCTCCTGCTCTGCATGTAGAGAGTGGAGCTGGACATGTTTCCCAAGCCAGGGCTGAGCCCAGGCACCAGGTGCATTAACCTGGGAGCTGTGTCCTGGTATCTCCACACGTGTGTACTATTGAGGAAAGCAGAATTAGCAGAAAAGCCAGAAAAATCCAGCAGTAGTAAAAGAGTGCAAGGTTTTGCATAAAATAGCAACGGCAGCTAACTGGGGCTCTTCAGAAAAACAAATAAATAAGAAAAGAGATGACATTAACAAAACAGTAAGGATAAAAAATATCTGCATCTGGAAAGGAAAACAAACAGATGAAGATATAAAGAAACATCTCTGATTAATAGAGGAAATGTAACAACCAAGCAAGTGGAATTATAGTATTACAGGGAAAAAAAAGGTGATGTTGGTCAGTGATATTGACTAAAACATGTCAAGGAAATGAAGAGAGATTTTGTATGCTCTTAAAGAGTGGAAAAGAGAAAGGAATACTTGCTGTACAATAATTTTATCACTGATAATGTCTTAATTATCTTATAATGGAAGGATACTCCCCTATATACTTCTATGGCAAAAATGTGTCAGCAGTGAAGATCTTCTAAGTACCAGGATGGATGATAAGAATGTAGAAAACAAACACCCAACTAATACATATAAAAGTTAGGTACAATATGAGTCACAGAAAATTCTTAGAAAAGGGAAAATGCTGTATCCCTTTTCAAAGAAGGACAGTCTTGGCAGTCACTGACCGTAAAGCTGACTAATGCAATATAAGAAATAACAGAAGAGAGAAAATCATTATTGATCAAATAGTGAAACTGTGGATTTCACCAGAACAAATGATGTCAGACAAATTTGATTATTTTTTCTGGTAGAGAAAAATCAGTGGATGGAGGTGATTACAGATCGTGTTATTTCTATTGGGTCTGTGATAAAACACTTGCTATCGTGTTGCATTGAAACTTGCTCATAAGCTGTGTTTTGCATCCTGCCCTGTGGATTGAAAAGTGGCAAAGGAGCTGTAAGCACTGCAGTGACACCTCCAGAGAGAGATTCACAGAGCAAAACTCGTTTCTATTTAACATTTCAACTACTCTACCAAAACATGTGGAGGATAAAGAAATAATTAATGTCATGGAGCTATTTTCCAGATAGATAGACATTTGATAGACTTAGGGACACAGCACCCAGTGAATTATTTTTATGTACTTAGTGTTTGCATTATTTTTTGTTTAGGATTTCGTGAGTACTCAAAGAACTAGATAAGACTCTTCTTTATTTCTACCTGAGAGAAGGAGTTGGCCGTATGCAGTAAATCTAGTGGATGCCTCTTAAAAGCGCCATTACTTCACTCGCAATGAGACTGAGCCAGTATTTGCAAACATCTGATCCAATTTGCAACAGTAATCCAATATTTTCTTATACTGCTTCTCCAAAGGCTATTCCTGGGCTTTTAGACAGTTTTATTTTTTTTTTTCTCCACACACATGTTTGTTCATCTTTGAATTTTTAAAGTTCCCATAGTTCTGTAAGAGAGTAGATATAACAAATGCTATGGCATGCCGCTGGCTAGGAGCTAAAAGAATATGCTTGGAACATGTTTAAATGAACACTAGGAAATTTTGGCATGTGCTGAGGTGCTCTACAGAACAACCCCCAGTGAGAACGCTCATCCAAACAACATCGTTCCAGCACGTTAGCTAGCATCTACCCATAATAAAAAATGACTTTCTAATGACTTCTTGCAGAAAAGAAGATCTCATTAACCAGAATAATGACTGCCAATGAATAATTCAGATATCTGTAGTAAAAATAATCTAAAAGACCTATTCGATCAAAAACGGAAACCTGAATCTAAGGTGTATTTAGAGAGATCTAGGGATACAAGGTGATGATATAATAGACTAAATTTGTTTTGTGACATACTGAAAAAGATCATAGTTTGATAACAGAAAGTGGTGATCTGTCCCTGTTGCCTTTTCATGAAGAATAATGTTCCTGATTTTTTCTGTCTTTGCAGTTTTTATAGCTTTTTGCACTACTGCAAAATGAGGAGTATTTGATGTAGTACTGATTTTATTCCCACTCTATGACAGTGTAATTTATATTCAAGGAAGTTTTGGGGAATTCAGTCTTTTGCTTTTTTCTCCCTTTCTGGACACCTTAATAAGAGCAGTATGTTGAGTCTTGGAGGTTGATGTTCAGAAGCCAGAGAAATTGTCTTTTAACGAAGTGACCCCTCTGAGATGGAGAGTGGCCTGGCCTGGTTCCCAGACTCCTGGGTCCATCTCTCAGAGCCCCTGTGATGGCAGCAATCATCTCCACTGCTGCACTTTTCTCTGGGAACCGTACATGTGCCACAGAAATATTTTCCTGGGAAGCTGAGATGGATTTTGACTTTCTAACTTAAGGTAAATGTCCTAGGGGACACTGCTCTTGTTCAAATGGTTTTACAAACATGTGCAGGACGGACTATTGCTGAAGCACTCTACTGTGAGTGTATTATGTGGCACCTAACATGCAGTTACATTTCTTCTGCTTAAAATGAACCACTGCCTTCACTTTGGCAGTGGGAACCTTTTGCCTGCATCTTCATTCTTAATCCTTCTGTCTGCTTATCATTCTTAGAAAGTCTTTTATCCCTTTTCTCTCCTAGCCTTCTGCTCCTTCTCATGCTATTACACACTCAGGTTTAGAAATGGATTTATAACATTCGCTTTACAGAGACAGCTCCTGCAAGCTCTCTGTACATAAAAGTCCAATTAATCTTGAGAACCAATCTTGAAGTAAGCTGGGGAAGGCTTCTGATATTCACAAGCTTGATCTGTATAAGTGTGATGTTGTACTAGTTGCCCATAGCTTTTTTTTTTCCTCCTTTATTTTCTTTAAAATGTGTAATTGCATCAAACTCTGATAAAACTCAATTGAAGTCAATTGACTTTAGAAGTGTAAGCAAAATTGTGTTTTGATACTTGAGTTCGTTTGATAGTCTCTTTCTGCGTGTTCTGGGACAATAGTGCTGTGTCAGGTTGCAGCCCCAGCAACAATGGAGCAGGGTGACTTGGGAACTAAAGAATATGCTTTTAATTGAAAGAGCTCTAGAAATCGTTTTGATTCAGCTGGATTTAGTTTTTCACTGCTTACTCTGGAGTCCAACTTTAGTTTTGTGCAGTTTGATGTAGATGCACCGGAGGTCCCTTCGCAGACCGTCGTCGTAGATAGGAACTAACAAAACAGAACAGATCAGTTCTTCAAAGAGCAGGAAAACAGAGAACAAAGAGAAAGACAAATACTGGCAAATAAATTCTCTTCTGTGATAATGATAGACAGATTTAAATGAAAGCTTATTTCTGAATTTGTGGTGAGACTGTTACCTTTATCCACAAACTGAACTGCAACAGCTCTCATTTTCTTCCTCAGAACTTGGCAGTTTTAATGTATGTGCTATATATAGATACCCTTGATTCCAGCTCTCTGCAGAGAACACTTGCCTCAACCTAAATAAGGTCTCAAGTATGACATGCTACGAGTTGGAAGTGAACTGAATTTATATTTTTTTCTCATAATTTTTACAAGAGGTAAATAAAATCAAGCTGAAGAACCTTAATAAGGGATCAGAACTATCATTTTTGTAGTGAATCATGCGTCAGTATTTTTAAAAAATCACATTAGGGAAATCCAAGGAAGGAAACTCTTACTACAAACAGGAAACTGATAAGAAACAACAAGTAAAGCCAACTTGGACCAGGAATCTGGAAATTCATAGATATTTGCAAATTAATTTGCAGTGTGCTAATCCTGAAGAGTGTTTAAGTTATCCTTGAAGTAGATAGGAAGAAAGAAAGATTTTTCTCCTCATATGAACTCCAGGGTATTTTCAAGCTTTAAAGTAAATATATTTACTTTTTAATTATTTTAAATAGGCAAAAAAAAAAATTATCTAAAATATGAACCCACCCCCCACAACTTGTACTCAAAAAAGGATGGGTTCAACATGTGCTATGGACAGTGGGAGATTTTATTCCACTGATTTTAGGTAGTTCTAAAAATGGTCCATCTTCTCCTCTCACTTCCATAGCTGTGGAGTTGCTTCTTCACAATAAAATAAGAGTTTCTCTTTTTACAGTTAACTTTGCAGGAGTGTCATAAGATGCTGTAAGACTAAAAATGAATATAGAACTAAAAACTTTCACAGTTGGGATAGTATAGAAATACCACAAAATTGTCAAAGATCATGCTGCTAGTAAATCTTTCCACGAAGGTATTTCAGGAGCTGTAAATGGCCTTCATTTCTTGGGGCCCATATGCCACCTCATTCCCTACTAATACCATTCTCCCAAAGTCTCTGCTCTCTATTTCACTGGGAAGAAAGTTATTGTAGAAGGTTATATATACACCATGGTGAATCAGATAGCCAAGTGCAAGGGAAGGGCAGTTTTGTACATCAGTAGTAACAACAGTCAAGTTGTGTCTAATTTGGATTTTTATCTTTCTACTACTGGTTCCTCTCTCTACTGGTTTAAATGCAATGCTGATGGATACGAGTGAACATCTTGTTGGTGCAGGATCCTCTTGGCATCTCACAGGATACTGAATGCCTGCACAGCTAATGGTCACGTCTGTGATTCCAGCCAACTTGCTGCGGTCCCCAACCGTTCTCCGAAAGCATTGTGTTCCTGTGCCGTTCAAAAATAGAGACCCCAAGTGGGAGAGAGGATGAAGGAACCTTGTCCGTGGTGTTTGGGTCTATGACAAGACTGTGGATGATTGGCCCTTTCCTTTTGCATTTGAAGCCATTTCTTTTGGGTGACAGAAAGATACTGGTGCTGAGGAACATCTTCCTTCTGCTGTGTTGTTCGGGCAGCCTTCCCCGTAGTGATCACTGATGATCCTCGTGGCTACCTTCTAGTCACATAAACTCGTGTTGACGTTAATAGTTACATATGCAGACTGGGAGACTTGTAAGGAAGGACATCGTTGTCTTGTGCGTGGGTACGGTAAGCGCTAGCGTGGACCTGTGCTGTGGGGATGCTGTAACCTTTGTCTCCAGCCTGGGTTGCTGGGATACACAGCAAATTAATTGATAGATACACAGCACTCTTAATTACCCGTTTTTCTGTCTGCAGAATAGGACTGCTAATTTTCAACACAGTCCGCCCTGTTTCTAATTGTGGCTCCAGGTCTGTCAAAAGCCTAGCAGAAATTTCGGTTAGGTGGCTTGTCTTGTTCAGCTCTGCTTTTCAAATATTTATTACTGTGCAGAGAACTCACCTTTTAAAATGATCTTTCCTTCTCCCATTTAGTTTCACTGCTGAGGTGTTCATATTATATTTATACATTCACAAAACTGGGATACTGCTGTCAGATTTGCTGTGTTCACTTTTACTTAATGCTCCCAAAACACTAAAGCAGCAAACACCAAAAATGCTGAAAAGGAGAGGTGAAGCATGGGCTGCTTCTCCAACAAACCACAAGACTCCTTCAGCCACTTGAGATACAGGTTTTACAAAAAGTTGCTTCTCTGTGGAGAGATCATGTTATTTTTTTCATGCACATTTATAGGAGTGCCAAATTTGCAGGGAGAGCTGTGGATCTGATTCCGGATGCCCTCTCAGAGCTACAACCTTTAAAGCATGGAGCTTTCTTATACTATGGAAGTTAGGAGAGATAAGTGTGCTACATGATTTGATCCTGATATATTTTTGTCTGGCTTGAAATTAATTTAAGGGTAATTATTGACTTAGGGGATTTAGATGACGACCCTTTCATGAGACAGTTAAAAGCTTAACCTCTTCAAGGCCAACTGTTTCCTGGCTCAGGAGAAATACTAGAACCTTCAAAGAAACAGAGTCCACTTCATTATGGAAGCTGAGCTTCCTTTTTTTTTTTTTTTTTTTTGAACCAAAAGGTGAAAAGTGTATGTTGACAAGTAGAAGTACCATATAAAGAGTTTGTCTGCTTGGAGTTTAAAGTATTCTGCACCACCTGAATGAAAAAGTAGGTAGTCTGTTTATAAAATCACAAACTAGGACGTGTAGACAATATGAATTTTTGAAAATGTTTCACTTTGAGAAGTTTACAAAAATTTGGATGTTTGGATTTTACAAAAATTTTTCAGAGAAACCATGAAGTCCTTGAGGGTCCGGGAGGGCAGACGTGTCCCTCTGAGCACTGTGCTGCCTGTGCTGGTCTCCAGGCTCTGCCACTGCTATAGTTTCCATTTTGGTAGGAAGCTCTGGGTGTGCTATCTTCATCTATAGTGAGAAAGGTTACTTTCTTTGAGAGGTAATAATTACCTCTGATAGATGTTAAAAGTCTTTTCTCATGAGCTTAAAAACAATTGTTTTTTACTTGAGCTTCTTCCCTGATCCTATGCCCAGAATAATCTATTTTCTGCCTTTTCATGTGTAGTCTCATTGTCATCTCACAAATGCATTATGTTTGCGCTGGATATAATCTATTTAATGGGAAATGTTTGCCTGAGGCTACAGATCTTAAGCGTTAAGCAAACCTAATGCAGCCATAGTGACTATGGGTCTGCAAAAGCAAAGGTTTTTTTTATTTTATTTTCCTTTTTCCTTTCTTAGCTGTATAAATCTCAGAGAATCCCTAGTCATGTGTTAAAGCTTGTTTGGCCTGAGGAGTTAATCCTTTGTAAGACAAGTCTCTCTAACATGAGTGGCTATGCATGAAAGCATGGTCTAAATCCAGAATAGTTTTCTTTACAAATTTTCATAGCCTTCTGCTGAGGAAAGGAGTGGGCAAAATGTCTTTAACCAAGTGGAAGCTTATCGAAAATTGTCAGCCAGGAAATCTCAAAATTATATCTGAAATTGAATTATAAAATATTGTAGTTAGAGGAAAAAGTGGGACTTTATTAATTTTAAAACATTCAGTTTATCCTGGGGAAAATGAAATATTTATTTTTTTTAGATAAAATATTTTAACATAACCTTTTTTATTAAAAATACATTGAAGAAATGAATAGTCTAAAAATGAAACGATCATAGTCCTTCTGTTCAGGATTATCGGAAACATAGGGAAGCTTTCACTTCATTGGAGAAAACAGTTATCCTTGATCTTATCCGAGATGTAAGTGATGATTTGGCTGCCAGTAGAAGCGTACTTTATTCACCTATAGGAAACACCACCAATGCCGTCGTCTTTAGAAATTCCTTATATGTCATAATTCCTGGGATTAAGAACTTTTGAACTTTTGTGCATTTTCTAACTTATAGAAGGGTTTGCTATGCCCATAAAACTGTGCCTCCCCCTCTCCCTACCTAAATTTCTTCTCATAAAAATAGTTCGTTAGTTGTTTGGGCTCGTGTTCATCTCCATGGTTTCACCTTGGTTCATCAGCACTGCAGGGGAGGCTGGTTAAATGAGGCTGAACATGATTATAAAGGAGCTTGATGAAAGGATTATAGATATGCAGGCTGCAATATTGAATAATGAAACCTTTTCTAACAGGAAGAATTATGTGCAAGATCCTGTTAGGTACAAGGACGCATTTTGCTTGCATGCAAGTACAAGAAAACCTCCCCGCTTCTAAGACTGCCCAATTAGCTCGGAGTTTCTTCTCTCACAGCTACCCAGTGAGGGATGTATTAACCCCAAGAGCTCCCAAAACAGGTGTCTCTGAGACATACACACTGATACCCCAGCCCCGTTGCTCTCAGTACTTACTGCTATGTGAAGCATGCTAACCCAAAGGAGGGCCCCTGTGCTAAGTGATGGGCTCCTTCAAGGAGAAAGGAGAAAACGTCTCCTCTCTATCACGTCTGCCGTGAGTGAACATGATTTAGTTTGTGTCTTGAGTTGGAAAAAGGTCATCAATGAGGCATATGGCCTCTGGCAGATAGAAATTGCTTTGGGAAGAAGGTGGTTATGAGAGTAATTGGCTTTCTGTCTATAACATGCCTTACCCATGTTCCACTGACAGACTAGGTAAGCTGCAGTGTGGAGAAGATGCCCCAATGGCTGGCTTTTATTGAAAGCCCGTAGATTTAAAAGGTGAATGGGATGATTTTCATAGAATCACAGAATCACAGAATGGTTAAGGTTGAAAGGGACCTCTAGAGATCATCTAGTCCAACCCCCCTGCTCCAGCAGGGACACCCAGAGCACAGGACACATGGTGGCATCCAGGCGGGTTTGGAAGATCTCCAGAGAAGGAGACTCCACAACCTCTCTGGGCAGCCTGTTCCAGGGCTCTGTCACCCTCACAACAAAGCCTGGAAATCATGGCAGTGAGTCTGCTGCCATCTCCAGTCTGGTCACCATCACCATTCGGATTGTCCTCATCTCCACCCTTACCACACAAAGTCTTCATCCAAGAGCAGGTTCAAGGACATCTCCTGTTCTTGCTAAGTCTGTACGACATCTCCCTCTGCTCACAAGAGTGGTGATTTTGGTCACTTAAACATCCCCCCAGCACCATCAGCACAGACTTAGCTTCTTGTCAGATACCTCCTGCTAGATGATTCCCTGTGTTAAATCCATCCATAATTCTAGGATTTCACCCTCTCCTTTAGCTATGAAGCGCAAACTCCCATTGCAATATTATGATGTACAGTGACCTCCAATAGCCCTGCTCATTCTCTCCTAGTGAGTCTACTCCAAAAAGATGTGGCAGAACCCATGGCAAAACCATCACAGGCTCTACCCACACCCCAAGGCTCATGCCTTGCTGCAGCTGGCCCTGGCCACTATCTCTGTGGCTGAGCTTTCTATCCGTAAGGACCAAATAAATCACTGATGCCATCTGTCTGCCCAGGATGATTCCAGAGCACCCTGCGTTTTGCTGCGTAATAGCACGAAGGCACTTGTTTCATTGAGGCTGCTCCCATGAATCACTGTAATGTCTTTGCAAGGCATTTAGAATTAATGCTGCCAAAATCCAGGCTGTTGATGCAGTGCTCCTTTCTGTTTGATGCTATTTACGTTTTATTTTTTTTAACCAGAACACGCTGGCCACGCGCTTCGTTTTCCCCTGAATCATCGTCCATAAATCACAAGGACAGTTTGCACTTTTTTGTGTTCTTGTTCTGCAGAGTGATGATAGCAGCGCTGCCGGGGCTGCTCCACCCAGGAGGGGTTTGGGCACTCTGGGGTCATGCTCTCCTGCAGCATCACACAGTCAGAAAGACAAAAAAAGCCCAGAGCCTGAGCTCGGCAGATGGCTGGTGCTCATAATCCTCCGCCGTGATGGTTGCTGACAGAGCGGCTCTAGCTGGCTGCTAGTCAGTATTTTCCATTAGAGATGCTAGTTTTCCTAGGATATGAACCTTGGCGGTAGCAGTTTGCCTCTCTCAAGCATCTCTCGTGCAGGAAGAGGAAAATCACAGTTCAGAAAGGCAAACCCTGCCTTCGAGACGATAGAGCACCAGTGCCTAACTTCTCCTCTCTCCTCGTGTTTTGGCATTTAAAAAAAAAAAAGTTTGCATTTAAACTGTGCCCTTACAAAGCTTTTATATAGGCTGGAGGAGACAACCTATAAAAGCAGATTGCCTTTGAAGCAGGTCACAGATGTTTTTTAGAGACTAGCATGGAAGCTAAGGTGAATCCGTGAGCAGGGTAGTCAGGGCCAGGAGGGGAAGTTTTGGTTTATCCTTTTCATCTGTGAATCCCATGGATATAAATCTGGTTTCCAGGAGGAACCCCCCCAGGAGATGAGCTGACTTTGTCTTGTGTTGTATTTGAAGTATGAGGATGGTAGAAAGGCTGTAATTTATATTTGCTGCATTGAGTTCTGTGTGTATGCATATGCGTGCAAAGCACTCAGCCAGTGGTGGAGGATTCATAATTATTTTTCTATTCGTGTGCCTAGCGGTGCATAGTGGCCTATTGATTCACCGTGGTAGAGATGAGCGGCCTAATTATGACAATTCATTTTGAACACTGAATTATGGCAGAGCATAATTAGACAGACGCTTTCTGCTGTTTGACAAATAATAAGTAGCTAATAAGCAGAGGAGGATGTTTCACAAAGAAGTGCATGTGGAAGGCAGCAAGCTGGAAAAGCATTGGATGGCTTTAACCAGGGCCACAGCTCTGCTTCCTCCGTTTATGGAGTCTCTCTGAATGCTGCCTTTAAATCACAGCAATAGGGGTTATCCTTATACTGTGTGATACAATGGGCTATGAGGTTATCATCATCTGACATGCTAAAGCCTTGGCTGTCATCTCCCAAAACAGCACATTGGTGGAAGGCACAGGTTGTGCCTGCACCTTAGTGATAACCACGTCTGATAGTGATAATCGTTTTGAGTTCTGACAGTGATTTCAGTCTGCAGTGTCTTAAATGAGAGAAAAATATCCAGCAATGATTTTTTTCCCCTGAAAGAAATTTTTTGGTGGAACGTGAAATTTTCCTACTTTAAAAGAGTTATTTTTCTAGTATGTTTTTGCAAGCATGCTTTAGAGAACCTGACATCACCTGTTGAACTGATACCTCAGTATAAAATACCATCTTTTGTTTTTCAGCTAGGGAAAAAGAAAGCCACGGCCCAGACAGTCCTCTTTACCCATCTCCTTTTAGTCTTTGCAAATAAAGAGTTTAACATCCTGGTGGATTCATCCTAAATAACATTGGATGACAGACACCTATCTGAGACAAAATGGCCTTTCTTCAGGATGTTCTGTCTTTCTTCAGGGACTGCAAAGGAAACAGTAACAGGTGATTCATGTAGAACTGCTAACTTATGGTCTCCTAACTTGGGATAAATCTGATGCTGTTAAATTAGATACACTTAGTATAGTCATGTTTCAATTTTTCTTTGTAAAGTCTCTCTCAATTCTGATTTTCAGAGCCATTAAGAATGCATTCAGTTGAGCATGGCACTCCGAAACTGAGTTGCAAACGTAGGATGCCAGTATAACAGTTTCATTCTCATGTGTCCTTCCTTGAATATTGAGGCTTAATACTTGCAAAGAGCACTGTGATCTGTGGAGCAAAGATGCTGTGGAAAACAATGCTGACGTTTGTCTAAGACATGCAGAGTTTGGAAATCAACTCCTTTATATGCTCTATGCCTTTCAGTGTGTATTATTTTTACTTTTTTTTTTTTNTTTTTTTTTTTTTTTTTTTTTTGCATCTAGCCTACCTTGACCTTGCACTGGCTCCATTAGGCTGGCTGACACAAGATAGATGGTGTTGATAGATGATGTTGCTGTTGGAGAGGCTAGGGTAAGGGCCTGCATGCCAATGCCTTTGAACAGCATCTGTTGGCCTCGAAGGGAAGCAGCACGTTTGCACGGTGAAACCGTGTTCAGCAACAGTTGCCTAACTGGCTGGAGAAGTACCTGTCCCTGCTTTTACATGATGAGCTTTTCGGTGTGAGAAGAGAGATGTATTATCAGGCCAGCTGTGCAAAACCACAGAAGTTGGGCCAAATGCTCCATTTTACTCCTTCCTGGAGCTCTGTTAAGGTGCTGTCTATGCCACAGTGGGAGCTGCTCTGAGGTGCTGCTTGGAGGTAGCGTTGGAGCTGAGCTCCCACCGAGTATCACAGTGTGGGACCCAGTGTGGACACGGGAGGCGGGTAAAACACTGGAGCCCGGCCGATATGACATGGCCATCGGTGGTGCAGGTGAGACGCTGGGCAACCGCACCAGGTGACCGGCTTGGCCAGCCCATGTGCATGGTCAGGAGACCATTCCCCATCCAGAGGCCCAGCGGCAGCCTGTGCTTCTTCCAAGTGCCCCTTGCACCTTCCTCAGTGGGACCTCAGTGGGATCCAGCTGAAAACCAGCTCAGCTTAGAGTGGGTAAATTCTTTGATGCTCTGCAAGTACTGGAGGGAAGCAGATAAAAACTAAACAATGAATTAGAAGCTTTTTCTTTTCATGGGCTATTGTATAGACTCGTACAACTAGAAGATGAGAAGAAGAGTTCAGAGCAGGTATTGACGTCAGAGCTGTTTTCACTCTTTTTAAATATTGGGTCATGGCACAGCTATGGCTTCATAATTTCATATTTTCTAAAAACAGTAGGAAAACAAATCACTGCAGAAATATCCTGTTCAGGAAATGGGCTTGCAGCAAACTAGTTTAATGTTGGTGTGTTTAGCGAGCTGGTAAAGAGCTAAGATGTTCTGAGAACTCCTGTGCTTGATGGAGGTTCATTTATGTCAAGCTTCTGTCGTCTGTTGTACCTGCACCTCAATGAACTAATGCTCCAAATCTGGGGATACGGGTAGTTTGGGACTTTTCTTGTAATTGCTGTTCTCCACTGAATTTTTCCATTGATACTTTTTTTTTGATTGACTCCTGTATGTGTTGGGGTGTTAACCCCACCAAGTGCTGTACCTCCTTCTCCATCTACCCCTCACAGCCTGGGGCACAGTGAGGACATTCTAGTCTATATCTGGTCACTGTGAAAGAGCAAAACAGAGCTGAGCCTGACGTTTTGTAAATCATTGTAAAACAAGGAACTTATTCTGGCTTTGATTCAGAATAAATAAATACCTGTGCTGCTGCCCTTACACACGGAAAGCACCTGATAAAGTTGGGGGAAATTGTGCAAAAATTCTGCAATATTTGTATCAAATCTAACACCCATTTTAGCTCTGCATGTGATAAAGCCTATGCAACTCTTCCTGTGCTCTGCTATGGCAGTCACTGTGGACTTGTTTCTGTTTAGAGCCTTGGTGGATTGAACTTTTGTTTGGCAAGGGCTGTTTTTTAGCTCTGTTCCTGTGTGCGGGAGGAACTGGGAGTAAACACCTTTCCTGGGCTATTGTTACTGACGGGCACAGAGGAGAGCTGCTTGGCCAGCCCATGTGCGTGTTAGTGAGGATCCTCAGGGGTGGCAAGGGGCACAAGGACAGGATGGGGTGTCTAGAACCTGCCTTGCTCCTGAGGCACGAGGCTGATCTGCCTTGGCAAGGACATGGGGCTGGAATATTCTTATTTATTGCTCGGGAGGGAAGCAAGTTGCCACCACCCCAAGAGATGTAAATTGCTTTCTTGGTTTGATATAGCTCTTCAGCTGGCTGGCAAGGATCCCGTGAGAATCCACTATAACCTTTTCCCATGGGCGTTTTGTATATAAATAAAAAATAGAAATAGTGCAAGGGGGAAAAAGTGATTATGAGGGATTTGCAGAGAAGAATTACTGCAGCTGGAGCATTAGGTCACAGCCTTCCAAGGGAGGGGAAGTGCCTCCTGTTGCTTTTTGCTTCCTTCTTTCCCAGCTTATCACGTGTGTCTAAATTACTTTCTGCCTTGTCCTGGGTTATATTCCTGCCCTCTTGTATTCTGGGGGACTGCATCCCCCAGCTCTCCAGAGATGTGTTCATATCCCAGGGTGGGTTAACTGTCATTCTGCTAGTGACTTGATGGCACACACTTAACTTAAAAATGCTTTTTTATCTTAGCGTTCTCAAAGTCTCTCTGTGTGCGATCAGGTTAAGCAGACATTTGATCTCTTGGGCTGGTAGGAATGGGTGGTTGTGATACTGCTGTGAGGTGCTTCCCCCTTGATGCCCATCGGGATGCTCTACGTAAAGCTCCGCAGATCTTCATGGCCAGGACACTTGGAAACCTTTGTGAGGGTTATCTGACATTTGGTGTCATGGTGGAGGAAAATGAAGTCCAATTAGTGTCTCTCTGTGTAAAATACATGTATATTTGTTGGGGTGCAGGCTGAAGCATCTCAACTGAAGCATGAGGCTAGTGTAGAAATGATCCGTAATTCACAGGAAGAAACAGATGGCTTTTGTTGTAATGCCCATGTTTATATTTAATGTTATTATTCCTCCCAGAGCATCAGCTTCCCAGTGATAAATAACAGCATAAAAGCATCGGCGGAGAGAAGGGATGTGCCAGGGAGAAAAGTCCTTTCAGCCTCAGAGTGGCTTTTTATTGCAACCGAGAGCAAGGCATCAAGGCCATTCTCTTCTGCCTTTGCTGTATGTGTCCCGGTGGGACACACAGGTGGGAGAAGGACCTGGTGGGATCCTGTCCTGACAAACTTGTTACAGAACCTCCTCATGCTGGGATTTGTTGCCTTGCTTAAAATTGCTTTCCGGCTGGCTCTGCGAGTGCAATTAGTCACCAGCACACAGGTGGAAGATGAAAGTTAATTCTGCAGCGCCTAATTAGCTGGCGTTGCTGGAAGACTTTGCAAGCAGAGACAAATCACTGCCACTCTGGCTGCACACTTTGGAAATGTGGCAGCGCAGCGGTGTGAAATACGGATTTCATCTCAGCACTAGTTGCTAGCTTTAACGAGCTTGTGTCTTCCTATTAAAAGACAAGCAAGAAGCTCGAGCCTCACTGGCATAAATCAGTGCAGCTCTACCATAGACCGTGGAGCTCTACCACATGTTATCAGCTGAGGTTCATCTAAGCTAAATGCTAGCAAATGTTATCCTTGTGTGCACATGTGAACCCACAGCTGTGTAGGCACCACACACACTATTTAAAGGTGACTTTGTTTGTCTTTGGTTCACATTGAGCTAAATACAACTCTAACAATCATAAATGAAACTTTTTTAATAAGTAAAGGATCTGATTAAGGAATAGGGTGATTTGTAATTAAAAATGCTAATTAAAAGACCGTCTGACTGTCCTTCTAGTCCCTTGACACATGCATCTATTAGAAATGCATCCTGTACAATGCATAGGACAAAAATGGTCGATAGCAGGTTACAGTGATCTATATTACAATGAACTAATTGACTCTGTCTGGCAGATTTTTCTCCCAGCGGAAGCTTTGGGTATTGAACATGTCTCTTGTTTCTGTTCTATCTGTGCGATTGGAAACTTGCCACATGGTTTCATATTACCATTTAAATTTACTCGTGACCTGAGAAAGTTGTGTCACCCTTGAGACGGTTAACTTTCCACTAAATAGTCTGGTGAAGTTTTAGCAGATTTGGGGATGGTCATTATAAGTTTTCTGTTAAGAAATCCAATCATGTCAGCAGCTGCCAACTGAAAGCTGTGTTACTCAGCTGGTTATCCTGCTCCTTGATCTGCTCTTGCTTGACTGGCATCCCACTCTAAAACTAATACACCCCAGTGATGTTATTCAGCACCATCCTTCAGAGCCCTGGCTGGTGGGGACCAAGAGTGAGCAGGGTGCAGGGCATAGCTCTTTGGTCTTCTTGCATGAAAGATGACATAGACATGTTGGTGGGGAAAGCTTTTGCTGCTTTATATGCTATTTATAACTATTTGACAGGTTATGCCTTCTTTCTGCTGGACATTTGGTAGCTCTTAGGCTTTTCTTAAGCATGGAATTGCATGTGAGAGTCACAACGATATGGGAAAAAAAGCTGCTTTTTGCAAACTCTTACCTGACAGAAGGTGTCCTGTTGGAGGCTCCTAGAAATGTGGAGAAAATAAGTATTCCAAGCCTTTCACCCCTCTGAAGCTATGCAGACAGTAGATGAAGATGTAGAATTACGCAGAAAAGATGTAGAATTATTAGATATTTTAGAACTGTGTTCTATTATTTTCCATACCTCTGGAGTGAGATATATTATCTGTTAAAGATGGAGGATGGGGAGCCACAACTCAACTCCTGGGTTTTATCCCTCTCTTTTCTAATAATTTCACTTTGGGTAAAGCAGTCAAAAATTTGGTTTGGCTCTCTAAAATTGAGGTGTATTCAATATGTAAAATGAGGATATTCTTTTGGATTAGGCATGGGAAGGACCTTCCTTGGTACTCCACAGCAAGCCAGCAGTAGTCCAAGCAAGATGATTCATGCCACTGGTCAAAATTAGCTTGTGTATGGATTACAAAAGAGACCAAGTCATCCTGTCTGCAAATGGAGGACCCACCATTCTTACAAGATGTCATTTACTAACTCCATCTCACGTGTTTTAACTGAGATAAAGTTACAGCCTCATCCTCTCAGCTCCAAAGCTATCCTAGTCAAGCTTTGTGTAGGCAAAGCAGCAGAGTGGGAGGATTTAACTCCTACTTTCTTCTTAGGGAAAGAAAGTATTTTGGGGCTTAGGATATGGAAAAGCATGTGTAGTCATCCATTAATAACTTGCTGGTGGGTTTTCTGAGAGTTGCTTTGTATGAAGCAGGAAGGAGAATAATAAGGTAGAATTCAGTGTTTTATCAAAGATGCAGTCAAAAATAAAAGCTAATTATTTAAATCTCTATTTTTATTACCTGATTGACATGGAAAAGTGTCTCTTCTGTGAAGATTGGTAGAATTTTGCTGCTATAAACCAAAATATGCATTTGGAAATTCTGTTGACTGCCTTTGGAGATGTGTATCCCTAGAGACTGTCTTAACTTCCATATTCATTAAGCTACTCTATGGTGTTGGAGGGAGACTAAAACCAAGAACTTTATAAGCCCTTAAGTTTGAGAAATTTCTCTGCTCCTGGACCAGTCGTTTTGCTTCTGATTCCCAATATTTTTCTGCTTGAGAGATATGATCCTCAGGCATATTTAGGAACATAAGGCAGCGATGTGATACCGAAAAAGGGTGAGAAAGATAGGAAGAATAAAGGAGTCACAGATGATGCTCTATTGCATGTGAGATGCTGCTTCTTTAGCTTTTTCTTTTCTCTCTTATAATGCTTGCAATCCAAAATTGTGATTTGCATTTCTTTCTGTATAAAAATGAGTGAATCTGACTTTACCTGCCTCATCCAGGGTTCCTGTACTTTCTGTGCCTAAGATGTAACCCCTTCCTCTGTGCCTAAACTCTAATCCCTTCAAGCTGTGTTTTTTCTTAAAGCAGATTCTCCATTCATCTGCTGTAGTGCTTCACACTATGCAGGATCAACCACTAGATGGGTATTGGCCCTGCAGTAGCAATCCATGAACCTTTCAGATAGTAGTTGCAATTCCCCAGCCTCCTGCTACTAAGGTCTGAAATAATGCTGAACTACTATATAGGTTGTTTATCAAGTTTCTCTCTTGCTGTTACATTATTTTCTACATTTTAAAAAAAAGTTTTATTTTTTTAAAAACAAAGAATTATACTTACTTTTTTTTTCTGAATATAAGCAAGTAGGATCATTGTTTAACCAAACAAGTATGAATTGACAGTAAATCCAGTAAAGTCTCTTTGAGTGATGCAGCTGTGAAAGCTGATGGAGGTGAGAACAGTATCAAAGGACACAGTCTAAACGCACAGCTGCTAAGGCAGTACTGTTCCCAGGAACAGTCTTGACTGAAAATTAGGACAAAAGAAAAAAAGAAAATCAAAAAGAAGAAAAAATTCTTTCTGATGGATCCACTTCTTCAAACTACAAGTGTAATCAGGCACAAAAGTGGAGGAGAAACATGTGGATTGGGGGAGGAAAACTGCTTCCTCTATCTTATTAACTAATTAAGCTATTATTGAAGAAACTTATGCACCATTTTTTTTTCTGGCTGAAAATATGAAAATAATAACATTTTCCACAACATTTTGCACCAATCTGTAGAAATTCTTCCATGGTGGGTATGACCATCCATTAACAGCATGACCTTAAAATATTCGGAAGTGTTTCATTTTTTCTTGTGATCTGTTTGCAAGGATGACAATGCCATCCTCTGTTATCTAATCTGCAGGGAGATGAGAACATGAATGGGTTGACTATGGTTCATCCTGCAGTCCTTTGGAGTCAATGGATGTCTTTTATTGACTAAACTGGGCAACAGATGAGACCAGATGAAGGAGGAACTGCTTTACTAAACTGTTTGTCTCTCTAGCTTGTGAAAATAAATGATCCCAGACAATTTCAAAGCTAACTGGTTTAGTGCTGCGCATAGCTCGTTTTTGAAGTTTTATTTAAAAGGAAAATATATTTATCACCATGGAAGGGTTGCAGTCTGACCTGACCTTTTCAAGCTGAAAATGGTCACTGAAAGGAAAAATAAGATAATGATAGTAAAAACTCTGCTAGTCATTACTGGACTGCTGCTGAAAGGTATTTGGCAAAAGCTGGAGAAATGTCGCAGTTAGAGCACCATTTCCATGGAAAGATTATTGCACCTGATCCCATCCAGTGCCTACTGAGTCCAATGAAAACCCCCTTCACTCATTTCAGCAAGAGCTAGGATGGCTGAAGGCCAAAAGAAGACGGAGCTCAGAGTACAGCCCTGAAGTTACACGCTTGTAGTGGGATGTTGTGTGGGAAGGAATTGTCCTTAGCAAATCATGTCCAGGGGATAGTAAATGCAGTCTCTTGGATGGATGTGGCCATCATCTGATGACAACCATGCTCCCAGGATCTGCTGGGGTGTCCAAGGCATAATGCCCTCCTTCCAGGGTGTTTTTTTCAACAAGTAAAGCTCTCGCCCACATATTTTGCTCCTAGCTCTTGTGCTCAGCTTTCTTGATGATGATAACTGCTTCATTAACTGCCTGATGAGTTGTCCATGCACATTAGCATCATTTTATCTGTGCAGTAACTATAAGCATTACCCTGGGAAGCTGTGTAACATCCATCACGGGAGGTTTCGTAAGAGGTTAGGCAAACTTCTGCCAGGAGTGTTTTAGGTATGGGGAACAAGAAGACAGACTAGACAGCTCCTTACGTAACCTTCCAGCCCTGTCATCCTTTGCTTTAAAACTCTGTGACAATAATAACACATTATTTCTATGACAAGCATTTCTAGGAGGCTCAGTTAAGATGTGGGTGTTGGATCAGGAGTTGTTTAGACACAGCACCAACACATTCAAAATTGAAGTGGCAGCCCAGCATGTCATGGGTGGGTGAAGAGAACCCCAAGAGTGGTTGCTGCACCTACCTGGAGATGTTTGAGTGGACATGTAGACATTGAAGCCAGCCACCTATAGCTCCTGCAGTGCTGGGAAGAGAAATGAGCACAGTTCTAGATGTCTGAGATGAGCAGGGAGGGATCTCTCCCTGCCAACCATCATTCTAGTGGCCCAACCCTGCTGTGTACTTAGCAGGATGAAGACCACCTGTAGTTAAGTGAATACAGACCGTGCCATTTTCCTTCTGGGATCCAGACCACTGTGGGTTGTAAATGTTGTGAAAGAGGCAGATCAGGTTAAATTCAGTGCCTATGCAGAGGTGTATGTTGCAGCACAGTGACCAGGCTTGGGGGAAGTCCTTTGACTTGGCTAGTGTGAGAACTCAGCAGTTTTCTCATTTCAGTAGGGACACAATATTCATCCAGATGCTTTTCTATAGTCTCTTTATTTCTAAACACTGATAAAGATCACCTCTGTCCTCCTGCTGCTGAACTGTTTATGATTCTCTCTACTTACCCTACCATTCTGCAGAGAGGTCCCTGCTGCAGAACACACTTCTGCTGGCCTGGGATTAGCCATTCACTTTAACACAGTTGAGCTGGAATCCTCAAAATTATGATTGAGATGGTTATATAAAGAAAACTTACCTGAAATGACATTTATTTTGATTCCTCACAAATGTTATTTTTTTTTTTTTTTTTTTTTTCTGAATTGTGGCTTTTATTCAGTAAATCTCTTTAGTTCATCTTTAATTTGCAGATGGCTCCGGCAGAACTGTGACTTAAGCATCTGGTGGTTGTGAAACCTGGTCCTTGAATTAGGGTCAGCATGCAAATAGCTTTTTTTCAGAAAGTCTGGATATCTGCAGCTCTCCTGTAGGGTTCTAAGCAATGCAATTAGGTCTGGGTTTCTCCCTGCTAAAATGGTATAAAGAAATTGGGAGTCAGGAAAGAGAAATATGGAAAAATATGCAAAGAAAACTTTAACAATTTTGAGACCTGGGAATAAAGATGGAAATAAGGCAAAGCTCAGCTCGAGCTCACAGCTGAAAGGCATTGCTATAAGTAATTTCGAAGGATATTGAGGAGGAATGTGTTCTTGCTCTGGGGAAGCTCAGGGGAAGCTTACAACTGGGCAGTAAGCTTGGATGGATGGTGTGGTAGAGCAATGGTGACAGATGGGCCCTGTGCCCCCCTGGGCTCTGGATGATAGGAGCAGCATTTAGAGATGCCAGAGGATATAATTAGAAATAATGAGTGCAATAAAGGAAGAAGGTGGGCTAGAAGCCTGGAACTAATGAGAGATGGGAGCTTGCATCTCCTCTTTCACAGCCCAAACATTAGAAGTGAGCGGCAAGCAGCTCTCCAAAGCACAGGGGTAGTCCAGTCCCAGCATGCTGAAAGCTCTGGCCCCAGTGCTAAGGAGACTAGGCATGGGAAACGCAGCTGTAGAAGCCGCTCAGATCCAGCAGACTTGTGTCCCTGATGCCCAGTTCTTCCGGATATCACACCTCAGTGCACCAGGGAAGTAAAAGTGTTTTCTCACTTTTAGTGTGATTAGTCATAAGAGTGCTCAAGGGGGCTGGACTCCCTTCTTAGTGCCTCCTGACTCCATTCTTTCCTTAAAGAGGCTTTTTATTTGTGTCTTTTTTTTTTTTAATGCACAGCTAATCCCTATTGCACATGTAAATATAGATAGCACAGAGGTCTCTAAAGATTATGGATGCCCCTTTTGGCAAACAATATCTTTTAATAGCATTGTGTGCAGTTAATCCGGTTAAGCTAAGCAAAAGTATCACTGGAACAAGCCGTGCAAATTCAAGGAAGGAATAAATGACAATCCTCCCAGGAATTGTTGTTTATTAACATTGTGGAGGTAGGATGGTAGGGGTTTTTTTCTTTTTTTTTCTTCCTTTTTTTGCCTCTGCGATGTCTATGGTTGGAAGGCAACATGAGCACAGCAAGCTGTTAGATTGCAAGAGGCTCTTGCTGTTCTATTACATTATGCTATATTACATTTAATTTCCTAACAGATGTGGGAAATGTTCATCGCTACTAGTGTCTTCCAGGATCAGGTTTTTGGTGCACCAGGAGCTGGCTATAAGGGCCTACACCATTTCTCCATCAATTTTGATGAAATAGGAAGCGGCAGAGGCAGATCTTCCTGGGGAATGGGTGGTAATGGAAGAGATCTACATGTGGGAGATGGGCAGCCTTCCTCTCCCAGCCAATATCCATGCCTTCTAACCCGAGCACGCTGTGCAAATCCTGCTGTTTTCTCCTCCCCTTTGTGCCCAGCACGCTGTATCTTTGCTCTCTCAAGGGTGAACAGAGCTGGCATTGCATGAGTGAATGAAAGATACTTTTTTTTCTGGTGCACGGTGTCCTTTGAAGAGAATGTGTCAACGTCAGAGCGCTCCTCGTAGCAGCTTTGCTTAGCAGCACAGCTGCGATTTCAGTAATTCTCCTGGAAAAATAAGGCAAAATTCAGCATAAGTAAAACAAACACATTTGCCTGTTCTTGTTTTCCAGATTACTGTTAACTGCTCACTTTAAAGTTAACACTGAATACTATACATCTATACATTGATTCAGCTTCTTGGAATGACATCAATTTTCCACTTAGAAAATTGACTCTTTTTTTCCTAACCCTATATAGGGTGATGTTGGTTGGTTTTCAAACTTACCTTTTGTGCCTGAAATGCAAACCAGTCTTTCTGAAGCCTAGGAATTTGGAGCAATAGAAAAATACTATGGAGAAACGGCAGCTGAACTAGGGAAGAGACAGTAAGGTCAATCCCAGAAAAGTAGTGAGAGTCTGACTTAAAGATCCATAGTCAAAATTAAAGATGCTGTATGACTGGATGATATACAGGGGAAAAATGTTAAGGAAAAAAATAACTGGCAACAAGTGACATGTAGCAACAGATTTGCCATAAAATTAATTTGAGAAAACTGTTGGATGAAGGAATTTCTTAGGCAGATTAATCAGGGATGAGACAAAATCACCAAACATTGCCATTGCATTTTGTCAATGAGATGCAGAGGAGTTGTAGGAGTCCCATGAGATGGCGAAGGCTCCTCTGTCAACCTGCTCTATTTGGAAGCCCAGATTGCTGAGGCAGATTATAGACTCTGAGCCTGGTAAGCCAGGGTTAATGGGTGATTTCCAGCACTTGTGTACATCACGTTGCCTTGTGGGTATGCCCGTGCTGCAACCAAGGAGTGCATCCAGGCTGAGCAGTTACATCGCAGGTTGTCTGGGTCCTGAGGACGGTGTCACCACGGCTGCTAAGCCTGCTCAGGACGCTGGATCGTTTAGGGGATCCTGAGCTCCGTGCAGTTACGACTGACCAGCTAAAAATAGGCAAGCTGGTTACTTTAAAGATGGCTAATGGTCCAGCTAGGGTTGTGAGCTGCTGTCACGCCTTTAACTGCAGAGGAGATATGTGTTGATCTGAAAACCAGATATAACCATTCTCTTAATGGTCATTTGTTGGTAAAGCTGCAGCACAGAAGAAAAGGTGATGGTGGTGATGGTGGCAAGCGGAGAGTTTTGAGCTGTGCATGTGTGACCGTTTTATTTGTGGTGTTTGGGACAGTTAATTACTGGGAGAACATAGTCCTTTAAGTCATTTTTTGGAATTATAGTTTGGTTGAAAGCCTGATAAATGACTAAAGAAAATAAAAATCTATTTCTTCAGGAGGGAACTGAGCATAGTAACCTCCCTTGTGAGTCTTCAGACTCCTCTGTGGACATGGCTGGTCACAGGCAGTGGTGTGGTGTGAAGGATACCCATTTGCTCTATCTCCCCTGGAAACCTCATCGGCCGACAGAGTTTCCGTGGAGGGAGGGATAAGGAGAGATATAGCCCTAACTTTTCCACCTGAATTTGGAGGGAAAGCAAAAAACATTTTTCTTAAGCATTTTTGTTACTCTCCTGAATTTTAATTTTCCAGTGATGAACTGACACTCAGACAACATCGCTCAGGGTCTTTCTTCACTGCACAGTGCTCTGTGGTCCAGCTTCCATTCCATCTGTACTGTTCCTGAGACATCCCCACCCTTGAGCCCTGATAAGTGGCTGCATGGCGAATAAATATCCTGGAGGTGTTTGTGAGGGTTGGCATGAGTGTGACCTGGATGTTTGACACCAAACAGCTATCTGTAGTTATGAAATCAGAAAAAGAGGATATAGGAACATGAGTCAGATTCAGAGGTTTTCAATATCCTTTTATATGCTTTACTCCTGTCTTGTATATATATATATATTTTTTTTTTTCTTATGTGATATAAACTGTGAGATGGAGCTATTACAGATATGTTAATTCTATATTCTGGTTGCATTATAGGCAAATTTCAATAAACAGATGATTAAAGACTGTTTTGGATGTTCCTCAAGGAACACATAAAAGATGAAAAGGGGAAAATTCAAATTTTAATTGAATAAATTCATAATCTTGAGAGTATGCTATAGCCAATTTCACTTGCTGCTGTGGATTTGATAGTATCTTTTATGCTTTGTTTTATTTTTGAGACAAATAATTTTCTTTTCCAAAGTGCTGTTATGTTTTTAAACTTTCAGTTTAGCTACAAAGATATTTATGGAGCCATAACTGTATTAATTCCAGAGCAATCAGCATATGATTTGCACTTTGATAGAAAATACCAAAGGTTTTAATGATGTTCAAGTAGAACTTAATAGGCAGAGGTTTCTGGAAAGCTCTTTTAACAGCAGAAGAAATATTTTCATATATTTCATTTTTCTATAAGTAAACAAGAGGACAATTACAAAACTTTTCCTTGTGAATCAACTGAATGTTTGTGGGGCTGATCTGATCTGTGTGAAAATCAGCATGGATCTGCCCTTGTCTGCTTATCTGCCCCCTTCTGCTCCACCATGTGGGATGTCAGAATAGCAAGGGACTATACAAAGAGCAGGAAAAGACTGCCCACAAATTATTGCTGATGTGCATGGAAGCATATTAGGATCATCGACTCTATAGGTAGTTGAAAGTGGCCTAGCCCACGAGGAGACACCTTATGGGAATTGCCAGGATATATATCATTTTAATGTAGGTCTGTTTCCTCTGAAGAGAGGTATATGCCAGTTCTGCCAGCTTCACCCTAAGTCTGTATTGATACTTGAATTTCCTCAGGTTTATTCTGAAAAATCAGAGATTAAATGACTTTGAGGGGTTATGAATGTGGAAACAAAGCTATAAAGCCAAACATAGAAAAGTTACTAAGTGCAAGTGTAGACCTGTATCTAGGAGCTGAAGACCTGTACCGAGGAGTTGAATCCATGTTATTAATTAAATCAGTAACTGAAATTCTTTCCTAGGTAATGCTGGGTAATTTCTTCTTACTCAGACCACTCAAGGCATTATCTCAGTAACAAAGACTATGGGAATGGTCTTCTGGTCTTCCATCACACCATTTTTTTTGCCTTGGGGTACTCAGTGCTAACTCTGATATTTTCAGCAGTTTCCTAGTGCTGAGTTCATTGCACAGGCTTCCTCTGAAGTCAATGAAGAGTGGAAGACATCTGCGGAAGGTGGAAGAAATCTTAGGTCTCCAATCCAGCATGGGATAGGTTGGGTCTGGAGGTAGCTTGTTCCACTGATGGTAGAAGAAGCTTGAGCATCTAGGTCAGACACCTAGCACCTGAATGGCTTGTGGTTTGGGCTCAATCCTGCTGAAAAGACTAGGGAGAAAAATTCTATTAGATTTTGTGCCTCTCTCTCAGGATCTTGTGCAAATCCCACCCTCCTCCTTAGCATTTGTGTTACATGGCACTGACATGCATTGTGCTTGCTATGCCACAATACAGGATGATCATCAAAGAGGTGAGAGCGCTGCACAGTATGTTCCATGCCAAATGCTCCCTTTTCGGTTTAATTATAACTGAGCTTGCTAATCCCAGTCTTGATTAATGAGCTTAATATGCAAATGTTATGATGAAACTGAAACTCTTTGTGATTGTTTGCAGACAGATTACCACTTCGAGTACACAGAGTGCGACAGCAGTGGCTCCAGATGGAGGGTGGCTGTCCCGAATCCGTCAGTGGAATGCTCTGGATTACCTGATCCCGTGAAAGGGAAGGAATGCAGTATGTTGGCACTTTTCATTTTACAGACCTGTTCGTGTTATTTATCCTTACACACTGACACCAAGAAAACCCTTTGGAAGGACTGGTGGGCTGTGATGATATGGATCTCCCCAGCTCTCTTGGTGACATCCTGAATGCCCCTGATTTAGTCCTTTGCTTCTGGGTTTGTTTGTTTTTTTTCCTCCTCCAAACCTTCCTATTGTCTTGGAGTTGTGGACTGGAGACTGTCTGTGCGGGATAGTTGTATAACTCACTAACATCTGTTACAGGGACCCTTGTAAGCTAATTCATAGACAAGCCATATCCACTGCAATAACCCCTGAAGAGCTCTGGTTGCTTGTCTTGAGCTGCCATTCTGTAAGTTTAATTCTAACTGTGTTGGCCAAAATAGCTACATTGGCATAGCATCCACAGCTTCCTGCCAGTGTTGTTTGGCTAATAATCAGCTGAATGCATTACTTATGATAAGTGCCTTATTTGTCTGAATGATTTCCATGGTGAAACTGTGAAACTTCATTCTGAGCTTTCAGAAGGTTATTTTTTTAACAACTTGGAATATTCTCATGTCACGTGGTCCTTTTTTTCTTTCTGTCTTCTGGTCTGAGGCATAAATAGCTGCTCTGCAAACGTGTTTGAACTCTTCCCATGCTGTTTTGTAGCTTCCCAAGCTGGATCCTGTTTCCTATCACACTTCCTTGCTCTAGCCATTCTCTTTGAGACAGATCCTAGCAGTGCTTTACTTTGTCAGCAATTTGTACCATGAGCTATAAATTATTGTATATGCTGTGGGAGAGCTGAGATTTTTACTCACTTCTGGCTCTTCTTGTAAGTGTTTATTGTTCATTTCATTGACGCATGTATGTATTCCAGCCCACAAATGTTTTCCTTAACGCTGATGACCATTGGAAGTTTTCTATCTGCTTGCAAAAAACTATCTCTGTCATTCCTTGTACTTGTGTTTAAAGGTTTTACATGTGGGATCTCTTTTTACACTTTGGATTCATTATTCAATCACAGAAACAGACGACTGAGAATCACCTTAAGTGATCCCTACTTTACCCTCCAGCAAAATAGCTGTAATAGTTATAACATTGTAATTCCTTGCTGACCCTTGGCTTAGTTCACTTCTTCATCACTTTTATCACATCCAGTGATGAAAATCTGCAGCTGCTCCAGATATTTTCTCCTCTATTTGTTTCTATTCATTATCCCTCCTATTACAAGTTCTTTTTTTTTTTTTTTTCTCCCTGCTTTTGAGTCTCTGTTGCTGTACTTGAAGCTTAATACTTTTTGCTGTCTTCACTATTAAGGAGCAGATAGTGTTACACCCTTTAGCTACACAAACACTTTCCAGGTACCCCAAAGTACATGGCCCAAAATACTTTTTCTGATATAGACCATTTCTTTTTTAACCTCGTGACGTTTAGGGTCTAGCAACATTGCATCCCTCATTTCTGCTGTACATTTCATGAAGTGAATTACAGTGAAAATTCAGCTGTTTAGTAATAACAGAGGAGTCTCTGCCTTCTTTTCTTCTAACCACCTGTTAGAGAAGGGGGAAACTGACCAAGAGATTGCCTGTGATATTATGTACCAAACTGTGGGCTCCTGCTAAATACACTGGAAAAATCATCTCAGTAGATGCCTCTCCTTCCTGTAGTATTTCTACAAGTCCTATGGCAGCTTAGCCTGTTCAAGAAGCAATTGGATGTTCAGCTCTGTCTATTGAGTCCTTCAGATGTTAGTTCTCTAGGCTCTTGGGAGTGCAGCAAAGAGTTAATGCAGTTCTGTTAGTTTATTTATTTTTCTTCCTATACTAGATAGTCTGGCTTCAGAAGATGTCTGACTATATTATGATGGCAAAAACCTTTAGTTTTAGCATCTTTGAGTCTTTTACCTTTTGTTTTAAGAGGTGTTAGTCCTTCCTCAGGTTGTAAACATGACTCCATCAGCAACATTCAACCACTCTAGGAGTGTGTAGGGAACACCCATCCCATTCAGCTGGGATAACATGCTGGTTTTTACTGCAAAATATCTCAAGGAGAGTACAGTTCTCCTGAGAGCCTTTTTGTCAGTGGGTGGGATATACTGGAAGAGGCAGCTTTTGAACATGATTGTACTCCAGCTCTTTAGACTTTGCCTCCGGGGATCTGTTGTCGGAACCATGAGGAGAGCTGCTCTTTGCTGAATTCTCATGTTCCCTGAGGGGTGGCTTTTGTCTAATCTGACAAAAGCTCATCAACCACTGGACCAAGGACATGCTAAGCTAAAAGTAAAGATCACCATAGCTGGAGGGTAAAGCAAAGGGCTCTGTGCTGGTGACTTGTAATGCATATTCTCAGTGGGTTGCATGCAAAGCAAGATTTACAGCACAGACTTTGACAGGGGTTGTGTGCACATCTTGCAAGGTAATTAATGGTTTTTAGTGATATATTTATTTTGTTTTCTCATAAGCCTGTTTTATTTTTTTAATCTCAAGCTTATCAAGAAGTACCACAGACATGGAATAACCTTTGAGATGAGTCTTTCTGGTCGTTCTACAAACTTATTCAGACTGTACTATATCTTGTCGGTCCTGCCCTGTGGCCAGGGCATACAGGCATTTGGGCTCAACTCTTGGTGGTTGATGTAGCCTTGGATTCCCTCAGGCACCTCTTCTAGTGCTTCAGCCTGCGGAGCTGGGGACCACAGAACGATCAACACAGGTCGCACAATAACCAGCCTAAGAGATCTGTTGTCTTTAGAAGTTATAGATGAAATCTAGTAGTCCTGAGAGATGAACAACTATTAGACAACTATATGTCTATCTTAAAAAGGGCTGCAGTTGCAAAAGAGCATTAACACTCTTTTCTTTTTTTTTTAAAAAAAAAAACTTCCTAAGGTTGGTACAACCCTCAGCGGTCCTCCATGGCAATTAGAACAGAGTGGATATAGGGGAATCTGGATGAGATTCTGTTTTTTTTTTTTTTCTTTTTTTTTTTCTTTTTTTGAACACATTTACCACCACATCTAACTTCATGATGTAATGTTTGCAATTGTTTTGATCTGTTCAAAGGTTCCTGCCACTTGAGAATATCCAATATTGGTCTTTACTACTCTTGAAAATAGAAGGGACTCGCAAGCTGTCATTAATTTTGGATCCAGAGAATACTGTGTGAACCTCTCACACTTCCAAATGCTCAGCAGCAGGCCTGAACTAGGAATTCAAAACATGATATAACAATATGTTAAATGTCTCAAATTATCTCTGTAAATAAGTCTAGACTGTGGTCTCCAGAGAGTGCAGAGACACTAGAGATTGCTAAAAATGCATCAGATCCGGAGCTTCATGTATCTCGAACAATCTAATTGTGGCACCAGAACTCAGTCGGTGTCTTGAGATGTGCTGATTTTCAGGATGTTGTGTTTTACTGTCTTTTCCCAAGTGAACCCATTGAAAAGTAGGTTGGGTATCTCCATGCTGTGCTGCAGTCTGAAGCGTGTGCCTCCCTGCAGAGCCCAGCTGGCTTACCCGCTGAGAGTGACTGCGGGCACTTCCTGACACGTCTGCAGCCTCGGAAACGTTTGTCAGGATTCAGACATTTTTTTGGGTCTTCCAAACCATTTCAGGCAAAACTTACATGCAGAAAATACAGGACCCTTTGAGGGCTACTCATATGGTTCAACAGAGAAAAGACTATCTTATTTTTGCTGCTTTATGATTTACGTATTAGCTATCTTTTTTTTTCCCTTTGTTTTTGCCATGAATAAGGATATTGATATGAAACCATGGACCCTCTCTCTCCTGCTACCTTTCCCTCCAAATCTTTCCCATGCAATGGGAAGTAGAGGGAAAGAAGGAAGCTTGCACGGTGGACGCTTGAAATGTTGCATGACATTTCAAGCTGCATGTTGCACTGCACTGCTGTGGTGTTGTGGGATGTACTGCTGGGAAGCAATCCTCAATGTGGACAGGAAGGTGGCAGAATCAGCTCCACAGGATGACAGTTTGCTTGCAATACCCTGGGAAAACATATTCCTCTTATTTATATGTTTTGTCCCTTTCTAGAAGAAAATCTGCCCTTTTCTTACCTCTTTGCCCAGTGGCCATTCTACATGTAGTGCAGACAAGGCTCAAGTCTCATCCCATTGAGAAGGCGTCCTTCCCTATGAGCCATTCCATGACTGTGTCAGACTCCATTTTGCTCTTGCAAAAAGTGCTGCTTCGCCCATTTTTTTTTCCTTTGTGCTCAGGTTTGTTCAGAGACGAGTCATAGTTTTGACATTGGCACATCACAGTAGCAAGTTCTGCTAGAAAGAAGCATGTCAAATGTTCAGCAAGGATCTTGGCTAGGCTAACGGAAATGTTTATTACTTCTAAAGCTAAAGTACTGAAGATGGCTGAAGAGTACTAATGAGTACTTTGTAGCTCTCCTCTGCTTCACAGCTAAGATATCCTCTTCAGATGCCTGACTGCAGCTTCCCATCACCATTTTGAAGTTACAGAACATACCCTGAAAAAGGGAGTTAGCTGTGAGGAGGACATGGGCAAAGAACCTGCTTTGGTGAAATCCAAACTGGCTGAATTGCTCCATTAATTCTTAGCAGTGAGGAATATGCTTAACCAGTCTGATCTCCTTCATTTTTAGTTGCAATAGATCTCACTCAGATCTCATGAATTTGGTAGCAGAAGGGAGCACGATTAAGGCAGTATACTTGGATTTCTAAATGAAAAATACTTATGGCAGTAATTAGAAGATGTTTGCATTTGAGGATTGCCAAACCGATCATATGCTGTATATTTTATACTAAACTGAAATGTCTGAATTCAGAGTTGTCCTTTCCTCCTTGTCTCCTTTCCTGCCTTTCTTCTTTGTCTCCCTACACTGCAGTATGACCCAGATGTCTGCTGCAGAGCAGGCTCTTGCTATCTGCGGGTGAACTGATACACTCCTGTGAAGAGTGTCTGTGAACAAGGAGAGAGGAGAGGCTTCACATGGTGACCTAAAATCCCTTTCAATATTAACTCCCTTATTTCACAGAATGATATGAGCCATTTTCTGCCAGACTAAATGGGAACAGGTTGCACATTATCTCATAAATATCTGTTAATTTTAGTGACACTCTATGCATAATAAAGAACGGTAGCAAAACTGATAAATAGAACAATGTAAAAAGCAGTAGAATTTGCTGTGTTCATGGGGGAAAATGCTGGTAGGTTTACTATGTGGTCAGCATCTGAATACTGGTTATAATTAGCAAGATTTCTTAAGAGGCACAAAAATATAATTCATTTAATGGATATTCTTAGGTTAGGGAGTTGATGATATGGGAGAATTTGATCAAGAACAATAGTTTGGAATTATTAATGGTTCTGTTTAGCAAATTCCACCTTTGCCTAGCACCGGTGAAGCTGGAGTAACTTCACTGAAATGTGCTTCAATTTTGAGGCAAGATATGTGAGTGTGTGCCAAATGATAAACATGTGAAAAGCTCCAGTGACTTCAGAAAATAGGCTACCCTTAATTATAGTGAACTTAAGCTTGAGAGTAAATTTTGGCCAGATTTATTCCTATTGAAATGTTTTTGAGAGTTTATTCAAACTTGAGCAATCTGCTTCTAGAAAACACAGGGGGAAATATGGATCTTCCTAATTACAGTACACTTTAAACACAATTAGGTCAAATGATTTTTTTTAAGGTTTGTAGGTTTTATAATGCTTGAAGGCAATATAAGTATCTGAAGGAGATTTTTTCTTTTTTTTTTTAAACTTTCAGCCTTTGCAAGTGAAATGTAAGTAGAAGGTTTTGACATTGATATTTTCTTAATCACTGAGGGATTTAGTGTTCTGAATTGGTAAGAAATGTATCCAATCCTAATAACCTTGATATCAGCAGGTATCTGCAAACTTTATGAATTACAGTGTATCCAAGTACATATTTGTGTAAGCAGACAATATAATACAAAAGTAAAGCATCCAGTAGTACCTGTATGCTTGGTTGTAGCCTGCCAACATACAGCATTGTTATACTTTAGTTCCATGGTCAATAAGTTTTTGTATTTGAGCAAGTTCTTTGTAGACTGTGTAGAGCATTTTAGTCAGAATTTTGAAATAGGGCTGCAGAAATCTTGAAAATGACAACTAGAAACTTTAGTAGTCATTCTTGTACGTGTGGAAAGGAATGTACATAGGCATACTCCCATGCAAAATGTGCTGTTTCTTAAAACATGGAATATATTTATGTGTTATCTTAAGGGTTTTTTTTTAATATAATTGAAAAAATTTGTCATCACAGAGATATTGTCCTATAAAAACACATATGAGTTGCTTTTCATAAGGCATACAGATGTCATACATAGGCATACATAGTTTCCAGACTCCCTGAAACAAATGTGAATCACAAAAATGTCTTTTGCCTTTTTTATTTGACATCGGTTGAGAATTACTCTCTGGACTCATTAGTGGACATTCAAATAATTGGGATTTCTCTTTTTCACTCTGAAAAGAGCAAATATGGTGACATCAGCTTAGCTCTAAGGACTAGGCATTATCCACTTTTATTTATCTCATGGCTTGAAAGCAATAGATCTTTGTCAGCCTTGATGTTCTAGTATTTTTCATTTTCGATATCATTAGGCCAATGCTTCTTCGGGTATTCACATTGGATACAACATCAAGGTCAAGCTATTAATCGTTGCTAGTGTCTATCCATGCTGTCTAGATCTGACATATGCACACAGCTATACTTATGTAAAGTGACAGATGCTTCTGGGTATCCTGAGCTGTAGGAAAGTACCATTTTCCAACTAAATGGCTCTTTGAAAATTACATTTAAAAGATCTACCCTTTCATCTCTCTATGCCTGAGATTGCTGTCTATAACGGTAAGTTCTCTTCTCCTTCCTCACTTTGACTAATACCTTAACCCCTACTCTGCTTTTCTTTGGACTGTCCTATGGTTCCTATGAAGATAGATGTCTCTCAATGTATAAAAATATGTGCTGTCATATGGAAGGTTGCTGTCACAAACCTGGTTGCCCAACAAATGGGCTCTTGGTAGGAATGAAATCCAGGGAACCAGAGCATTTCTCAACATCCTGCATGTTGGCCCCTGACCTGTTATATTTCACCTCCCAGGTATTGGTGACTGAGTGTATAATTCTGGCTCTGCAGCTACTTCTGTCATGAGGTGGGTAGAAGCGTGAGAAGATTTTGAAGTGATGACCTGTACAGGGTTTCTCTTGTGAGTTCTCCGGGCAGGACCGGACAGCTGTTTTTTTCTTTTCCTCTCTTGTATCCCTGGGAGATTTATTTTTTCTGTTTTCCGAAAGAAAAGGAAAGGCTTTCACAGAGGGATCGTTGATGTGGGGGCATGACAAGCTTGCAGTGGTGAGGACCACTGTGAAGCTGAGCTGAGCGAGCGTATGCCTTACAAAAGCAAGGACCTGCAGCGATCTGCATGGCATGGTTTGGAAACCCCAGCTAACAGGCTGTGATCTAGCAAAGCACTTAAGTGAATGTTTACTTCCCTTCCCATTAGAACATCACTAATGCATGGTCCTAACTCAAATCAGGTAACTAAGTCCTATCGATTTCATGCATTATGGTCTCACCTGGGCTCAGGCTCAAGGTACATTTTACTGTGGCATTTCCACCTCAGTGTTTTCCTAATGCATATCGTTACCCTGGAGATGACCTGGTGCTGCAAGTAATCTTTCACTCCTTTTTTTTGCCCTCTGTATATGAGCAATACACTTCTTATGAGGAAAAATATCACAGTGTTGTTTTTTTCTTTTTATTATAGATTTCTTTAGGTAAATAGTAAAAAAGCAGAAGATCTTGCAGTGAATCCATAGAATTGTGTGTTGGTGTGTGTTTTAAGGTTTCCAAGAGAAAGACTGGTCTTTGTGTCTTCTGATAGGTGTCTTTACCCTATCTGTGTATGCACTGTAATTAAATGTTAAACAGAGATTCCTCCGAGTCATTGCTTTCTCTTTCAACAGGAAAGCAGCTGGCAAGGCCTTGGATTTGTTCTGGGTTGGTAGAGGGATGAGAGTGCATGTGTGTGTGCACGTGAGAGAAGGTATAGTCCCAGTGAAGATTTTTTTCACATAAGTTGCAGGGGATGTAAAGAAATAAGATGTGAGCCTGCTGCACCTAGGGGGCTGAATGTAGATTTTTCGATGTGAGCTGACAATGGAGCTCCATTTCCAATAGTGTATGCCCAAAATTTGATGCAATTGCTCAGAGCTTCTCAGGGTCATTTGGGATGTTTTAGCGTTTTCTGTTTGACTTTTAATTGCTGCACCAGAAGCATGTGAGTTCCTTGTAAAGCCAAGTCATGTATTTTCCAGGCCAGGGCAGAGGACATCTCAAATAGGATTAGAAGCCTGTAAGTGAGCAACCAAAATGAGCCCAATGAAGTTGCTGGAGCTTGGAGAGCTAATCATACACCTCAAGTGACTGGCAGCTGAGCTGTTCCCTGGTGTTGCCAGCACTCAGCCATGGGGATAGCGCTTGTAGGCTGTGTAGAAAACAGGCTTGGGAATTTCTTGGCAATAAATAATTTTCTTCCTTCACTCTGTGTCCACCTTCTCTCTTGAGTCTACTGAATATTCTCATGCCAAAATCACAGCTTTATTTGCCCAAGTGATGAAGTAAGAACCAGGCCAGATAGGGAAAAAGTTGCTTTTGCTGTCAAAGAAGGGTGTTGGAAGGAGTGTTGGTCTATATTGTCATTTCTCAGACAAAAAGGAAAGACTATATACTCTTAAGAAGGAGTGCCTGCTATGGGAGTTACTCTTCCTCACATTCCTCAGCTTTCAGTATGAACATATTTCAAACTCAAATAGCCTTTTGGACTTTTTTTTTCTAAATTAAGATTCAGCCTGGTTCCTGATAACATATTGTGCTATAAGGACTGAAGAAAACGAACATTAATTATTCACAGTCTTTTGGAGAAGCCTTGCATAAATTATTTATGTAAGACATTCTGAAGCAGGCTGAGATTATAGGAAACATTAATAATAAAGCAATGCGTTTTTTGTCTTCTTTGGACTTTGTTTTCTTTCTCCTTATCCCTTATTTTTATTGGTTGTTTGTCCCATCTTGCATCCCTTGCGTGGACTCAGATATCTCACAGTGTCACTGAACAGATGGCTCTAAATGAGCTGTTGTCCTTGGTCACATCATCCCCTCTCAGTTTGTGGCGTCTCTGCTGAACCCAGCAGATGTTTGAAGGTGAGTGACAATTGCATGATGCTGCCAACCTTGTATTTCTTTTCTGAGCCACAACTTTTGCATCTGCCCACATGAGGCCAAGATAGCTCAGCCCAGATGTAGCTTGCAGGAGATGTCAGCCTCTCGTCTGAAGCCTAGAAAGTAGGGCTTCAAAATAATAACTTAGGAATGAAGATAGAAAGTTGAAAAGTTGGTATGTGAGATTACCCTTCCAGTGTATTTTCACATAGCTGGGCAGAATTGCTCCAGGTAACCCCTCCTAATATTGTTATAATCTGGCAAAATCCAGTCTGCATTTCCTCTTGAAATATAATGTGAAACCCAGAGAGGCATGAAAAGACACACACACACACATTTTGTGGAAACAGAATGGATAGAAGAGCTGTAACAGTTTTAGGTATCACAAAACTGAGAAATGTCTGGAAAAAAAAGGCCAGTTGAGATGACCAAAAGAGGTAGAATTTGTGGGTCCAAGTGGTATGAGATGTGAAACAAATTGAATGCAGAAGAGATGGGAAGATATGAAGCTGAGTGACCAGGGCTGTGTATGGGTGGCAGTTTTCAGGGACACAGAGTTTGATGTTGGAGGATGCAGGATGTTAATGCAGTTTTGATCAGAAAACTAAGCAACATGAGGATGTAAGTTGCTAGAAGAGATAACATTTCAAGTAACTTTGATCCTAGTCCATAGAAATCTTTGGGTAAGTCAAAGCTGAAGAGGCAGAACTTGACTCTGCAGCCTTGCAATGAAAGGTTAACTGAGGCGATCTTGCCTGTGATCCATTTTGCCTTTTGGGAGATGCTTCTGTATGCACAAAGTGATTGTAAGATCTGGAAAGCAGTGTATTGCATCTGCTTCTTGGAGGTGGTCATACAACAGGCAACACTCTCAGTGGAGGTGCCCCATGTTCATCACGTGGACCAGAAGGGCAACAAATGTTGGTGATTTACAGAATTTAAAAGGCTTTAATTATATTTGTTAGTCTTACCTCATAAGACCTTAATATGCATCAAGTTAGGCCTACCTTGAGGCTGTTAATTTCCTATGAGCTTTTTTCCCTGTATGGTGTCCAGTTATGGTATGAATCATTTAAAAGAGAATCTGTCTCATCCCATGACATTGCTTCACTCATCAGTCATCTTTCCTTTTAAATATATGTGCATTACTTGTAGTTTGAATTTGTCTGGCTTCAGCTTTCAGAAACTAATTCTTACTCTGTTCCCTGTGTGATTAATAAGTCCAGGAGGATCCAGTGTTTTCTCCCTCTGGATACATATACGTTAATCAAGTTGCCTCTCAGTCTTCTACTGATAAACTAAAGACCAAATCCTTTAAATCTTTCAATGCAATATATTATCCTTGAAGCACGTACAGTCCTTTATGTTTGCACTGATCTCTTAAAAATATAGAATCAGAACTATATTCTGTGTTAGATCATCTTGGCTGTAATACATATATTTAATCCTATGCATCTGAAAAAAGTGGGACAGGTCATCAATCTTGGTATCACACCAGTCAGAAGTGCCCCCTGAAACCCTTTCAGTGATGATTTCCCACTGACAGCTCTGTTTTGTGCTCTGTTGCTCAGGCAGCCCTTAAACCACTTGATATGTGTGTTGCTAGTATGGTGTGGTGCTAGTTCTTTTAGACTGAATGTCATGCCAAACTAAGTTAATTGTCTTGGAAAACATGAGTGTCTTACATCCACTCAGTAACCTTTATAATATGATCTTGTAAGCCTTTTGAAGAACAAAATGAGGCCTATTTGACATGACATATACAATTTTAACAGAGGGTGTTAGGTCTCTAATTTTTAGAGTGAATCCTGTGCCAGTTTTCTTGTATGTAAATATGAATATGTGTGGCTGCATGTGGCAATATATTTCTAACAGTACTTAACAACACCTTAGGTGGCCAAGACTGACGGTCTGAGCAAACAGTGACAACATATGTGTTTTCTCTATTGGTTTTAAGAAAGTCACAGATGCAAAATTACTAGGAATTCCACTGGCTTCACTGGAGCTCCTGCAGATGCCCCAGTATAGTTAACGTCACAGGATGCTGTGTTGTTCCTAACTTTGGAAATACTTTCTCTATTTTAAAAAGATCCACAATGGGACAAGTCACGAAAACCTTGTGGGAAGTCTTGCATTTTTCTCACAGACTATAGGTCAAGTTTTGTCCCTCTAATGTGCGCTACCTCACATAAGCTGATGTTTCGCAGTGCAGACCTATTTGAAAGATACAATTTGAAAGTTTTCTGTCAATGGAATTTAACCCAGAAATTTATCTATGAATGTTTTCGAACTGTGATGTCCAAACAAGACAACTCTGTGTGAACTCTGGGAAACATTTTCAGCAGAGTCTAAATTAGCTGTTTTCTGAAACAGCATGGGTAAATAGGGAGCTTTTTATTAAAATACATTTTCTCTGAAAATTAAGTATCAAATACTTAAACAGGTGGGCCCTGGAGGTAGGGGGTAGGCGGTGTTTGCAAAGGCTGCCTTAAAGCAGGGAGTCGAATATTCCCCCTGGAGTTTGAAGCAGGAAGGAGAATTTAATAGAGGATAAATCTGAGCAGATGCCTAACATGTATGATTGAGACTCAGGAGTCTTTACCTTCAGCTATAACCTTCCATGAAGTGATGCTGTCCTTTCTGTTCCCAGTGGCCTGCCAGGTCCATCTCCTCCAATGAAATGCTGCTGTGATAATGGCAAGCCGTAAATCCCTGCTTAGCTACGTGCTCAGGACATTTAGCAACAGGGAGAAAGGAGAGCAGCCAGTGCTTGGTTGTCGGCTGGTGCCTTCTGGACCATCATGGGGAACATCTGCTCCATGGGGTCTCCCAGGAGCTACAAGAAACTGCCTGCCAGAGCCCTGGGAAGGGTGCCTGGATCTGGCACCAACACTGCTTGTGTTTAAGAGGGATTGGCCTGGCTTTGGGACTCCCCCCTTGCTAAAAGAGCAGGGAGAGGGGGCTGTTTCCATGCTTCTCGTGTGCTGCTTTTCCTCCCCACCCCCTCCAGCCGCTTTCGTCTGCCTGGAACAAAATCAAATGATGCATCTGTTCCCATGTCGAAAGCGGTTCATGTTGCCATTAGCCACGTTCGGCCCCAAATTGAACCTGGCGAGCAGCTGGCATGCTCAGAGCTAGTTTGCTTGTAGACGTATGTGTTTTGACGGGAAGCGCTGCTGCCTTTGGAATATTAAATTCTTAGAAAAGAGAAAGAAGTTCCTTTCACACATAAATAAGAGTGAGATTCATCACTGCTGTGAAAGGTGGGCAACAGGTTTTTGTGTCCTATCTTGCAGCCTACCTGAGCCCTTAAACTCTATTTTTTTGTCTCCATCTGAAATGATCAGACCACAAGGAGTTAAAAGATATTAGCTCAGTTACAGAAATAATCCCTGCCCAACCTGACTCCCAACTGAAGAGGAGGTTCTGCTGCCTGCTGTCTTCACGATGACAGTAAAATTCTCTCTGATGCTGGATCCTTATTTGAAAGCCAGATTTGGAATACGTGGTAAAGTAGCGCTCTCTCCATATTTTGCTATTTAACTTCCTTAAAAAATGTTGGGACTGCTAAAGGATTTGAATATAATAGAGAGCTTTCTCTCAGCACCTTTCAAAAAGACATAGAGCAGGATTTGTTATTAACAATGCTAAAGCATTTCCTAACCGGTAGATCAGGACACCTTTACACATTTAAGGTGAAGGGTTATATAATATGTGCTCTCGGTTCAGACAGGCATTTCAGGAAATGCTTGATACTGAACTGTTCTGAAGGCAGTGGTGCTTCCTACTTTGAATCTGGTAGACCTTAAGGCTTGGGCTAAGGTTGCAAAGGGAGCCAGGTGGGATGTTAGCCATACCACTGTCATGTATCTGTGCTATAAACGGTCGTTTGCTAGTCATTAAGGGTGGATTTTTGACATATCTGCTGGTCTTTCACTGAAATCCGGTGCAGCAGGATTCCCACACGTATGTCCCCATAGCACCTGTCCCTGCCAGGTCCAGGCTAAACACCTTCCTGCCCACTTTCCTGCTTGGTGCGTCACTCGTGGGTGATGGGGTTAGAATGACATTTGTTGGCTTGCAAAGCATGGGAACAAATTCAGAATACTTTGCTATTACCAAGAGGAGAAAATGACCCTTGGCAGATCTTTCCATCAAAACGGACCTTTTATCTACGTTCCAGTGCTGCTGTCAAGGACAATTACACAAAGAAATCTGGTGGGAGCTGGTGCAGTGAGTGAGAGCCTGAACCAACAATTGGATTAATTTGTTGTTACGCAGGCACCTCTTTATCAGAGTATCTGCGGTCAAACAAGTTTTGTTGCTGTTAGATAAACATCAGTACACCTGTAAAACCTTCCAAGCTGGGATTTCAATTGGAGTCAGTTGTTTTGAGCTAGTTGCATCTCTTTGGATAGCAGTCGGGTTTTTTAAGTGCAAGCTCAGGACGTATCTCTCTAAATGAGCTTATGAAATAACCATCACTGCACAATGTAGCATGTGTGAAACCTTCAGTTAAAATCCTGTTGTTTCTTAAGACATGAGTTGTGTGTCTAAGTCCTGCTTTGGCTGCATTAGTTCAGTTAAGTCTATAAACTCTCAAGCAACATAGGAGATCCTATACGCTGTAGCAAGTGTTCATTTGTGCTCTCCAAAGCACCACCCAGGAGTATTCAGTCTGAGAGGAGTTGTGACATGGTGGCTGGGGGGGGTTCATCTGCACCAAAATGGGCTTCTGGACATGAGTTACAGTTCCCAGCACAGACATGGGTCTCTTTAGGTGTACAGGCATTCTCCTGTCTGGGTTTCTTCTACATAATAGGAATAGTCTTTCCTTAGCATATAGAGAAGTCATCACATTGACAAGGGACAAATAGTTAATTTATAACCATTAGCAGAAAAAAGCAATTTGCGACCATATTTTCTAAACCATGTTTCCCGTAGTTACGTATGTTAAATACTTTAGAGTTTACTGGTGACATTTTAGTAGCATCTCAGTCAAAGGTCAGGGCCTCATTTGCTAGACACCGTCTTGCTGACCTTTCCCATGACCACCTGGTCCATCAGGCAAGATGTTCAAGGCTTTGAAGGCAGGTCACATGAGGAGAAATTGGGAGAGCGCATTGGATGATATCTGCAGCCTTCCCTCAAGATTTGTACAGTTGTGTTACAATTGACTTTACTAATTGTAACAAATAGGTGAGAAAAGTGAGAAGAACTGTCACAAACCCTTATTTGTGCAACTGTTTGGTGTAGGAAGAGCTGTTTGTTTGTTTTTATGTGTTATTGTGTCAGTGGAGACAAGATGCAATTCAGGAGCTGTTATCTAGATTTGATCCATCTCAATGAAAAAAAACCCTGGACATTTCTGCACATCTCAATATTGCAGTCAAATCTGGGAGATCAGTTATTGTGTTCTGTGACTGAAGCATTCCTGTTGGCTTCCCTTTAGTGACAGTTCACTGTTAATTAATTAAGCAGCATAAAATTAATGAGAATTAATTTGGTTTAGCTTCTCATTTAATGTGTTGGAAATGATTTGTCTCCTCAGCGTTCTCCTGTGCCTCTGGGGAGTACCTGGAGATGAAGAACCAGGTGTGCAGCAAATGTGCAGAGGGGACCTATTCCCTGGGCAGCGGGATCAAGTTTGATGAGTGGGATGAGCTGCCAGCAGGATTCTCCAATGTGGCGACGTTCATGGACACAGCCATTGGCTCTTCTGAGAATAAAGCAGAGAGCTGCAACAAGTAAGAAAATCTATTTACATCCGTATTATGTGGCAACATGGTCTGAAGCATCCAAGAAGCACAGAGCTCTAGGATCCACATGCTGCTGGATTTTGCTCAGCAAAAGCCTTCTGTTGTTTTTTTGTCCAGATTATCTACTTTATGCTAAGGAATAGCATAAAGGTGCTATTGGGGGGTGAGGAGCTAAAGGTGAGGGGTGCATATCCCCAACATGGAGGCTTCAGTCCTTCTCAAGATGATTTATGCACCTACCTGGGGTATTGGTTGGTAGGTTGAGGGCTGTCCTGATTTCTGGATGGAAACACCTCACGTCCCTTAGTACAGGAGTGTATGTTAAGCATGTTTAGAGTCTGATATTGAGGGCATTGATTTTGCTCAGTTTTAATTGTCCTTTATGCTATAAGAAGTTGATCCACCAGTGCTGTGATGTGGCCTTTCCAAGGGACCATCTTTGGTGTCCCTGGAGCCTGGGTTCAATGAAAACAAGGCCATTAGTCAAGCACAGCTCTGTAAAGACAGAGGGAAGCGTTATACTATTAGAAGTGAAAATCCATATAAAAGCAGACAGTACAGAGCTGGGAGTATAGGAAGAGGAAGTGCTGCCGACATGGCACAGTCAGCTTTGCTAGTTATCTTTGCTCTCCAGAGGGTCAGGGCAAACACGAGCAGCTGAGAAGCAAAATTCTTGGTCATTTCTTTGCTGTCATTATGACCTACTAGGTCTGATCAGCAGCTACCAAGTTTAAGAACAGCCTGGAGCAGCTCTTATCTGTCACTGAAATGCTACAGGATTGTGGCATAGTGAATTTTGTTAAAAGGTACTTTTACAGCCTAGGCAGAGATCTGTAGAGGTTGCAGCAGGCTGTTCCTGAGCCTGACTCAAAGCACATTGGACATGCAGATAATAAACCTTTCCTAGGATTATAATCCTTTCCTTAAGTTTCTACCATGTTCTTTTCCAGTGCACAGTTTTAATGATGGGAAATATTTTTATGTGAAAACAAATGTGAATACAGCAAGAAAATATTAGGAAGTGAATTTAACTATTGTGACTCTCTGGGTCAGTTTTTAGGTAATTTTTTTTCTGTAGGAGTTTAAGAAAAGCCTCTGCAGTGCCTGTAATCTCAAATGACGCTTGTTTTGTTTATGTTCATCAGCTCTTCGTGGACTCCTCGAGGGAATTACATAGAGTCGAACAGAGACGACTGTACAGTTTCTCTCATCTACGCGGTGCACCTGAAGAAATCCGGTTCAGTGTTCTTTGAATACCAGTATATTGACAATAACATCTTCTTTGAGTTTTTTGTAAGGCCTTTTCTATGATAAATACAGACATATTTCAAAAGAACTCGAACCAGTTAAAGACCTTCAGAAATGACTTCTCCTTTTCTTTGTATTACTCTTAAGTCCGTGGCTTGTTATTGCTGAATAAGGTCTAGAAACATCTTCTTTCTGCCACTTATCTTGACTTTGGTGTGTATTTGAGCTTCAAAACTTTGGCTAACCTGATCTGTTTTACCATGTGTTGGGATTTTCACACCAAGGTTGTGGCTGTTCGTGGTAGAGGCTTCAGTTTGGGACTTTGAGATGACTTTGAAGCAGCTTCAAGTTTAAATAGACTTCTTTGAAGTTAGGCACCCAGAACCTGATAAATTCCAAGGTATTAGCAATGTATGGAAACTTTAGATTTTGGTCAGTTTGCATCGTAGCCTTTAAGATGAGACAAAAGGATGCAGAATTGTTGCTTTATTGCTTTATGATTGACCAAAAACCACTCACGCTGCTGAAATAATCCCCGTGGATCAGCCTAGAAGAGCTGAGTGGATGGGGAGTGAGTCACCTTGGTGCCCCTGCCAGCCCTCTCGGAATTGCCTTGCTTTCCTTGTCAGAGCTGTACCTGCTGCGCAGAGGAGGCAAAGATGGAATGTGAGGCATCTGGGAGCAGGAGAGGACTGGGAATTTTCCATGCCCTCTATTACCACCTCTCCGTCTGTGTGCTGGGTTCCAGTGGTGATCTGTGAAGAGATGTTCATGCTGGCTCTCAGGAGTGCAGAGCCTTAATTGGTGTTTGGAAAGTGTTTTGCGAAGCTGAGACAAAAGTGCAAAATGTCTTTAGTATAGATGAAAAAGGGAGACCAAAATAACCTTTGTGAGGCAGCCTCTCGCTGCTACACTACTGCAATCTATTGCACTTTGGTAATAGACAGTGTGAACTACACTATTCAGCCATTTCAGATTTATATTAGACTTCCCTTCCTTCTCCATCAGGAGAAATACTCTTTTCCACCAGCAAATACCCTTGCCAGGGGATGGTAAGCTTGTCAGGCTCGCCAGAGGGAGGTGGTTGCATTACTTCCCCACTTTCTGTGAGGCTCAGGTGCTGAGGCTTAGATTACTCAAGATAATTGGGGGTCTGCATGTTGTTTAGGTGCTGCTTGTCCCTCCTTTTCCTTAGCTGTATATTAGGTTGCAATTAAGTATGTAGAGGCTTTGGAGGATTATATGCTTATTTCAAGAACAATGGTGAATAACCAGGTCTTATGAATTTAAGTGTGAAGTCTTAAACGGTTATTTCTCTGATTCTGAGACCATGTGGCAAACAGTTCCCTAAGGAAAAGGCTGCAAGGCTGGGCAAAGGGAAATAAATCCTGCAGCTTTCCCAGTGGAGGTTCTCCATGGCACTTTTCTTCTCCCTTAATAACATCACTGTCATCTGCTGAGGTGAGGTGTCAGGGAGCCAACAAGTTAATATATGTCGGCTCTGAGTTTGTCATGTTTGTTGGGGAAAGCAGTTTGTCTTCTAGTGTTGACCTGACTGCTCCTAAATCTTCCTCAGTTTAGAGGCCCATGGTCACATCCACAGTTTGATAGGATTAGATCCTAAGGAGCTCAGGAGAAGGAGGAGGCCTCCAAGACGAGGAGCTCAGCACCAAAACATGGCCAGGTAATGAGAGGAAAAACCCAGGGTGTGCTCTTTGTGCTCTTTTCTTGCAGCTGCAGCAGAGGGGCTGTCATCTGATGCACTGCTAAGCTGCGAGTGGGTTTTGAAAGGATTTTTTTGCCACAAATAAATCAGCTGCTGTCCTAAATACATAGAGAGTAGGAACAAAGCTGAATCTTATGATTCCCTGGCCGTAGCTCCTATACTGAGGGAGACTGATCTCGTGTTTTTGATTAACAGATACAAAATGACCAGTGCAAAGACATGGAGTCCACAGCAGACAAGTGGGTGAAGCTAACGGACAATGGGGAATGGGGCTCTCATTCTGTAAGTGTAAAAATATCCATCATAGTACTTTTTTCCCTCCTATTTTTATAAATGTTTGTGATTTCCTCTGATTAGAGATCAAATAAGGGCTAGATCCTGTGAATTTGCTTGAAGAACTATATCTTCCCTGCTATCACAAGCCAAGCCACCGAAATCTCTAAGGGTCTGATCCCAAAGCACATGATACAGATGCCAGTCTTTCACTTGATTTCCCTGGACTTCTGCTCAAGAGCTTTATGAGGCTAAACAGTTCCATGCAAATTGCAAATCTGCACACCACAGTCCTTCTGCATGAGTGTAATTGAAATTTTCTAAAACAGTTGTTTGCTTGTGAGAGCAAGAGATTATTCTGTGGTGCTCAAAAGGCTCTGGTCAATGGGAACGGCATCTTTATGTGGAAGCAGACGGGACTGGCATTCTATTTTGAAGTGTGTGACTCAGAGCTGGTCTGTGCCCAGTCTGTGCTCCGTGGTACCTTTTCCAGTTAAAAAGAGAGCTGGCAGTACTGACATGGCTTCCACAGCACTGGTACAAGTGTCTGTGTTGGAAACAGCAGCCACTGCCCTGTGGTCCAGCCAAGAGATTTGGTCCCTGCACTGATGATGCGTAGAATAGGTCTTCCTCACCAGCTCCTGCTGAGGCCAGCTTTCCAAACTATCAGCATATCCTAATTCACAAAGCTGTGCCAGCAAAGGCCCAGTGTAGGTGACATAATGCCAGAAAGGAAACACTTTCCATTGGCATGAACAGCAGCCTGCTCTCTACTTTCCATGGCCTCTTGGAGGATAGCACATATTCCCTAGCCAACTGTGGCTGGCAGTGCCTGTTAGCTCAGGTGCAAGCAAGTCAGATCAGGAGGCTAGGCCAGGAAAAGAAGGTGTATGGGCTGAGAAATCCACCTGAACACCCCTGTAGGATTCATTTTCCTGGATCAACCCCATGGTCCTGGCAGGACCCCTTTACCGAGACAGGGTTATTCCTGTTCTTGCCTTGGATAGCTGAGCTAGGATAAAGCATCTTTCAGCCAGGATTGCTGGTGCAGCAGCAAGGGTTTTGTACTGGACTAGTACAAAATTGATATGGTAGATATGATATAAATTTGCAGATTTGGCAGCGTCTTGGTAGGCCTGCTGCCCCTTCTGGAACTAGTTGTGTAGGTAGGTCTAAGTTAGTAGGCACTGCCTGCTGAAAGAAGTGGTCCTGCCTTCCTCCTCCTCCTCCTCACCCTTGCCCTAGTACTACCAGCACAGGGGTTTGCACAGCTCTTTGCTGATCTCACTGTGAAGACATTTAGGTCTACGCATTTTGGGCCTGGATTATATTTGTCCAGCTCTTTCACTGCTCTGCATCAGGAATAAGCAGGATGGTTGGGACCATGGCTGGGAACATTCCTTGTACATCAGCTAGCTGATCATGAGGTTATGGGTTTAGATGTGGGCAAACCTTGATTTAAAGCCTTGCTTCTAAACAGAACCCAATTCAGACCCAGGACTTTTGAATGCTGGGTTTTCCTTTTTAGTTATCAATATATGTATGTGTATATACATACATATATATATATATAATAAAATTGGATTTCTAGGCTTTAAAAACAATCTGCCTGTCTATATCTGAATATGCAGCTTGTCACACTGTTTTGCTGCTTATACTGTCATATGTATCCTTGCAGGTGACTTTGAAATCAGGTAGTAATATATTATATTGGAGAACGACAGGGATTCTCATGGGATCTAAAGTAGTAAAACCAGTTCTGGTGAAAAACATCACCATTGAAGGTAAGTGGTGATTAACCTTTTAGTTCTTGAACTTGCTTTTTTGTCATAGCATTGGGTATGTGCCATTGCTACTCTTGTGCCTTCTCAGTAAAGTGGGTTTTTTGGATCCTCTGCTTTCCCCTCTAAGATATATAAAACGAACAGTAACACTTCATGCGAGCAATGGAAGGTTGGTAAACTATTTTGGTTGATAAGTGATGCCATCTGCTGGGGAAGGTTGGTTTAGTAAATAGAGAAAGAAAGGAGAGCCCCCCACCTCAATTTGATTTTCTTCAGTGTAGTGCAAGGAGATCATGTTTCCCAGTGAGCCTGTCTGGTAGCAAACCGGATGACCTAAGTATTTTGGACCAATAACATTTAAATCACCATTTAAATTATTTAATTAGTCTGGAATAGCTATTTTAGTCCATTTCTAAGTGTAACCAAGCCTGGAGTGCTATATGATTAGATCAACCTTGCGCTGAGGAACTAAGATTGAAGAGCTAAATCTTAAGGCCAAAGGGTCGAAATTGAGCAGTGAAAGTATGTGATTTTTAATCCAGTGTGTTAGCCAGTCTTTCTGCTTTTCCAGATAAGCAAGCAGGCACTAGTTATCTACTCTGCTTTTCAGTGTGTTACCTGTATTTACCTTACAGGAGTTGCATATACGTCTGAATGCTTCCCATGCAAACCTGGTACTTTTAGTGACAAGCCCGGTTCATCCAGCTGCCAAGTGTGTCCAAGAAATACTTATTCTGAGAAAGGAGCTAAAGAGTGCACCAAGTGTAATGAAGAAACAAATTATGCAGGTATATAAATCTTATAAGATAAACAAAACCAGGACAGTCAGGTCACGAGTTCACTCCCTTTTTGTGAGCAAATGCAAGAGCTGCTCAATCCCACAGTCAAGTTTGGTCTCCACGTGAGGAGCACAGTAAAGTTGGAACGAAGGTGGTGCTTCCCAAGAGCTGCAGAGAGCACTGGACCTTGGCTAAGGTCACATAGATTCGCATTAAAATAATCTCTAGATCTTTTGTGACTTCAAAGTGTACATTTTGTTGGAGCGATAATAGCAGTCGTGCTGTGCCCTCTCGTGGTAATTTTTGTTATTGGTTGGTGGTTCCTGAATTGGCTTCATCACTGCCTTCAAACTGGCGGTGTTTGTAGGTATCTCTTTTCCAAATTATCTCCTGGTCCATCCCTGCCTCTCCTTTGGTTGGAAGATTTGGTAATCTAGTGCAAAATGTACCAAAACTCTTCTACATCCCTATGTAGCTGGCAGTCATGAAGCAACATGGGCAAAATCCTGGCTTTATGTGCTGATCAGAATGTCTTCAATTCTCTTGTATATTGTTTTAAAAGAAAGTTTTGAAATAATAAGTTAGTGACCATAACACCTGCTATCACAGATTATGGCAAATGCCTGGGGACTTGTGAATGGGGTATTTGTAAGTATGTGTTGTGAGAAGAAAAGCTGAGCCAGTTTTGTAAAATTTTTCTAAAGGATTAGAGTGTTTTCATGCTTTATCCAAGTGAGAAATTATTTCCATGCTTGGACAAGCTACAGCGATTACTGCTTAAAAATGAGGGATTGGGGTGAGAGTGAGTGACTCCTCTCTATACTAAATTAATGAATTTCAGAGTGACAGGAGAAGCATAGCTAATACTTTCCCAGTTTTCCTCCACAGTTCAGGGGAAGGTTCATTTAGACTCTATATAAAAGCTTAGTTTTTACTCCAGTTTTGTATTTTTCTACTGGTTCACTTTACACTCCAGACTTCAAACTCTTTGAAATTGTTCACAAGGATCATTTGACAGTTTAACATCCTGTTCCTCACCCTTTTTATTTCAGACGAGGGATCCGGTGAGTGTACAGAGCGTCCTCCATGCACAAGCAAAGACTTTTTCCAGATCCACACGCCGTGTGATAAGGAAGGAAAAGTAAGTGGAAAGCATGCTGTTATTTTGGGACTTGCTGTGATCTGTTGATCTGAAAACCAAGCAGGGGGTCCGTACTTTGTGTTTCAGTTTTGCTTTCAGAGCTGAATGTCTCCAAGGCTGTGGGAATGCTCTTTGGCTGCTTTCTTTCCAGCATTTGTCATCTATAGGATTCTGCCCGCCCTAGGCCTGTTTAAGGGAGCTGTTGTGATGGAATGTTATATTCCTTGTGCTTTTGAACAGTCTACGTTCCCCTTAAAAAGTAATGAAAAGCAGTGGTGGGGCACAGACCAAAGAGAGGGCCTTGGCTAGACCTTACTCTGTACTTGTTAGCACTTTCCCTGGAATACTTTTGGCTCTGTGACAACTTGTCCCCTCTCAGGTGCTAGCACAGGTCAGGGAGCGTGAGAGATGACCACAGCTAATATGGATGGAAGAGTTTGACTATATGAATGTGGTCTATGTCATGATCTACGCTTTTAGCATCAAATAATGGTCCATATCGGTTTAATTAATACAATAGGTATAGTTTGGAGGTGCCCATGTGTGACATCAGAGCCAGACTGCAGATAATGGACTTGCCTTGTGGGGTTGTCCGGAGTGGTTCTGAACTCAGAACCACAGTCACCTGGGTCATATGAGTTACCACAGACACATGGGAACTTCTTTGGGTTTTGGAGAAGGAACTTCTGTTTACTGGGACATGAAGCCCACATACAGCACAGTTTTGTATATGTTTTTTGTTTTTTTATCTCCCTTAGACTCAAACAAGGTGGCAATGAGTCAAAATCCATAGATCCTGTTGTTGTTTGACTGATATTTGCTGCCAGGATGGAGACTTTGCACTCCGCTGGTCAACCAGTTTGAAAACACTACTTAGTGTTCATATGCTTTATTAATAAAGTCTTCAAACACTTGTTTCCAGAACTGGCAGGCTCTATAACCACAGCATTCAGCATAATCCACTCTTAACACACTGATTATTGCTCTGGTAACTTGCTTTAATGACTCTAGGAATTAGCAGCAACATTTACCCCTACACCCTCAGGTATTGCTTTAATTGTGGTCTCCTGTAAATTACCCTCTAACTGATCTGTGCAATTCAAGGCTCATTGGGTGTGAATAGGTTCCCATTGGTGACACTCAGCTCCCTCTTCTTGCGCACTCAGTGGTCTTCCCCTTCATGATGGACATCACCAGAACATAAAGTTTATCTTTCTGCAAACGCCCTTCCACTTTCTATGAGAGAAGTCTCTCTTTGCAATGAAAACCTGTGTCATATATGTGTTGGTTGGGTTTTCAGAACGGCTTTTACCACTCAGTGCTCTGTGTCTCTGGAAACTAGTTAGGGTATGCAGTACTGTCTGACCATGTCTATATGTGCTATAGCCCTCTGTATGTGCTGTAGCCCACTGAAAGCTTGGCTCTGCATACCATCCTCAGATGAGCAATGGTTATAAAGCACCATCCTTCAGGCCTCTCTTCTTACAGACAAGTTTTACAGGGGATGTTAGATTGTCTTCTCCCTTCTGCTGACCCCACTGTGTACACAGAGGGATGCCTATGACACTAGACTGATCTTCAAGGGGCTCTGGGAGACCCCTCTTAAAGGGGCCCTTAGATGCTTGATACCCACTGATCTTCATTCATTTACTGCTTTAAAAATACAAGGATCACCACTTCAGTCTAGGACTTATCAAACCTCCCTTTAGTGATTTTACACACTCTCTGATCCTTTCTTCCCTAGCTCGGTCTCCATGGAAGTGCTTCAGTGTGTACAGTGTGTGAAATCACATGGGTGCCTTCCCAACTCCTGATACCTTTTTTATTTTAAATGCTGTGCTGCTATATAGCAGCAATATTCTAGACAACCCAGATATTAAGCAGGGAGGATGGGCTGATCCGTATGGGAAGGGGAACCGTGAGCCAGTTGTGACAGCAAGGAAGGCAGAGTTAGTTGACTCTGACAGTGAGGACACTTGAACAGGATTTGAGCAAAGTGAATAAGCAGAACCAGTGTCAGCAATGATAGTCAGACAACAGTCCAGATTTCTGGCCATATTCCTGATGATGAAGCAGGTCTGTGGTTAAGTCTACAGCTCTGCAAGTGCCAGGCCCAGAGACAGTAAGCTGGGTCAACAGCAGCCTAATGATGGCTAGGCAACTCCATAGTGGTGAGATAGGTACAAGGTCTTGCTGAGAAGTCAAGTCCATTGGTCACAGTTGGGTTCTGGATGAGAGGGGCATGTGGTCTGGCTGCAAAATGAGCTAAGCATGGGACAGTGATGAAAGTTTCAGCTTCAACTCAGTGCCCAGGAGCAGGGGGTTGAACCTGTACTGGATCTTCTTCCAGCTGTTGTCCAAACAGTTTTGAAGGTGGCCAATGCTTCTTGAACAGCTCCAGTGTTTTCTCATTTCAGACTCAGATCATGTATAAATGGATAGAGCCCAAGATCTGCAGAGAGGATCTTCCTGATGGGTTGACCCTACCACCTTCTGGAGAGAGAAAGGATTGTCCACCCTGCAATCCTGGCTTTTACAACAATGCCTCATCTTCCTGCACTCCTTGTCCACAAGGCACATTTTCAGATGGAACACAGGGTAGGGGACCTTTCCCTTTGAAGACGTTTAGAATTTGTCTGCAGTCAGTCACCTACAGTTATCACTTGTGTTGCTAAAGACAGTTGTCTGTTTGTATGTGGATTACTTTAAAGATACATCACTGTAAGGCAGAGTTCCTTTTCCATAAAATACTTTTTAAATAACTTTTTGGAGAGGGATAGGATGTCTGGTTTTCCTCAAAAATCCTTTCCTATCACGGTTTGCTGATCTAAGTTGACCTGTTGCATTCTGGATGTGTTCCTTTGCTGTTATAAACATCCTAATGGTTATTTTAAGGATTTCTGAGAAGTGAATCAGAATTTTTAGTCAGTAACTCCTTTCTGTCCTTTCTTCTGTCCATGCCAAGTTCTTCGCTGTGCAAATCTCATTTTAAGTACTGTCAGTTGAGAACTCTGTCAGCTTTGTCTAGCCTAAATTCTGACTCACGGATTCTGAAATGTACAGTAGATACCTTCAGAAGTTTGTGGGAACTGTTTTTTATCATCATCATCAAATTTTTAGCCAAAGCCTCTGAAAGGAGTGTGGTTTCAGGGATTGATTGCAGATCAGTTACCATAGTTATGGTTTTCTATTTGTAAATCGCTAGCCTGTTTTTTTAAAGTCATGGTCCTGATAAGTCATTGGAAGTTTAATTATAAATTATTATAATTATTAACTATAAAGAAATGAACTATTCTTTTAACTCAATATTTCTCCCAAAGAGCAAAATGCTAATGCCTGTGCTCTTTGCAATTTAAGATGCTCTTTGGTTGTGTGATTTCCTTCTCCTGCCTTTTTTTCCCCATAGAGTGCAAAGCGTGCCCTGCTGGGACGGAGCCAGCTCTTGGGTTTGAGTATAAGTGGTGGAACATCCTGCCAGTCAACATGAAGACTTCTTGTTTTAATGTCGGCAATTCAAAGTGTGATGGGATGAATGGTGAGCCAAACTCCCTGTATAGTTACGTGTGCTTGTCTTTCTCCTCTGCCGATCACCATTGTAATGAAGTGCCCATCAAAATGAATATGCTGCTTGCTGAGTGAGTCAAAATGCAGAGTTTCTTCCTTTTCTTTAATTTTACCAAGCTTGATAATTCTAGTAGGAAGTAGTGTCCATGAATAGCACAAAAAGGCAATAAAACATCACTTCTGTACCAGAAGAGGAAAGGACCTGCAGTCTACGCCAGTTCCTCTCGGCCAAGGATCTGTCCTGTGATGTTTTTATGCATCTGAATATCTCAGTTTAAAAAAAAAAAAAAATTGACCTCTCTAGTTTATTTCCTTTTATGTTTTGTGATAGTCACGTCTTTCAAGGACACAGTTCTTTCAGAAAACTGACTTGAATTGGTGATCTTTGTTCATTTAGTGTTCAGAACTTTCTCTCTGCACATGTAGTAAGATTGCAGCAGAGAGCAGTCACAGCTTACCTATGAAAATGGTCCTGTTCAGGCCTTCATTGAACTGGGTTGAACAGAGAGACACTTAGGTATACGCTGAAAATCTACTATATAGATTCGTTGATTGATCACTTTTAAGACTGGAGGAGGTCAGATGGATCATCTTGTCTGAACGACACAGCACAGCTTTGGCAATTTCAATTGCTTTTGCTGATTTCAAGGTGACACTTGCCTTTAAGATCAGCAATTAATTCAATTACTAGCTTTTTTTTTGCTTTTACAAACATTATTATACTGCTCTGCAGTTTATGCTAGGCATCTTGAAAATGTGCTAATGCACTGAACTGCTAAAAAATATAGTAATATAACAATCTTTTTGTAATGTGACCCAGAAACCAAGACAGTCATTTCTTAAAAAACAAACAAATAAACAAACAAACAAACAAAACCCACAAAAAAGTGTATTTTGTCTTTTGAAGGATGGGAGGTGGCTGGTGACCATATCCAGAGTGGGGCAGGAGGCTCTGACAATGACTATCTCATCTTGAATCTGCACATTCCAGGATTTAAGTAAGGAAAAGATATATTTTTCCATCAATTTCTCATTTATCTCTTCCTCTGGCACCTATTTCTCATCACTCTTGTCATGAAAAGAGTTTTTCTTTTTGAAGTGTAATAATGTCATGGTTCGTAAATGAGAAACAAGAGGAAACTTGCATTTTATTCATGTGTCCTCAGTAGCTGCACTGCAGCAAATTGACTTCTGTAAGACCTTGGTTTTCAGTAGCATTTGCTTGATTTGAGGTACCAGCTGGTTAGTAGTCCAGAAATGGAGTAAAGGTGTTCCTGCTCCTCTGATTATAAGTTTAACTAAAGTGAGCAGCTGAAATGCACTTGCTAAAAGGATTTTAGCTGAACACATTTTACTTTGCATTGTAGCTGACTCCAGTCAGTAAGGCTGTGCTTGCCCTGCAGTTGGTGGAGAGATGTCAAGAGAACAGTACATTCCATCTCTTCTGTACCCTGAATCTCCTGCTGTACCTATTCTTTGCTTGTTAGAGTTTGTTAGCAAACTTGCAACTTGTTGCAACTTGTTGTAGTTTGTTAGAAAACAATGATAAACAGCGTTTTTTTAAAATACTTTATTTTATGGGAAAACAGTGAAAATCAGAGAGAAGCAAGAAATATGTGGAAAAGCTTGGCATGTCCCTATGTGATGCTCAGTGATAGTCATTACAGGAAAGAAGTTCATACTGCTGAGTGTTAGCAGGGGATGAAGGTTTCCAGGCACATGAAGGAGAAGAAGGTGCTCAGGAGTAGCCAGCATGGGTTCACCAAGGGGAGATCATGCTTGACTAACCTGATAGCCTTCTATGATGGGGTGACTAGATGGATAGATGAGGGCAGAGCGGTGGATGTGATCTATCTGGACTTCAGTAAGGCTTTTGACACCGTCCCTCACAGCATCCTCCTGGGCAAGCTCCAGAAGAGTGGGTTAGATGAGTGGACAGTGAGGTGGATTAGGAACTGGCTAAATGACAGGGCCCAGAGAGTAGTAATCGGCGGTGCCGAGTCCAGCTGGAGGCCTGTGGATAGTGGTGTCCCCCAGGGGTCAGTCCTTGGTCCGGTCCTGTTCAATTTATTCATTAACGACCTGGATGAAGGGATGGAGTGCTCCCTCAGCAAGTTTGCTGATGATACTAAGCTGGGAGGAATAGCTGACAGCCCTGAGGGCTGCGCTGCCATCCAGAGGGACCTGGACAGACTGGACAGCTGGGCGGCGAGTAACCTCATGAAGTTCAACAAGGGCAAGTGTAGGGTCCTGCACCTGGGGAGGAATAACCCTAGACATGCCTACAGGCTGGGGACCGACCTCCTGGAGAGCAGCCCCGCAGAGAGGGACCTGGGCGTCATGGTGGACGACAAGTTGACCATGAGGCAGCAGTGTGCCCTCGTGGCCAAGAAGGCCAGTGGGATCCTGGGGTGCATTAAGCAGAGCGTCTCCAGCAGGTCGAGGGAGGTGATTCTGCCCCTCTCCTCAGCCCTGGTGAGGCCGCACCTCGAGTACTGTGTGCAGTTCTGGGCTCCCCAGTGCAGGAGGGATGTGGAGCTGCTAGAGAGAGTCCAGCGCAGGGCCACAAAGATGATTAGGGGCCTGGAACATCTGCCCTATGAGGAAAGGCTGAGAGAGCTGGGCCTCTTCAGCCTGGAGAAGAGAAGACTGAGAGGGGATCTGATCAATGTATATAAATATCTCAAGACAGGGAGTGAGGAGGAGGGAGCTGGCCTCTTCTCAGTGGTGGCTAGTGATAGAACTAGGGGAAACGGCCAAAAATTGAGGCACCAAAAGTTCCACAGGAACTTGAGGAAGAATTTCTTAACGGTGAGGGTGACAGAGCCCTGGAACAGGCTGCCCAGAGAGGTGGTGGAGTCTCCTTCTCTGGAGATCTTCCAAACCCGCCTGGACATCACCCTGTGCCACATGCTCTAGGGGACCCTGCGTGTGCAGGGGGGTTGGACTAGATGACCTCTACAGGTCCCTTCCAACCCTAGCCATTCTATGATTCTATGATTCTATAAGGTGCTTTTAAGTGTTTGCTGGGAAGAACCCCCAAATTTTTATGGTTTGCACCTCCCACCAAGGGAGAGGTAGATGCAATGCAATCAGTGTAAATCTCTTTACACTTAGAGTTACTCCTGAGTTCAACATCAACATTCCCTACCAAAATAATTGCAGGGATGGATTGCAGGTGATGATTGTAGGGAGGACACTATGCCAAAGAAACCATGCACTTAAAAAAAAAAGATCGTGCTGCGTCTGCTACCCAGCACGTGTGTAACCTGGGCTCCATAGTTCTGCAAGGACAGTTTTTATGTGATAATTTCTAGTTTCCTTGTTGTATCAAAAGCAATCAGAGGGATTGACTGCTGTGTGTCTGCAGAGCGTCTCACAAATGTTTTATTCCTTCTCTGTTAAACAGACCTCCAACGTCAATGACAGGAGCAACTGGGTCAGAACTAGGACGGATTACTTTTATTTTTGAGACCATCTGTTCAGCAGATTGCGTGCTGTACTTTATGGCAGTAAGTGAGACCTCTCTGCAAGACTGATGATTTAGCCTGGTATTCCACATGTCACTTTAATATCTCTACACAGGTGTGATTAGCTGCACTTGACTTATTACGACTAAGATTATGCATGACATTAGTTTAATATCTGTGGTGCCCTTGCCGGAAGGATTTAATTAATGACCTAGCAAAGTTCTTTCATCACTTCAATTGTGAACCTGTTCTTCTTGGCAAACTGTTTATTTAAAAAAAAAACATTTGACACCAAAGAGACAAATTTGCTCATTAAGTCCATTGATAAAATTCTCACTGTCTTTCATGCAGTGAAGTTTTCCTCCATAAGTTTAATAGTGTCATGAATCAAGATGCAGGACAGAAGAATGGGATGGAGGAAACTTGGGAATTTTGTCCTGCTCTGGCAGTGACCTGGAGAAGCACTGGTGCTGTAGAGAGGCATTTGTTTGTGAAACAGTGTCTTAGATAAGTGCTGTGCTTTTAACTTTCCTCATGCTCCTTTTTATTAGACCATCCACTCAGGTGAAGTAGTGGAATGTTCTGTGAATGTTCTGTGAATGTTCTCTCATCCCTTCCATTGTAAACTGAAGCTTTTTATTTTCTTCCCTTAAAACCTGCTTTAAATTGGTGAGCAGATGCTTTACCATATTTACTTATAGTTACTTACACATATTTACATATTTAATTTAAAGGAAACTGCTGCATCTTGCTCTGGAACAGAGCTAGAGTACTCACATGGTCATTTAAAGCCAAGAGAGAATAAGAAACAGCCATAGACCTCACAGGTGTTTTCTCGTGGAAACTTTTGGCAGTGCTTTATTGGCCTCAGTTCTATTTCACTTGTGACACCAACAGAGTATCCAAAGATGGTGAAACCTATGATTTTTTCTTTTAGATTCTGCCTTCCCTTCTTTTGCCATGGCATCACATGTTTTCTAGAATTTGAAATTTCAAAGAGTCACTGCAAAGAACTGTCTGGAAAACATTCAGAACCTACCATAGGACTTTGAACTTTAATGTTGTTTGAACAAGACTGTCTTTATAATAGATGCCCATTCTCAGTTGAAAAAAAATGCCAGTGATGGAGAATTTCCTCTTCTTTTTATTAAAAGTTAAATATAATTTTGAAGTTCTTTATGTGTATTAAGCACTATTATTAAAACATACCAACGTACATGGTTCTTCTTGTCACATGGTTTTTATTATGCACATTTTACAGGACATTAATCGAAAAAATACCAATGTAGTGGAATCATGGGAGAGAAGTAAAGAGAAGCAATCCTACACTCACATCATCTCCAAAAATGCCTCCTTCACATTCACCTGGGCCTTCCAGAGAATAAATGAGGGACAAGATGTAAGTATTTCTTTAGGTGCAGTGTTTTCAGCATAGCTTGTCTTTGATGTTCATCATTGGAAGTCTTGGACTCTGGTGAAGATCACAGGCCGCCTGCAAAAGGGCCAAATGGCTCTTCTGTGTAGCATCCCTATGAGGGTAGCTGCTCATATGTCCATCCACACACTGATGCCCTGATACGTGGTTCGAGTCTACGTGCCATGACGCAAGCAGCACCCAGGTCATTTCTTCCACTCTTGTTCCAGAGCAGGCAGTTCATCAATGACGTGGCCAAGATCTACTCCATAACAGTGACCAACGCAGTGGATGGAGTTGCCTCTTCTTGCCGGGCTTGTGCGCTGGGCTCCGAGCAGTCTGGCTCGTCCTGCGTGCCCTGCCCAGCAGGACACTACATCGAGAAGGAGACCAGCCAGTGCAAGGAGTGTCCACCCAACACCTTCCTGTCCATCCACCAGGTCTACGGCAGAGAGGCCTGTGTCCCCTGTGGGCCCGGCAGTAAGAGCACCAAGGTACCAGAGCTAAGAGAAGCTCTGAGCTATGGGCAGGCAGGGTAGGTTGGAATATAACTCCCCAATTGCCAATGTTATTAGTTTCCTACTTGTTAACATTGGAGTATAATTATAGCCAACCATCCTATTCTTCCAAAGATGTCCCTAGTCTGATTTCCGTTTGTAGATGTGTGATAACAACACAAAGATGACCATACTGGCTCATACAAAAGGTTCATTTAACAATGCTTCAAGATTCTGTGTGGGGAGCAGTATAAGAACAGAGCAAGGAAAGATATACTTTGCTTCCACTGAAAACTCTCCTGGCCACCTGCCCTTTTAAAAAGCTCAGAGACTTTCTGAACTGGATGATGTTTCTGTGGTTTTAGCAACCTGTAGCAAAGTTTTTATGTATGACTTTGCCCTGAAACTCAAGTAAACTTTTAGCATGTGCATCATCCTTGGCAAGTAGTTGTGTAGGGGTGCGAGGGACTTCTCCATTTTGTTCATTTTCTACCTGTCTCTGATTGGGTTCATTTCATATTCCTATTTCTTGAGCTCTGTTTCTTGTGTTTCCTTTGCAAGATACAAATGCAACTAAGCCCATGTTCTGGTCTGCCTACACGGACTGTACCTGGAACTTTGGGATCCTAAAAGCAGATGCAATGAAACAGAGAACAAGATTGTGTGTTCTTTTGTGTAGTGCAGGGGACAGGAGACAGCACAGCCCTGGAGAACGTTACAATGCGTCTAACACATGATTGCAAGAGATTGAAATAGGAACAAACATCCTCCTCAGCCATCCCTGAGGCAGGAGAAAGACAAATCATGAGCAGAGGACCAAGATCTCCTTCATCTTAACAGAGAAAGCATCCTGTCTGTATCTCCTTGCTTTACTCTTAGGTGGTGGTTTGCTGCTTGCAAAATTGTTCTTTAACATATGCCTCTCCTTATCTAAAGGACCATGCTGCCTGCTTCAGTGACTGCTTGGTGTCATACATGAAGGATAACCAGAGCCTGAATTATGATTTCAGCAACCTCAGCCAGGTGGGCTCATTAATGAGCGGGCCCAGCTTCACCTCCCGAGGGACCAAGTTCTTCCACTTCTTTAACATCAGTCTGTGTGGGAATGAGGTGAGCTCGGTGGGTTTTGAGCGTCTGGGGGATTAACCAAAGTGTTGCCCTTGTTTATGATCCCTGGTGTCATGCTAGTGAGACAGACTGGGGGCTCCCCTACAGCTGAGCTCTGTCCGTCACACAGCAAACTCTTTCCTCTGGATCTACCCAGCAAGCTGATTTTAAGCAATCAAGTTGTTTTCTAGATCTGATGTGACAGTGCTTTAGATAGAAGTAACCACCAGGAGACAAAGTCCTGTCACATCTCTGCCCTTTCTTCATTCTCATGCCTCTGAGTCCCTCCAGCCTGAACTTTTCGTGCTCCCACCAAGGCAACTCAAGCCAGGAGCCTGAGTCTTTCATGACCAGCTTCTTTCCATATGGTCTTGGTGCATATGGATCACACTGTCACGTATGTCATTTGCAATTTTGGAGCAGTGCCAATAATTTGAATTGTCATATGAAAGCCAATGCATACAGATTACATGATGCTGAATCCTACACATTTGTGAAGCTTCTTTCTTATCTACCAGAAGACTCAAACACCTCCAAGAGCTGAGGCAGGTGATCAGCCATGTTTCCTTACACTTGCCTATTTTAGGGCTTAAACATGTTTTGAAATACCTGTCTCAATTAGAGTTGCCAACAGCTAGATCCACAAAGGTCAGGTACCTGCACTCCTCTGTGGATCTGGTCTCCATTTTCAAGGATGGTGCTAACCATGTCTCAAGTGCTTGGCAATTTTAGGGTCAGGCCAACGTTGAGTTTGTTGATTTTTTTTCTTTTTCATTGCTGTTGTTCTGAAATTCTAGTGTAGGTCTTGAAATGTGAAATTAATATAACCTTGAAGGCTATGAGCTAGTAAATATCTGTTTATGGATTTCATGTATTTGTGCTTTGAGAACATTTTATCTGGATTAAATACCAAGTAAAGATATTTTCTATAGTATATAACTTATAGGCAAGGGAAATATGATTTCCCTTTGCAAGCCATTTCATTATGCACTGCAAGTAAAGACTGTGCTCTCAAGATAAACAGAGAAAAGCACTTTGTAGCACAGGTTTATGGTAAGACAGATGCAGGAGATGACCTCTTATTTCTGAATCTGTACTTGGCTTTAATCAGAGCCTTCACAGTGGCACAGCTTAATGTTGCATTTTGTCTCTCTCACGATAAAAACATCAAGTTGTTTTTAAGATGCACTTAGATGCACCAAGTTTGCAATCCTGTCTTTTCCAAACCTTTTCACAACAAACCAACAGCTTCCCCGTTTTTCTTGATTATCCACAGGGGAAAAAGATGGCTATTTGCACTGACAATATCACTGATGTTACTGTGAAGGACATGGTTTCGGAATCGGAAGATTTTTCCAACTTTGTGGGAGCTTTTGTCTGTCAGTCCACCATCATCCCGTCAGACAGCAAGGGTTTCCGAACAGCCCTGGCACTGCAGTCCAACAGTCTTGCCGACAGGTTCTTAGGTGCGTGGCTTTGTCTTTACAGGTTGCTGAGAGTGAAGGCTGATGAGCTTATAATAGTAATAATAACGTGGGAAGTTTGTTCTTTGTTATGGTATCTTGGCTCTCCCAGACTGCATAAGAAAATTATATTTATTACTTCCATCCTTTGGAGTTTGAAGTGTACCCAGCTTGGAATTGATACCTGCATTTAAGGCCTGTAGAAGACGATGCTGTGGCAACACAAAGCAAGGCTATTCAGGTCGGTCATGCACTGATGTTTGAAGCTACCAGGCCAAGGATGTGATGGAACTATTTTATAGAAGACAGCTGCTATCATGGATGTACTTGATGAAGTTCTTAAGGCTGCACTGTAGCTACTTCTAAGCTCAGTAGTGCTTCATCACGCTGGGAGTAGAATACAGAGACAGCTCTGGTTTCATGTCCAGAGTCCCACTTTGTTCTTGAGCTGCTGAGCACATCCTGACTTTTGCTTCAGTAGTTCTTATGGCAGGAGGAGAAGAGTAAGGACGTCTCCCAAACTTTATCTTCTATGCCACCCATGTAATACTCACGTTTCCCTGTGCTGCTGGTTGTTGGTCTCATGACACGGCAAATTTAAACACAGAAACCCAGGGAAGGTAATAAAAAATAACTATTTTTTCTTTCATATTTCCTGAACTTGTAGGTCAAGACTCTAACAGTCATGTTAATCCAAGTATTTCTGGCCAGAGTCTCCACTCTGGCAAAGTCAGAAGAGGAACCTAGTGTTGGGATATAATTAGGTGAGGAAGGAGGAGGTTCAGGATGGTGTGAGACCATGCACATCATTAGGTCTTACATTGCTCCTGTTCACAGGTTCCCAGAATTTGAGGTCAGAGTAGGCAGTGAAGTCGTTTAGTCTGTTCACCTATCTGTTACAGGCACTGAGTGTTTGTGCTTTTTTGTCTGGCTTTAAGCCTAGAAATCATATCTTTGGAAGAGCATTCAACCTGGACTTTTAAGAGTGCCAGAAATGAAAACTCTGATATAGTCAATTTTTTTTGTGTTCCCACCAGTCAATCACCATTTCTATATTTTATTTTAAAGCAGCCTTATTTTCCATATGAATTTGCCTGACTTTGTTTTTCAGCTCTTGCTTCAGTCTCTCTATTTCACACCCACTTTTTCCTCCCTGCAAATTCTTACAAATGTTTTTCTCCCTAGAGATATTTTGTATACTGTGATCATTGCACCTCCTCATCACATCCTGCCCAATCTGCCCATCTGAAAAACTAAACAGGCCAAGTTCTAAGTCTCTTGCTATCAATAATTTTTCTCAGTCTCCTGAATATTTTGAGGTCTTTTCTGTATCCTCTGTAACTTGTCTTTACCTTTTCTTAAACAGTGGACACAAAACTGGAATACTACTCCAGTATTTGGTTCTCTGTCACAAATAATGTCAATAAAAAAACCCCACCTTGCTGTTTTCAAAGGATCTACATCTATCTTTTAGGAAGGGCAGGAAGAGTCTTCAACTCTCAGAGCACTTGGCTGCACTAAAATATGTTTAATTTGTATGGGAACTGCTTACTGAGTGCACCAAGTTTCTCTGTATTATGTTCCTGATCCTCCTCTTAATCTTTGTCTCATCTACTTTCTTTACCAACAGTTCTTGTGTGCTTGCAGATCACTGATGAAAAATTTGTGTTTTGCAGACTGCATTATCAATGCTTAGAAAAGCCTGGAGACATACCTCATTTGATGAAAATTTTCCGTAGACAGCTACTTTTTATAATTGGTTAGTTAAATATTTTTTTATTCCAGAGCTGCACTTTATTGAAATAACACTGCTAACTTTTTAATTAGACTCTCATGTAGTAATTAGCGAAATACTTGATAAATTTACATAATTTACTTTAGCAACCAAATTCATCAGCACTCAAAGAGTGAAATTAAATTCGTTCTGCAGGAGTGTTTTCCATAAATTCATGTCAATTGGCACTCATTATGTATCTATCCATTAATTGAAACCCATCTCCCATTTTTGTTATTTTGCCTCATCAGGTTAACTGCAGCATAATCTGTTTTAGTCTTGTCCTTTTTGAATTTCTGCACCATCCTTTTACTCTCCATCAGTCTTCTGAAATTTCGCTATCACAACAAGCTCTAATAAAGAGAAACATCAGTAGACCAGAGACCTCTGTGGCCAGCTTGCTCTTAGGTCCAGATCACCTGGTCTTGCTAGTCTCTAAGTGTGCATCCCAAGGAGATGCTAACATCCTATATTGCCACTGAAGGAAGGTGTTCAGCATTTCTTCTGAAAAGCAAGCTGAGAATCCTTGATGGCTGCTTGTGGCACAGCTTGTTTGGTTCTCTGTGTTGATTTAATGCTCTGCAGCCATCCCTCACCCGTATATCCTCCTGGACACTGCTAGTTAGCACATTGATCCATGTCCTTTCAAGATCCCAGGATCTCAGTTGTCAATAGTCCTAGACCAGGTAACTGGGTCTAGTTCAAACTGTCGTGCTGTCACCTTTCAACCTACTTTGTCTTCTCTTGAAAGAGTTATGACCAGACTTGAATTTTCCAGCCATGTGAATCATTCTCACAGATGTAATGATAGTTATATCAAACTGAAGAAAATGCAGTTAGACCCCTTGAACTGTTACAAGAACAAGCGGAAAATGTCTTTTCTTCAGGTTTTTCCCATCATCTTTCCACTTGTTGCTGCCTGCTACCATATTGCCCTTCTTAATGCTCTGCCTATTTTTCACCTCACTTGAAGGATGCAGCTTATCCCATTTGAACAGCTTCCTCTTCTTCTGAACTGCTTCAGTGCAGCACTAATATCTTCTGTCTTTTCTTGTTTATGAGATGGGAAGGAGCTCTAAGAATTTCCTGTGGGTTTTTTTTTTTCCCTGTATTTTCCTCTTTTTCAACTCTCCTCAAAATTCAGGAAGTCCTGTGTAAACTGTGTTTTACCAAATGAATCTGCCATTTGTTTCAAAATGTATCATCAAAGATCGCCTATGACCCAATAGTTCTTCCAAATTTTTCCATTGCATCTTTGGTTGTTTTTTATTTCCGGTTTTGTTTTTTCTTCCCGGAATAGATAAATTGGTCAGGATGTCAGGATGGTTAGGGTTATAATATCTTAGAGTTATGCATATGAGCATCATATGCAAGGTATATACTTTCAGCAGCATATTGGATCTCCCGACCTCTCTAACCTAATTATTCTACAATTCTGTGATGTCCCCCGATTGCTCTGAATTAATATAAAAGAAAAAAAATAACAGTACTGTAAATAAATTTTGCTACTCTTTTATTTTATTAGGTGAATGCTGAAAACAGACTGAGAGTCATTCTTTGTTGACTGAAAAAGTATGAGATACAAATCCCTCAGAAATCAAGAAAGTCTTAGCTTGCTCCTCTTTTTTTGTTTGTTTTTGTTCACATTCTAGGAGCTACTATTGACACGATGTTGGAAAATATCAGCATCAAGACAGATATATTTCCTCCCTCTCCAAGCAAAATACCAGATGTGCATTTCTTTTACAAGTAGGTAAAACATACTGTTTTATTGGTGTATCAACTCTATGTGTCCAAAGAAAACTAAATCTGTGAGGGAAGATCTTTAAGCTACCTTTAATCTTTATCGCTTTACTCAGTATCTGACTGATACTGATTGACATGCTGAAGAGTATGCCATATAATCAGCAAACACAGTTGTTCACTCGAGTCTAAATTATACTTGATTTGTAGAGAGTGATATAGAGTTTCCACTCAGCCATGTGTCATTTCCAATGTCACATTCCTTTCCACAATGCTCACCTCATATGGTGTGTTTTCTTTCACATTCATTTGTATTTACTTTGACATAAAAAAAAAAAGAATTGATCAAGGTTAATAAAAAAAGCATGTTCCAACCTGCACAGTTACTAATATGCTTTTCTTATTCTTCACTTTGCTCCATAAGGAGAGTGTCTCAGACTGGGTATGAATCAGCTTACATATAATCTCAGTTAATGGAGTAATAATTAATAAAGATAATAATCTCAATTATGTAGTCCTCACATAGGAGTCTACAGGTGAACTCAGTTCCTAAGCTTGGGCTCTGGAGCTCTGATTTGCTCTCTTGGATGTGTTAACTTTATTGTGAGATTTAATTGGCCATAACATTTTTGGATACCAACACTTTGTAAATATGTGTATGAACCTGCAGACTGAATCCCACACTGTACATAATATACTCAAAGGACTTGGCTTACAATACTCATCGTGCTGGAATAGGGTCCATTTTTCTGAATCCTCCTTGCCTTCTGCTATTTGAGGAAAATTTGGCACTCAGATTCTTGGGTGAAGAGAGGGACATCAAATTCTCCAACAGAGTAATATTGCAACCCTAATGTCTTTAATTTATTTTCTTTAATAATTCTGTTCTATGAGCAGGTTTTTCCTTGGTTCAAACTAGCCAGAAAACAGAACGCTTCCCCAGGTAGCATCTTAGAGCCCCTGGAGATTTAAATAATGTTATGAATCCTACCTTGCTTCCATTGCTCCTTTATTTTTATTTGCTTCCAGTTATCAGAGGAAAAAGGCTTGAGATAGAAGATATTTTTTTAGTATTACAGAAACATAAATAAATGGTCATAGACCTATGAAACATCAGCATATACATATTGCAGTGACCTTGTTTTACTGACCACACATTTTCCCTCTTGTTTCACATCAGGTCTTCATCAGTGACAACCTCCTGTGAAAACGGCCGTGCGACTGTAGTGACAATGCGATGCAACCCCAACAAACCAGGTCAAGGAGAACTTTCTGTGCCCAGGTATCTAACTATTTTTATCCCAATAAAAATAGTAATTTATCCCAATAGTAATTTATCCCAATAAAAATATCCTCGGTGAAGGCCTTGCTTGCTCGTGTGTCCATCACCTCCCAGTGGACCAGCTACTCTGTATTTAACCTATGCAGTGAGAGGGGCCAGAGCTCAGGAAAGCTGTTACAAGCTTAAATCCAAAAGTGCCTTATGACAATATTTTGTTTTCTGCAGGTCTCATTCAGTTCAAATTCTCATCTGAGTCTTTGACTTCATGTTTAAAGTTCCCTAGTATGTACTTTGAAAGTCAGGTTTTCTTCCTTGAGGTGCAGCAGTGCCTGTGCACAAGATGATTTTTCAGGAAAAGAATAAGCTGTTTCAGGACCTATGAAATCTGCTTATCACAATACTTATTGGACCGTGACTCTGTCCAGATCAAGTTTGATAATTATTTTGGATCACTATATCTTCAGTGATTTAGAAAGAAACGAAGATAGAAATGATGATAAGATGGAGGTGCATAAAGGAGTTTGCTACCTGGGATTTAAGAGATTGTGGTTCAGTTCAGTGCCAGGAACAACCTGTGTGACCCTAAGCCTGTCACTCAGTCCTTGTGTGCCTCAGGTATATACTTATGAAATGAGAAGGTGTCCTTCCTTCCAGGTGTCATTATGTTTGATCATGCTTTTGAGTTAATTGGCATTAGAGATGTTCTCAGACACTGTTCTAAAGCATTGCGTGTTGACAGAGGAGCTCTATGTTCTGTTAACAGTCCCAGCACAGTGCTATGATGCCAGACTAAGCAGCATTTTCAGCCCTTGAATGTGCAGCACCAAAGAAGGTCTCCCTCGCATCTTTATCCTTGAGCTGAACCACATCTGGTCACTGGAGTTTGTATTCGTGACCTCTTTCACCAGATGTGTTTCATTTGCCTGACCTGATTTTTCCCCTTACTCTGATATAAGTGACTCCAAAAAGCTTCTTCCTTCCAAAGCCCTTTTTCTACCTCTAGCACATGTACTCTGCTACATGCTGTAGGTACCATGTGCTCTAGGTATCCCTGCTGGAGCAGGGGGGTTGGACTAGATGATCTCTAGAGGTCTCTTCCAACCTCAACCCTTCTGTGACTCTGCAATTCTGTGAAAACTTGCAGAGAAAAAACACTGCAAGGATTAACATGCTTACCCTTTAGCGGTATCTTGTGATCTTTCAGAAGTTCCCCTCAGTCCTGATGACTTTCATTTTGGCTGTCGATGCCATCTGCTTCTCAGGTGATGGCCAAGTAGTTGCTATTTGAAGGCTTCTGAAGATGTCTACACTATTTTCTTAGGTATGCACCAAAAAATTGTACTGAGCAGCAAGTCACCATGTAATTCCCTGGGTGTGAGTTTTTGCCTTCTAGTGTGATATGTTAAATCCAAGGTGCATTACCTGAAGTGAGAGAGGTGTAATGCCCCTCTTTTTCAAAATCAGGAATGTGAACAGAAACTGCATAGAGTTGACATGATATGCCTTATCACATTTCCTGTTGGTTTCTCACTTAATAACCTCTTTTGATTAGCTCAGCAGTCAGGTAGCTATTTTCAAACAGGGAGGTATCTGATAAATGTCAAATAATAGCACAAATAACTCCTTGATCCTCCAGGCATAGTGTTTAGTATCATATGAAGTTGCAGTGTAAGATGAAAGAGGCAGAAGAAAAAGGTCTGTCAAAGCCCCTGTCACCTACATAGAAGAAAATATTCCTTAATCCAGAGATGAGTTCCCCGTTTTTCAAATCAAGGTAAACCAGAATAGATTTTTAGCTGTGTGGACTTTTTGACCATTCAAATCAGGAAAACAGATTTCCAGATGATGCTGAAATGTCCTTTTGAATTAATTTTTCTACGTGGATATTTTTCCAATTTACATAGCTCAACATTTTATTGATGGTTCTGTGGATTTTTGGTTACAGGTGCTGTTAGAATTGATCTGTTAGTAACAAAAACTGAGTGAATGTCCTGGCATTGACAGAACAATTTTGTTCTGTCTGCTGAATGCAAACTAGGGCCATTAGTCTTTCTTGGCCTAAGAGAAGCTGCTATCTAGTCATTAACTGTTCAACATCCTTCTAGTAATTAGCCATGACAACTCAGGTCCACTCCATATGGGTGAAATCACCCAGATATCACTGGAACAGCAGGAATTAGACTGCAGCATTCGCATGTCAGACGGTGTAGGGAAGAGAGACAGAGGCATTCACTAGCCTTGCCCATGGTGGTGACACACAGGAGCAGTTCTGTGGGTGTCCCAGGTGTGATTCTTTCTGTTCCTTTCACTGTAGGTTCATAGGTAGTACTCACCACTAGGAACTGTGTGGCTAGTTTAGTCCTTTGACACCCAACATCTGTTTTTATTTGAGAAAACACTTTCCAAACTGGAAAAATTATTCCCTCGGATTTTTCCAGCTGCTGACTCAAAGGGTATTTGCCCATTGTTTCTAATTATCATAAGCAATTTTCAGCAGCAGTGTGTGATCCCAGATCATTTTGTAAGTGACAGATAACTCAGACTTGCTCTTCTCCTAGCTCCTGCCCTGCTGGCACCTGTGATGGATGCACTTTCTACTTTGTGTGGGAAAGTGCAGAAGCTTGCCCTCTCTGCACAGAGCAAGATTACCATGAGATCGAGGGAGCCTGCAAGAAAGGATTTCAGGTATGGGACCAGCAGCTCGAAGTTGGGTGGGTTCATTTCTATATCGCTTGGACATTGTTGAAACTTTGCATGCAAGCTGACCTGCAAGTGCAGCTGGATCTAAGGAATCTTGGTCCACACTCCCAGCTGGCTGGGTGACGACCCTCTTGGTGAGCTGCTGTGTAAAGACTTGGGATTTTTGTTCCCGTTGCAGTAGCGTCCCTTAAGAATTCCTGGCTTCTCTAGTGAAATGTGATAATGTCCTTTCACTGGTTCAGAACTATTCTGTTGATCAGTATCTCCTAGGTAGACAGGAGACCTATTCACAACCTATTCATAATCTTGTGTATCCCAAACTCTTTCAGTAAGGTACAGAATAGGAAACCCTTTCTGGCTTATCAGAACCTGTAGTCACTATCCAGAGAATATCAGCTGGAGCCCAAAAACCTGAAAAATGTGTTTTGATTTGCTTCTTATTGAAAAGATATCAACCTGTCTACCTCAAAACACCTCGTTGTTTTTATATCAAAATAGTTCTCCATTTTCCTACTAATAGTCTCACTTTTCAGTCTTCTCTGTTTTCCATTTGAAAGGAAACCTTGTATGTGTGGAATGAACCAAAGCATTGCATTAAAGGGGTTCCTTTGCCAGAGAAAAGGACGAACACTTGTGAAACAGTAGATTTTTGGCTAAAAGTTGGAGCTGGTGTTGGTGCTTTCACAGCAGTTCTGCTCATAGCCTTGACCTGCTATTTTTGGAAGAAGAATCAGAAGTAAGTACTATGATCTGTGTTCTGTATAAAAGTAAGATAAAAGCTCAACATAGTCAATATCTCACAGTAGAACGGCATTTCAAATATCAGTCCTTATAACAGAGTAGATGAGAAATAGTGTGTTAGATCAGTCCATTAATCCACCTAGCTGAGGTTTCTCCTGCCAAGAATGGCTATCAAAAATACTAGCAAGTAAAGTATAGAAAGTCTATGATAATTTGTTATCAGATAACATCCCAGTAGGAATTATCTTTTTAACTCCTGAGAATTTGAGGTTAACTTTAAGTCCTAAAGCAACACGGCTTTGTCAAGGACTGAAGACCACAATAATGTGGTCCTTTGAATGTCCTTTGAATCTAAGTCATACTTTTTAATTGTGTTAAAACACTGATTGTGTTCTTCTTAAGTTTTATTTTGGCAGTGCGTGTCTAGTGTATACCAAAAAGATCAATATCACTCAGACTGGACATACTGACTATTCCCCCTCCCTGTTTTCCTCTGCCTCCCAAACCTCCTGTCATAAATCTTCAAACCATTATTCCACTCTCATGAAATTTCATTTCCTCCAGATCATCCAAACTGGAGTGTAGCTTCATGCTCTGTGCTTACATTGCACTCTTGACCTGAACCACTGACACTTAAGACAGATCTGTTTCCCTCACCCAACACACAGGTAGCTCTTCCTCTATCAGGAAATCCTCACACAGGTTCAAGTGTTTGAGAACTCTGAAGTACCTACTTCTGGCCTTTTGGATCTTTTATTGAGACTTGAAGGATTCATCATTAATTTGGAGAGTAAGAACTAGATGTATGGCTTATATTAGTCTCATTAATTTTTTTTCATGAGTAAAAGTACAATAAATACCTTGTTAATAAATATGTGAAGGACTTCAAGTAATCTAATTTGTGAAAACCTTGAATATGGGACATTTGTAAAAAAAATCTGTCTGGCTTTATATCTTCAGGCTGGAGTATAAATACTCCAAATTAGTCATGACAGCAAATTCAAAAGAATGCGAGCTACCAGCTGCTGACAGTTGTGCTATAATGGAAGGAGAAGATAATGAAGAAGAAATAGTATACTCAAATAAACAGTCACTACTGGGGAAGCTGAAGTCTTTGGCAACAAAAGTGAGTAGCAATTATTACCATTAATTCTAAAGAGTAATTATTACCATTATTTGTTTATTAGTGGACATAATGAGGCCATGGTGCTAATTTTCAGAGTGTTCTGTGTGGACTCGTGGCCACACATTAGCCAATCCATAGTCATTCTGGTGAAAAACAGTGTATAGTGAATGAGAAGAAACATTGTAGACATTGAGGAAAAGCTCTCTCTTCCACAGAGAGATGTCAGTAGTGTTCTTTATTATATGGGTGATATCCAAGAAAAGCGTGGGAGGAAACCTCTCTCCTCATATTCCTATGGAATATCTCCATTGCAGAGGCAAACACTGCTGTTGCAGTTATGGAAAATTAGTATAAATAATACAGTTTGCAGCCCACCTGCTGCAAAGGAAGAGCTTTGTGGTTGTCTTGAGAACAATAAATTTGAGTACTGTGGGTTTAATTTAAAGAGGAGACATCTGCCTCCGCCTATTACCCAATGGAGTCCTTAAGCAACCTCTGTTTCTGCGGACAGCAATACCACTAAGCACTTTTCCAGTGGTTTACACAGAAGTGGGTGCTAAATTAGTCCAAGCCTCATTATAATAAGGAAGGAACAGTGCTGCCTAGAGGTATGGGTTGAGGGGGTCCAGGCAGTGTGAAACAGTGTGAATGTGACGCTGGGTTATCCCACGTTGTCCATGCACTGCTGAGTGTGCCGCTTCTCGTAGCAAATATGGTGTGAAGTTGTTGTGTGTTTGAACTCATAGTGGAAAGGTCCTTGGCATCCTTTCAGTGTTTCTGACAGGAGGAGCAGAAGATAGTCTTGATAGGTCCTGCGGGTACTTTAGTCTTTACTGTAATTCCCTTGAAGTCAATACGAGAGTAGTCCTGTCTTTAAGACAGTATACTGGAGGTATCTGTTCTGAACCAGATTAAAGCAGAATGACATTTTTCTTTCTGGTTTTGCTGAAGAGTTTTTTCAAAATATGAAGGAAGATTTCTTAAAAAATGTAATAAAATCTTTAAAAAATCACTTTCTTGTTTCTTGTCTCCAAAATATTTCAGAATTTTGAATTTTAAAATTGGTTCTTGTGTTCCATATTTTTCCTTTTGCAGTTGCAGACAATATAATGAAACTCTGTGTGACTCCTTTCTTTTTCCCTTATTTTTCTGTTCTTTTAGTTCTTTCACTTGTTTATTAGACTATTTTCCTTTTTCCACACTACTTGTTCCCCAAATCTCTCAGGAAATGCTGCAATTGGACAACTAATATGCAGAATTTCACCCTGACCACAGCTTGAATATTTGCCCTGTAAAATCAATATTATTTCTTGCAGACAGAGGCAGAAATGCAATGCTAAGAATATTGAAAGTATAAATAAAATCAAATCACATCAAATTTTGTGGCAGTGTGCCAAAAATGAAAGTTGATTCCATTTTAAATCCTTTTTAAAGGGAGTGACTTTCAAATATGGATGATTTTTATGTGTGTTCAATGGCTCGGCTGTCTGTGATTTAACGTAATGACCGGTGCAGGGTGATGTTTTGCTCTCTGTCTGATAACTGTAACAGGTTTTCTAACTCCATTTGCAGCACCAGCCACTGGCTCCTTCCTGATTAGAAGAAAAGAGATGAAAGTGTGGGAAAAGTGTGTTAAATGTGTTTTTTTTTTTTTCTTTAAAGTAAGCTTTAGTACTCCAGCATTCAGCCCACTTGAATGCCTATTTGGACTCTAAGAGACTTTCTTTAAGTTCTTGTATCCATTTTTGCAGGCTTCCTGAGTATTCTTTCTTTTTTAAACAAGCCTGTCAGATTTTTCTAAGCTGATTCCTTTTTTTCCCCCCGATAGATGATCATAGCTGGCAAACTCATCTTCCAGTACCTCATTAGCTTACTGAAATCTGTGTCCTGTATCCCTGCAGATAACAGGAATTCAGTATATATTTCTCTAAAACAAATCTTACAGGCATCATTTTTTTTTAATGCAAAAGATGAGGAAATTCATCTCCTGCTGCATTTGCATGTAAGATCCAGGGAAAAAAAAAAAAAGGTATATAGAGGAAAATGAAGGAGAAAAAGAGAGGAAATATAAACAGAAATAAAGAAAAATCCGAAATACCTTAATTATATGTTCAAGCTTTGGGCAGTGACATTTCTGGGAGGCAAAGCATCTCAATGAAGCTATTAGCAGCTTTGAGTACCCAAGGAATTCAGGGACAGAGAGACAGAGCTGTAATGTCTATATACTCATCAATATGCTCTCTCTCTTTCTCTATATATGTGAGTATATATGTATAAAATGTTATTTTTAATTTTTAATTTTAATTTTTATTTTTAAATCAAAGAATTATCAAACTGCTTCAGATCTGAGGGTGTTCTAGCTCAGTCTTTTGTCTCCAGCATAAGAACATCGAACTCTTTGGAGGAAGAAATATATACTCTGCTCTAGGCATGTGTAGGACAATATTTTCCCTACTCTTTCTCGCCTCTGTCCTGAACTTCAACAGATATTCCTTCAAGGATCAGACCATGAGTTTAGTTTAATATCATTTCCAAAGTATTTCTCAACACCAACAAGTATGAAAGGTAGGCACACAAAACAAGAACTGGCACAGTCTAATGAGTACTTTTAATCTCTCTTTCATTCCCTTCTCCTGTACAGGTTGTTGAGTTGTCCATACACACCATGATTTGTCTGTCCACACTTCACACTCTAATACTCATTGGCCAAATTGCCTCATCTGTCATCCAGAAAGTAAAATCAGAAATATAAATCCTCCAATTTTGATATTTAAGATAGCAGAGTCTTTGTGATCTCTTATACTCCTTTTGTCCTACAGATTTTCCAAAAGAGCTGGAATGGGAATCAAGGCAACGATGCTCACACTCACCAGTTTTGCTCCACATATTTATTTAATGTAACAAGCAAATTGATAAGTAACAATAACCCTACATATGGTTGAGTTGCATCTCCCCTGCTCTGGCTATCTGTCCTGTGCCATGAGTATGGAATCAGAATCTTTTGTACACCCTCTACAGCACCTTGAAAAAATTATATTATTTTTTGCTTCTTGATGGAATTTTGATGATTCTGTATTTTTTAACTGAATGACTAGTGTTATTAAACAATAAAGGTTCAAATTCTGTTTTTCATTGCTGAGGTACAATCAAAATGAAGTCTTTGGCAGGAACTCTATTGCTCTATTGGAGCTTTTAGGAGAAGTATTTCTTGCAACCGTTGAAGTGAATTTAAGGAATCCGGGCTGATGGGAACCTGTCTTTTCCATTGCAGGAAAAAGAAGATCATTTTGAATCTGTTCAGCTGAAATCTTCAAGATCCCAGAATATATGAAGAATTAATGCTGCCTTCAAAGAAACAAACCTGATTTCTATTTTTACAGGACCATATTTTAAACATATTCTGGCACACATTGTAATGGTGGTCTCAGTGAGAAATGCTAAGCCATTTGGCAGGAAAGAAGATAGGAAGCAAACCAGAAAATTGGATTGCCTTATCATGTGATTGAGTAACTTGAAAAAAAAAAAAAAAAAAAAAAAAAAAAAAGAGGAAGACAAAAAAGAAAGCAGATGCTTGGATTCCATACTGGGAATGAAATTCAACTCAGGAAGAGATATACACACTGCAAATAACATGATTTTTTGCATTCACCTAGGCATTGCTCAGGCATGCCACATGATTTATAGGTACCTTTAATTTCCTATCACTCCTTCTACGCATATTCATAAGCAATGAGTTTCAGAGAAGCCTGAAACCTCCTGCAAAGGTTGTGCATTGTCCTTTAGTAGCATAACTGTGAGTTTCTCTTAAAATCAAAATAATAAATGGTACTTGAATGAGTCTCAGGTGAGTTTTGAGCTTTGGAGTATGTTTATGCTCTGAAGGACTGGATGGTCTGTGATGGGTTTAATGCAAGAGTCACGATTTTGAATCTGCAGATTTGTTCTGATGCCTAAATCACAACAATTGAGGCTGAGGTACAAGCTGCTGCTATTGACTTTAAATGTGTTTACTGCAGCTGTATGAATTGTAGGATGGGATCCCTGAGTTTATAGGTAGTGGCAGACTCAAATTCTATAAAGAGTAGGAAAGACAAACCTGTAGTGCAAAGTGCATTTCTACTTATCTGTGGAAGCTTGTCCTTCGGAGAGAGGTTGGAGGCAGTTTTGATAACCTCCCTTGGGCTACCTCTACATTACTTTACCTGGAGTGCAAGCCCATGGGGACTAACATCCGGAGGTGAAGCCCAGATCTCTGCTCCTGGGGCTGCAGAATGAGCTTCATCTGTTGAAGAACTTAGAAATACTCAAACGTTTCTATTCCTGGACCCAGGTGAAGAATGAGGATGGATGCCTAGCGGAGCTTAATGGAGGTTGCACACTCGTGCAGTTTAGCATCTAAATGCTTTCTGCTGCCAATGCAAGTAACTGCATTGAAATGATGGCACAAACTGGTGCCTTGAAAAGTGGAGGCTAGGTGGAATTGTTCATAAAATCAGTCACATTATAAGCATGTGATCTTCATAATACCCTCTGTAATAATTTCCTGAAATTCCCGTTGAAGTTGAACTCCAAGGAATCTAAAACTTAGACAAAAAAAAAAAAAAAAAAGGGTAATGCGCAGGAATTCTATAGACTTAGGAGGAACAAATCTTGTCTTGACCTCTAATCAGACTCATGTTTCCATTTTATTAAAACTATTTTGTTTGTGGAATGCATCAAAAACTTCAGAGAAGTCAGATGGGCAAAGATGGTGTTTTTACTATTAAAAAATACAGATTTTTTATTTTATATGACTGAACTACATCTATTAATAAAACAGGGCCCACTCAAGTAAAATATAAATCATTTTTCTACATTCTAAATATTTTATTATACTATACATGTGGACAAAAAATTATAAAGTTTAGATTTTTTTCACTAGGGAAAATTCAGATCAGTTGCTTTATGTCTCCATTCACAGAACACAGGCTTTGCTCTTTTGATGGGAAACACTTCAGGCATCTTAATAGAAGTGGTGTACTTTTTTTTTTGCTCTTGAAAAGGCACTTCACTTTCCCAACAAGGATTTTGTGGGGTATTGTTGAATGTATATTAAATACACATTCCTTTTTGTACATTTTGTACCATTGCACTCTTATTATTGTACATTGTATTTGTCGTCATGATGTCATTTTTAAATGGTTGTCAGAGATTGTAAATGATAATCATGGAGTAAATGATAATGGCTTTGGGATTTCACTTCTTAGATCTTTTATGAAGAGGGTTTTTATGTTGTTGATTTTTATTTAACTAGTGTGCTGTAGCATCACAGATATATATCTGATGGGCATTCATAAAATAAAGTGAAAATATATTTGAAATTTTGGATGTGAGATGTTTGGGTAGGACTATAGCCTTTCTGAACACGGCTAGGATTGTAGAACTACTCACTGCCATCAAATTGCATCTGCATACATCTGATTTTACTTTTTTTTCTTCTCTCTTCATACATTTTCCAAGCCATAATTGCAATCTATTCTCCAAAACATCTTTTCTCCTTTCATCTTTGGACTTAAGTTTCTGCAATTTCGAAATGCCTTAATTTTTATGAACTGTATTTCGCTTCAGTTAGTAACACAAAGGGTCTGTTTTGTTCCTTCGCCTTAAGCTTGCCAATAGGGTAGAAAATGGCTATTTCTTCTCAGCTCTCATAGACTTTATTGAACAAACCTTGTCGGATCTGCTTTCAAATATTTTGTTGTTTAAAACAAAAATTTCTTCAAAATTCTTCATGGCAATCTAATAGTGTATTTCATACAATACTAATGTAGTAGGATACCAACCAACATTGTAGACTTTATTTACTTTTAAATATGAAAATGGCATTTTCTAGCAATTAAGAAGGCTAAAACTGCCATATTTTAGCTGACTTTCTTTTCTTTCTGCTAGAGAAACAGTAGGAAGGGAAGGTTATTTCCGTTTTCCTATAAGAGGCACATTTTGGAAGCCTTTTACACTTCATTAAGGAATCTGCTGTCTGTGACCTCTTCTAGCACTCTGCCAAAATATGCTTACAGCAGCCTTCCCCTTTTCTCCCTTATGGAGTCACACTAGAAACTGCTATTTGATGCCATAAAACAATGTGAATCAGTCTGTTATGTGTTCAGTTGATTAAATGGAATGCATTTTATTGCTGCATTTGCATGCTTTTCTTTGAAAACCAGAGTCAAGCAATTGAATCTCTTTGAAGATTAAGCACGTTTTAGTGGTGTCTCTGTATAAATTATTGGCAAATTAAGCAGAATGTGTCTCAGCTTTGACGGTGCTTGCTAGGGGGGAATTGTGCAAAGAATGTATTCTATCTTGGTTCTGATTATGCTGGCTGGTGTTTGTAGCATATAATATAATTGACGTGGAGTCTGTTTTGGGGGGAAAATGAAGTTTCTCAGAGTAATGATGAAAAATTATTTGGTATTTTCAAGTAGTTATCACCTCTGTTCAAAGAGAGGATTTTAGTGATTGCTCTCTCTACTTTTCCATTCTGGGACGCCATATATAAAAGGGTAAGTGTGCAGTATTGGGTTTCTATGGTTTGTCAGAGTCAGTCGTACTCATAAAATAGAGACATTTAGCTGTTAAATCTGAAAAGGCAGCAGCAGATGTTGTCACCTAGAAGCCAGCGTTTGACTCATCTCCAGCAGCGGCCAGTACAACACAGAAGTAAAACAACTTCATCACAGGAGTAAAAGGAGCTACAACAGACACCAGCATTCCAATGAGGATGAATTTTCTTCCTAAGCTAAAAATGTTTCTGACTAATGTTCGTGTCCTGAAATACGGAGGACTTAAATTTTTATTCTAGTTAATGTGATAGTGGTTGATGGCCTCTAAGAAATCCTGGAAAGTTCTGCTATCTTTGGTATTCTTCTTTCTTAGTTCTTTCCCCTCATACACTAATTTTAGAGTGTCACAGAAACTCTCAGTTTCTACTTCTTTCTGCTTTTGACCACATTAGAATCATGCATCTTTGACAAGCAAATATGAAGACAGGAGCAGAGGAAGGGTATGACAGCTCAAGCTCAGTCTGAAATATGTTGAAGTATTACAGCATAATGTGACCCCCTCCAGCATCCTGTTGGGAATATGTCACACTGAATACTTCGCACTGAATACTTCTGTTGATTTAATAGATGCTCTTTCATTGGTCTGACATAGGTTTGTTGGAAACGTGGAATCAATCTTTAGGAGCTGAGCACTTCTTCCACCGCAGGTGAAATCCAGGGCTTTGTGCTTCTTTTTTGTCGTTACTCCAGCATTGCGTGAAGTTAGAGGCACTGATGATGGTTTAATAATAATAATTTCTAAAAGCTTTCCTAAGCTTTGAGGACTGTCCTTCACAGAAAATTGACTTAAAATGGCAGTGTACCAGAAAGTCACATTAGGACCATGTTTTTTTTTTCAGGGTAACGATTTTTCAGCTCATTCTATACAGTCTGATGTCATTATCTGTCTTTTTATTGTTGCTGACAATGGAAGATTTGGTGTAAGTAGGGAAGTGACACTTTTGGGGAGAGAAAAGACCCTTCCTGACTGCCATTTCCCTAGGGGCAAGAGAGTCAATAAGATTGATCTTCCATGCTTCCACCATGCTTTCACTTTTTCCACTCATCCTCTCCCTATTGCAAGAACTGGATTTTCTCAGAAAAATAGAAGGGTTTTATATCCTAAGACCACATTTTATACTGGTGGAAAATAAGACTATAAACTGTTTAAAACAGACAAGCTCAAATGATGATGTGAGGCAGCAGTAAAAACAAAAACAATAAAAATACAAACCCATGGGTATTTCTCCTTTGCCCTTGGTGGCATTGTAACATAGGTTATACAGGATTTTGGAAAACCTTTTGTATGACTGCTTAGTAAGTATATCCTTGTAAATATTTCTTCTTTCTGCACTGTGAGGTTGGGCATATCAAGCTTAACCACATTGACTGAATAGAGTAAGGGAACCAACAGTAGCTGCCAAAACAGGGTGTGAGGCTTCTTTTCCCCTTGAAGTACTCTAGAAGTACTCTGTGTGTGTTTGCTCAGATTGAGTAACCTGCCCATTGGAGCAGGTAGGATCATGAAGAAAAAGAAAGTTTTGGCCTCTGAATTCTCACACTCACCAAACTAAAGGGCTTACCTACCTTTACCACTTCAGCACTAGATCTGACAAAGGGTGGAAATTTCCTCTAAGGCAAAATAGCACGCTTTCCTTCCTCATCATGCCACATACATAAAAGGAAGGTCATTTTCCCAAAGCAGAAAGTGGATTTTCCCGATATTAAAAGCCAGCATAGCATTCAAGCATCATGCACATGTTCACAGTCCCTTTCAAAGAGTGAGTCCTGCTCCAGAGATTTTCATGTCACTGTGATGTAGGCAAAGTCACAGCTAGACTTTGAAATGTTCTGTTTCATTTTGCTGCACTTGGCACTGGATAATTTCAAGCATCAGGAAGTATCAGATTATCTGCATCCCTTGAAATTCAAAGGAAAGAAGGGAAAAACTTTCAAGATAAACCCATGTGAAACACAGGAATGCCTGGAACAATATGTGAGTTCCAGAGGGCTGGAATTCCAGAATTAAGTGTGTTTTTGCACACATGCAAAATCAGTGGCTTTGAAACCATACAAACATCCAGAATCATCATTCAGACACAGATGTTAGGTTATTTACTCACTAAAGATATTGCATTGGATGAAAACAGTGGGGTACTAGGAACCTCATCTGATATAAATCAGCTTCAGTGATGCTAATTTAGATTCTAGGAGTGGGATTCACCTAACACAAAGCCTTTATTTATTTGTTTATTGTTGTTATCTATGTGATCTGAGCTTAGTTGTGTTTGGAATGATTCATCTATTTCTCTCCATTAAGTATAAAAGGAGACTGTCGCATATGTAGCTATCTAAAGTGGACAGTAAAGGTTAAGTGAGATGCAGTGAGTGAGTGTGATTTTTGTTTTTGATTAAAATTAAAAAGAAATTCTCCCTGTCTCAGGTATTTTTAAGAGTCCCATAAACCCACTGAACATGAAAGAAAAGGTAGATTGGCTCTTTGCCATATTGAGAATAGTGTCTTAATCCACAAGACGTTATACATTGTCAGACTAATGTAACTGCCAAATCTGAGCTTTAAGGGGTCTTGATTTAGAAAGCAAAATTCTCATCTTCCCAAAATGCTGCATTGCAAAAAATTTCAACGTAGGAATCAAGCTCAAAGTATTAGGCACTGTAAGGCTTGTAGTGAGAACAAAGGTGAATTATGGGCTCTGCACAGAGTGAGGGCTAAGAAATACCGATCTGGGGAATGGCAAATAAATTTCAGTACTAGACAGCTCCATGTACATAAATGGGTACATGTGTAGCCAGTAGTGAAAGTGGAGACATAGAGAGATCTTCCTTGACAGACACATAGGTGTGCAGAAAAATCAGACAACCAGGTGTGAGCAGCAATTGTAAGAATGCACATCTTTAATTCTGGCGTTCAAAATTCCAGCTGTTTCCTTTGCCAGCTTAAAGCTTTTCAGAAATGTGTAGCAAAGTCTGCATGTAGAGCTGGGCTCCAGCAAACCTGTGTTTCCAGCAGTGTGTACCTTCAGCCACTGCCTTTCAAGCCTTGGTGATGCTCTTTTTGAAGTCAATGAGAATTTTGCTATTGCTTAGTTGGAGTGAGACCAATGAGAACGAGGCCTTAGGTAAATATGCCCAGGCACATTAATCAAAGCAGTGTTTGTTTCCTTAATGACTTATTGGACCCAGCAGAAGAGAGGATTTCAGGTTGTTTCAATAGGAGAGAGGCCTTCAGTATGCAGTTTTAAAGTCAGATTTCAGAGTTAATTTGCAATTGTCTAAGTATCCTGTATGTGTGTGTCTCAGATATTGTTTGTTTTGAATGCAAAGGTTACCTTGGAGGTGTGTAAATTTCTCCTAGATTTGTCTTTTGTGACTTTTTTTGGTCCTTGCGTCTCTGCGGAGCTCCAGTTACGTTTCATAGCCCTGGTGATGCAGACAGACTGAACCAGCTGTGTCACTGCTGGAGGTATAAACAATCTTAGATAATGTTCTGGCAGATTTTCTTCCACCTTTTTGCCAGCCTAATCTAAAATCTCCTTATTTGTATACTTTAACAGTTTATTGCTGTGCATGACAGCATTAAATCATGGCAAAATGAGTGAAGCAATGTGAAGCAATGATCAAAAAATGACAGTTTTTGTTACTAACTCATTGAGATTCAATTAAGTAGGTCATAATAGAAATACGAAGATGATTTCAAAAATATTTTCACTTTTGGAAATAACTCTGTTTCTTAATAATAAAAAGATCATTTGAGATGATTTAATAATTTTTTTTCTTTTTTGTTAAAAGAGAGGGAGTTTATATTTAGCCCTGATGAAGCATTTATCATAAGTAGCAGAGTGCTGTGCATAATATACGATTTCAATTCTCTAGCATCAGAGACACATTCATACATATGTACATATACTAGAGCCCTTTTATCCTCTTTACTTACTCTATGGAAATCCTCTCGTAAATATAATGACCTTGAGGGAAGAAGAAACAAAAATAAAACCATGCTGAAAAACTTTTACCTTTTTATTATTGGTGCCTTTACATTAATAATGCTGTTTTGTGCTGAGAAAACCAATCTGTTACACGTAAGGTAACTGTAATATACAACATAGAAATGCAGTCTAAGTTAATTACAACAAGGAGCTACAAAAAAGTTCGTAGGAAAGAAGTCACCTAACATTGCAACTGTGCTTGCAACAAATCACTCCCTTACTGCAGGACTATGCACATTGTGAACCATGGTTATTTACATATCCCTTGCAACCGTTAACAACAGAAGGGCTAAAATCAGTCTAAAAAGTTCCAGAACGTCACTATATACTGTACAATCCTCAAAAATAATTTATTACACTGTTTCTAAAAAAGGGAACTATTTAGTTTTATTTTCTTGTGATTTTTTCTCTTGTGTTTTTCAGAGTGCACAACATGTGCAAAATTTTACCTAACAGTCTAAAACCTCAAGAACTGAACCGCAAGTCACAATCACAGGGATGAGGTGGTGGAGTCCAGAACTTCCCTTCCATTGCAAACAGTGGGAACGTACATAGCAGATGCTGAAAGAGAAAGAAAAGGGAAAATCAGTCAACTTTAGAGGTGGACCGACCAACATCTGGATGCAAATTCTTTTATCTGGATCATCTCATCTACTCTAATTAAGATGTCTAGTAAAGATTCACTGAGGTTGACTGTGTCAGCAGTGGAGCTGATAGAGCTACTACGTGCATCTCTGCAAGACAAATCAGATCTTAGACAGGCTGAAACATGCCCAGGAAGAAGCTGATTTCTCTTTGCTGACTATTGAGCGAGGCTAGGTAGAGTGATAAAGCTTCTCTAAGATTAAATAAAAGGCATAGAGTTTGGAGGGGGCAAAGGCACTTTATACAGTTTTTTATGGTAGTGTGAGATAATTTAGCTAAAGTTGTGTTAAGATGCCTTAGTAAAATAAATAAAAATTCCATCTTTGGATTTTTCATGAAATGCTAAGGTCAGACTCTGCAAGCTTTCCTTAATTAGAAACACATTTCTGAAATAAAATACATGCATTTTTTAATCCAAGAGAGAATCCACATCTGCACATTAGGACTGTGTGTTGACCTACTTTTTATTTTTTTTTAAAAAAGTTCATATGAGTTAAGAAATTTATGAGTAACTGAATTTGCAAACAACATTATTTTTTACCTAATCCCAGAGTATTCCCCTTGACCTCTAGGACCTCTTAATCAGGATTAAATATGACTCCAGAAAGGAGTGTTAGATTCTTACACCCTTATCCACATTGCCTACTAATTTATTCACAGTATTTTCATTGTCTCAGGGGCATGGCAATGTGACGCTGAGTATGAGACTCTGTTTCTTAATGCATTTGTATATTGATTGCAGAATATATTATTATTGTGCTAAAGTCTTGTGGATTTAAATTTAAAATCAATCATCTGGTCTGTCCATCTTTGTTAAAATTATCTATCAGGCATCATGAATGTGCTTTCAGATGCTCCGTGACATCTCTGTTCACAGCACCATAAAGCTGTTTTCTGAAAGATACATTAGGTTAATGATAACAGTGACCCAGAGAAATGTGATGTCTTCATCAAAGAAAACACACAGCAAGCTTTGACTTAGTAAACTCAATCATGCAGGGTAGAAAGTAGCTTATGTGGCTGACAAGGGCATGGTCAGTCTTCCAAAACTGGTGCTGGCTACTCTTTCAGTTGAAGACTAGTTCCATAAAGCCATTCAGCATCATGTGAAAGACAAGAGTCCTCTTTCTTCAAATCAACTAGTAATTCTAATTCTTTATTTGTGTAAATAAATATTTCATGGAAAGAAGAACTGCTTTAACAAGAGAAATTTAGAGGCAAAATTAAGAATTACTAAAGAATTATTTGGAGGAAAAGGCAATTCCCTGATAAACAGGAGGGCCAAGAATGAGCCCCTGATATGAATTATGTAACCAGGGCTTGATATTGCTCAACCTGGATATGCTGAAATCGGTTATTGGTAGTTAGCATCAAATCTAAGATTTTTGTGAAAATTGACTCTCAGGTTTTATATTCATTTTTAAACTGACTTTAGTCTGACAATACCATGACCTAATAATTTTATCATTACTACTACTACTGCTAACTATTACTTTTTTTTTGCCACAATGAAAAATCAGTACTGCTTAAGAGACCCGAGTCAAATCCCTATCCTACTGCAGTGTGACTAAGGGCAAAAGCATTTAGTTTCTGTGTACATCTGTCACCCTCCCAGAACTTTTTTAGCTTCGGGGGTTCTGTGACGTTCAACACACTGAAGTCTAAGAATAGCTCAAAATACTGCAGTAAGTGGGTCAGGAGGACACCAAAGTCAGAGAACAGCACAGAATCACAGAATGGCTGAGGCTGGAAGGGACCTCTAGAGATCATCTAGTCCAACCTCCCTGCTCCAGCAGGAACACCCAGAGCACGGGGCACAGGGTGGCATCCAGGTGGGTTTGGAAGATCTCCAGAGAAGGAGCCTCCACAATCCCTCTGGGCAGCCTGTTCCAGGGCTCTGTCACCCTCACAGTAAAAATGTATGGTAATCAAGAGAAAATACAGTAATCAAGAATATGGTGATCAACAAAAAAGTAGCCTTGCTTTTTGAGTTCCCAGGCTTACCTTCACAGCACATACTTCTAATGCTGGGAGGTAGAAATTAACTCTATGGAGTGCAGGGAAATGCTCGCACTCAGTTTCCAGCTCTGTCTCTTGGCTGAACAAAAGCTCTTGCATTTCCCTACCCTTTAGCAATGTTAAATAGCAGCCGTGAGTTTCACATCGCGCCTTAGAGCAGCAGCCAAAGGAAGGATTGACAGAGCTATCAGAGACACCTCACCTCCATTTTGCCCTTGTGTTTATGCCAAAGCAAAATGTGCAACATGAGCAGCAATTTTGATTTGGCTGCAATTCATGCTTTCCTCTCCTCTTCCCCAGCAGTCCTCTCATTTTGCTGAGAAAATCCTGGGCACAGAACCAGAGTTAGGTGCAAGAGCTCAGTGCTTCTGTGGGCACCTTGCAGCATATCTGCACATTCAGGAATCAGCAGGCTCCAACTTGCTATACTGAGTGCTGCTTCCTCTACTCATGCTCACAGCTGGATAGCTGTGAGTTAATTGTGTATAAAAGCTCTATAGCTACACTGGTTTGGAGCTAGGATTGGGCAAATAAGCTATTGAGAGAGAATATATGCCTGCCTGGCTATAGATAGTAGGTTTAATTCTTTTTCTGACCTCTATGGAGCACTTATAGAGGAGCATACATCTGTGTGCAGATGTCCATGTGGAGAATAACATGGAAGTGGGAACACACTGAGGTGGGAAACTGAGCTTCTAAATGGAAACTCCTGCCCTTATGGTAATGAAAAAAAACTGGCTTTTCAGGTGTCTGTGCTATTAGAATAACCTGCAGCTAATTTGGATCAGTCTCCATTAAGCAGCTTGTGACTGATGAAAACACCATGAAGCCAAAAGAAAAACAAGCTCTCAGTCCTAAAACAATAAGAGGACTATATATTTCTTTTAAGATGCAGTGTGGCAATTGATGTTCTCTCAGTGTCCTCTTGCTGTCACTGAGGGAATATTCCTAGTGATGAGCAGGGTGCACATGAAAGGGGATTATAGAAGGCATGGAAAAGGCCATGATATGGATTAGAAACAATCTGGATGACAACCCTTTTGGAAGTTTATGAATGACTGAAGAGTTGAAACAACATTAAAAGAAAATGTATTCAAAATCATTTACGAATAAATGAAAGGGAATTAGAAAAAGTTTGTCCTCTCTAAAAATATGGTGCTATCAAAGTGGATTATCAGTTGTTATTTTGCTAAAATAATCTTCCCAGAAGGAAGCAGTTGGACTTCTCCCATTGCATGCAAAAGGCTTTTTCGTCTCTCTCTCAGGTCTTTCTAGCATCTTTCAAAGTTCTGAAAAGACCAACAGAGATAAACACCTCAGTTTTCTTTGTTGTAAGCAGGAGAAATAAGTGATAGATCTAAATAATGAATTAGCAAGGTGCTATAAAGCTGGATTTTTAGGCTTTCCTTAATGTCTTAAAGCTTTTCACAAACCTTAAATGTAAATTTTCAGTTTAAAGCTACATACGGAGATTGTACATACACATACAGACTCACATGCATATTATGCAGTGATTCTAATAATAAAAAAGCCTAATTTCAAAATGCAATCCTATACAGACGTATCCACAAATCAAAAGAGAAAACTGGAAAGACCACCTCATGCAGGGCTCACAGAGGATGCAAAAAATCACATGGGACTTATCATTTTGTCTAAAGGATTATTGGTAACTCATAGCTCTTGCAAATCCACTTTTGGGAGTGGATTTTTGCATACTTCTGATTCTGGGCTCTCACCTGTCTTGATTTAAATTCTGCAAAATAGCAATGTGATTTTGATTTCTGATGTCAAAATATAATTAAATCCTCAAACTGAAAGAGATGGGTGGGATAAGTAGAGCCATACAGCTGATCCCTTCTCAGGGGCCCCTGAGTATCCATGGCACAGCTTGGCTTTTGAGATGGGAGAAACAAAAAAATTCCAGGCCCCTCTTGCTCCTAATCACTGCCAACTTGGGAGCGTGGCAGAGTCCCTACTTCCTTCCCACGGTTCCCTCTGAAACCTGAGATGCCAAACAGTTCTAGGCAATTTTGAAATTCAGGTCACACTTTAACGCCTGAGGCTAGGTTGGTGTGATCTACCCAGCAAACTTTGCTCTGCCTCCCTGCTTTCCTCCCTTTCCCGTTCTTTGCTTCGCTCTGTCGCAGTGTGCTTTTCCAATTATCCTTCCAGGTTAGACATGCCATCTGCAGAGCTCTGAACGAGGCGCTGTGTGCTCCCATCATCGACAAGCTAAGCTTGACAACTGAAAAAAATATATGTGACCTATTTTTTTTTTATTATTCTCTAAAATCTTTGAACAACTTACATAAGAAAAAGAGTGACAGTCCCAAAACAACATCACAGATGTGAATCTGCTTGGGATGAAGAAATAGAAGATGAGGGAAAGGAGGAGAGCAGGAGAGATGAGCTGACTCGCACAGATCACTTCTCTAGGGTCATGCTAAGTGTATGGAAAGAGTTTATGGCCTCCCTCGTATGCATTTGCCCCAGACTTAGAGTCCTTGCTTATAACCCAGGCAATAAGACGCACTGAGAAAGCACAATGTGGTGGCCCTGATCCTGACAGCACCTCATTTTGACAGTAATACTCTGGGGCAATCTGTTGCTTTTGCTGCAGCGAGGGTGACAGTGGGAGACAGGTTTTGTGCAGAACGGGTGTGAGTCAGAGCCTGTGGGAAGCTATCTGTTGAATTCAATGAGCTTCAGATTGGGCACTGAGCTGAATCCCATGTGAGAAGAAAAGGTTTTTCTTTCCAGACATAGACAAAGTGATGCTTCCATAGGGTCCATAACCCAGCTTACAAAAAGCTTTGTGTTTCTTAAAAAAAAAAAACCTTTTTGACTGTATCCAAACACACTGCAACTCCATGATTTTACAGAAAGGTGCCACTTTTGTTACTTACACTGGGAATAAGTGGTCCCGGTCCCACTGACGCTGAACCTGTTGAGATGGAGTCTGTGAGTGACCACATTCTTCTGGGGCTGGAAGAGGATGATGTGCACCTTGGGTGCGAACAAGCAGCCCAGCACGACGAAGCCGCTCAGACTCACAGAGATGCACATGGTGGTAGTCTGCACCTAGGAGAGAGCACGTGCAAAGTGCTGTATTTCGGCATAAAAAGCTCCAAAATACAGAATATCATGGGAAGGATAGCTCTACTCTCTCTCTCTCTCCCATCTCATTCTCCTTGACTGTTAAACATATCAAGAAGTCTTCTCCAAAGTTGGTCATGCGTCAACCAGGCAAAGCTGGCTACAGTGGAAACTGGCTTGTAAGTACCATGCATTTATGACAACACTGTTTGAAAACTCCAGCCCCAAACACATACAGAGAACATGAACAATCCCTTGCAGAGACATAAGTGTGATTCTGAGCAATCAGAAGAGCTTATTTCTGCAGGTGACATTTGCCAGATGGTCTCAAATGTGCACTGACTTTGACACAGAGTTCTTTAGGCTGAGAAGCAAATTGCTGGCAAGGCTAGAGCATTCTGGAGTAGTTGCTGTTGGGATATTTGTTAGTGGAACTTCACTGCCACTGTTTATCTTCCTGTTCTTTCGTTCATATAACTAGGTGCCAGTTTACTGCTTCATTTTCATTTTATATTCTTTTCTTCCTAGCCAATTCCTTAATGAAGATGTTGAATTAAACTACCTTAAATTCTACTGCTCAATCTGAGTGATTAAACATCCACAGCTCATTTTGCCTTAGTTACACTCCTGCAGTCCTTGGAGATTAGCCTTCTTCCATGGGAAAGCTTCTCACATCCCTGTCAGAAATAATTGTTGCAAGATGAAAATTAGAGCAGGGAATGGATTTTGCTGCTTTCTATCTACACAGAGCACCAAGTGCTTTGTCAGCAGTGAGTATAATTAAAGTGCTCATATAATTAATAACCACTCTTTACCAAAGGAGTGTGTGGCAAGCTCCATGAAAAGCTGCTTTGCTCTCCTAAGGGTGAGGTATCACAGGAGACCATACAAAGTGAGGCAAAGTGAGAAAGGGAAACTTCTTGAGTTTCCAATTGCACTTTCTCCTTCTCATGCCTGCATTTGATACAAACACCTCTGCAGTCAGCTTTGCATGGGTCTCAAACCAGACTGTTCACAGGTAAAATAGAACAAGGTGTATTCTCATAAAACCGCAGTACTTTGAGAGAAAGGTTTCTATTTAAGTTTTTGTGACTTACAGTGTTGTCCTCTGCGGCCTGCTCTGTTATGGCTTGTGCCTCCAGAATAGCTCAGTTGTGCTGACACCGCTATGTGCTCAATCAATGAAATCAATTAAGAGTAGTTAAAAGAATTACTTTTAACCCAGAGCAGTTGGGTGGCTCGGTGTCTGACCTGGCCTTATGGACACCAGTGTTGGCAGAATTGGGGACAGTTCTGCTAGGCAGAGCAGAATTGACTGGCAAGAGTGAGTTCCTTAAGCCAGAATTACATTTGAGGAAAAAGCAGGGGTAAAATGGCTAAAATAGTAGGAACTTTTAACATCTGCTTTCATTAGAATCAGTCTAACCAGATGTTTCCCTTCCTGTGTTATCTCTGCTTTTCTTAAGCTTTTGTCTAATGGTGTGCAGGTGAGAAAATACGTTAAATGTGGTAGATGTCGGAGGTGATGTGAGATTGTGCTTATTTTAACCATTCTAGGCTTCAGTTTGTCTTCTGAGGGAGAACCCCTCAGTGAAATCCATGTGGAAAACAAAAAGGCATCAGAGAAATCCGTTCTATCCAACAGCCTTAAATTTTTTGACAGCTCAGCCAACTGAGGCAGCTGATAAACACAGCAATTTGTACAGTAGTCTATAAGCTCATTTCTAGATCTATATTTTCTGGGAACTTCTTCCAGGGTTGCCGGAGCATTCCTGGAAGCTCGTTTAGGAATGTCAGGGTGCCCGTTGCTGCCAGGAAATGACAGCTACCAGGCTGCGACTTCTAGAAACCTCTAGAAGCTTCTAACAGGATCTGTTCTCATCAAGGGCTTCTTTGAGCTTTTGTTCTAGCAGACGGTTCCAGCAGATCAGGAAGGATGAGGCACCTTTGCAGCAGGTACCAGAGAGAGGCCAAAGTAAGTGCAGGAGCTAAGAGATTTGCCAGCTGGCAGAGCAGCTTGTGCAGAAGGACATGAGAAGGGCTGCTGAGGACAGTGTATGTGTGCTTCGCAATGGTGATGGTGCCACACAGTCCCCATCACCCATTGAAGCGTCTATCCCTGGGCAGTGGAGGACTTGACACAGGCTGAGCTTCTGAAAGAGGATGCAGTATTGGGGCTACAGGGATGCTAGAGTCTGTCACAAGGCCAAGGAGAGCCCTTGTTGGGTTGCCCCATTTTCTAACCTCACCTGCTATGTTAGGGAGCTTTGCAGTTTCCCAGGGGCTGGTATCCAGGATAGTTTGGAGAGGTTGCTGAAACTGGTGCAGCCTTGGACTAATAATCCCTGCTGATCTTCCATTTGGGCATCAGTCATAGAGCCAGGCAAGACCAAGTGTGACTACATGGCTTTGGAGATGATGGTCTAGGGCATGGTGGTCAAGGTGTCTCTTTCCCTGAGCCAATGGTGAGAGGGAGGGCTTGAGGAGGAGTGGATGTATCCTGTAGCTCAACAAGGGGTTGCACAGCTGATGTTGGCCGAAGGGATTTGTCTTTTATAATCATAGAACCCTGTTTGAGGAGTGAGGATTGCTTAGAAGAGATAGGTCTCACCTATCTCTTTCCTCACCAGGTGGGGCAAAAGCTCCTTTGAGATGATGATAAAGACCCACAGTCAAGCAAGAGAGTGGTAGACTAGTGTGCATGTTGTGACGTGGGCAAGAGAAACCTTTAAATCAGGTCATTCTTGCAGCAAAACAGGGCTGCATATGGACATAAATAAGGAAGTGTCTACAGAACGACTTTGTGGGAGAGTTTTCAAATCTTTCTTGGGAAATCAATATGACTGCACACCTCTCTGACATACCTGCATGTTAATGTACACAGCACAGGGAACAAACAGGAGGCATTTGAAGTCTGTGTGCAGTTGCAGGGCTGCGGTCTCATCTGGGTTACAAATGTGGGGCAATCGCGCTTGCGACTGTAGTACTGCCATGGACAGATACAATATCTTTGGGATGAACAGACCAGAATGGTGAAGAGGGGCAGTCACCCTGTACCTGAGAGTAGCAGGAAGGCATGGAACTCTGCCTTGGGAAGGATGACAAGCCAGATGATCCTCAAAGATCAGGACTAACAGGCAGACCCATGGACAAATAGCCGTGGGTGTCTGCAACAGACCACTTGATTGAGAAGTAGATATGACCTTCTTTGAATAATTGGAAGAAGCCTCATGTTCACAGGCCCTACTTCTCATGGGGACTTTTAACCTGTTATATTTTGTATAATTTTTTATCATTTTAATGATAAAATCTTGAACCAGGGAACATTTAATTTCTTCTTTTTTTTCCAGTGACACTGTTATGTTAATGAGATTTTTTTTTCCTGTTGATGCCAGTGGCATTGGCCTACATTAGGATGGCTTAGGTGGGTTCATAGTCAGCCGTGATCCTGAATTAAAACCCATTAAATTGGGGCTTTTCAAAGGAATCGCAGAAATGCAAAGATCTAGGGAAGTATAGACATCTAGGACGGGATGTTCAAAAAGCTTCTGAACACAGGACAACTCACAGGAATATCAGGAAAGAGATTAAACTCATTTTCTGTCAACTCAGTATGACTCAAGTTGCTACTTTATGCACTTAGGAAGCTTGCATTTTAATTAAATTATAGGAACTTCTGAAAACCCAACTTACATAAGATAACGGTAAAAATTCTGCTGCAACAATCAAGTCATACCCCTCTTGGCCTCTGTGGCCTACTCACGTGATGGTCCACACCAGTGTTATTGGTACAGGCCTCTTCCTGTGTCTGTCTTCATGATTACTTTGAGTACTAGAAACTTTTCCCCTGTGCCTCCTTAAAACTTTTCCTTCATTAGCTTCAAGCCATTACTCGCCATCCTAACTTCTCCTGAGACTGAATAATTCCTTTCTCTCTCTTTTTTTTTTCCTGTTGTTGCCTTGAAATTATTTATAGTCTGTGATCATGTCTCTCTGGGTTTACTCTTGTCTAGACTAAATATATTTAGCTCTTTTACTGTCATTCTGTGTCTTACTGTGTCGTTTGTTATCCATTCCTTCTTTCCTGAGGTTCTCAGTACCTTTCCTTGGCTGAGAAAAATAGTACTCAAAGTAGTATTCTGGGGTGTTCACATCAAAATACATTTAAGTGACATTATCAGCTCCCAAGTTTTACATACTGTTTTGTGCACATTACTATAATACTGACCCTAGGCTGATCTGCTACTTTTATTCTAGGCAGGGTGGTGACAATTCTGTACAAACTGCTGTAAGGGTCAACATTAACAGTCACTTCTCACATCCAAATGACTGCAAGATTTCCAGTGGAACAATTGATTTTTTTTTTCTGGGACAATCTTTTCCATTCAAAAATAGTATTTTATTGGACTTGAAGCTTTGCACCAATATTTAGAACTTAAACAGAACTTAAACAATTTAACTGGTTCTGCTTTAATCTCGCTGCTGAAGGCTGACTCATTTTTTTTGCTAAGTACAGATGTATTTTATCTCAAACAAACTGGAGAAGGAATAAGAGCTTTATATTAAAGCATAACATTTTTGGGGAATTCTTTTTTTGTAAGAACTTCTGGAGGAAAATTTGAAATTATTTCCTTATTATTTGCTTAATTTAGAATAAAATACTGTTTGAATGGCACATTCTTTTATTGAAGGGACTAGTTGGTTCAGCTTTTGATTTAAGGCCTGTCTCCAGCAAATAACTCATAATGACTCATAACTCATGATCTACTGGCTTTTTCTGTTAAAAGTAGAGCTTCACATACTGATGTTCTGGTATGACTATTTCATCCATGTGCTCTCCCTCTAACATATTAAAGCCTTGCATATCCCCTCCACCTCTAACCGTACATGCACAGTTCAAAGTGAGACCCTCTTAGGAGTTAAGTGAAGTTTTGGCAACGTGCTTAGGACATTAACATTGAAACAGTTTGCTTACAAAGGATACAGGGGACTAAAGAACAAAAGAAGCTTTTAGCGAATGACGGCAGGGTTCTCTGCAGTGATGCACACAATTTATGGAAACACAGATCCAAACACTTACTCTGTAGTCACTGGACGTCACATAAAATATAGGGAGAAAGGCCAGCCAAATGATGCATGTGGTGTACATTGTGAAACCGATAAACTTGGCTTCATTGAAGTTCTCTGGGCATTTCCTTGTTTTGAAGGCGTATACAGTGCATAAAACTACCAGGATTACATCATATGTTAAAGAGATTAACATACTGGAATCTTTGACATTGCATTTCAATATGACAGTCTCTCTCTTCTCGGGAAGAGTGTACCGCCTGGTGCCAGGGGACTCCAAGATAAGCCACACGGACACCACCACAATCTGTACCAAAATGAGGCTCAGGCAGATGAAGACCTGCGAGCTGGGGCTGATGAACTTAGGCCTTTGAGCACCATTCTTTACACCATCAAATATTCTGGCTATGCAGTTTGTTTTGGTCAGGAGGGCAGAGTAGCAGACGGCAAAGGAACTTCCTAGCCCTAGACGGCGCAGGGTGCAGATAGCTGGTGAGGGCTTGGCTATGAAGAAGAAGGTCATGCTGTAAGACAGGAAGACCCCAAAGAGCAGTATGTAGCACAGTTCACGGCCAGAGGCTTTGACCAGGGGGGTGTTGTTGTGCTTGATAAACACTCCAATGACCATAAAAGTACAAATAAAGCCCAGACATGCAATGGTAACAGGACCTATTGCCCATGCATCTTCCCACTTGATGTAATCTTCTGGTAGGTCGTAACAGCCAGTCAGGTCAGCCGTGGGCCATTTTCCAGGCCCACAGTCTGCACAGGTAAATTCATCAGCCAGGTACTCATAGGTTTCACAAGGAATACAGATCCAGCAGCAGACATCTCCTGGTTGCATATTCTTCATTTCATTTGGAGCACAGGGGTCACTGCACTGGGAAACAGGGACAGAGCTCCTGGACCAGTGGATGGAGTCTACGTCTAGTGACAAGGTCTCTGCCCAGTGACCAACCTTCACGTAGGAGTATCTGCCTCCAGTGTATTGGAAGTTGAACACGTTGTATCGGCCTATCCCATCTCCATAGGCATCAAATTTGACCGTGCTGTCTGCAGCGTTGGGAGGATTGAATGGAGCTGTGAAAAACAGAAACAGAACGTTATTATCAAAACTATAGATGATTTTTTTCTTTCCTTTAGCAAGCACAGCTATTTCACAGCCTCTTCTTCACTTCTGACATGGACCAACAGCTAAGATGATTGATCTCAAACTAACTCCATAATTTTTGAAATGTTTTGTCTTGTTGGAACTTGGAAGAAGAAAAGAATTTAGATAGCAGAAATCCACTCCATTTCATGAGAAGCATTTGGAAGTGTGGAAGGTTATCTTAGAGTATCTCTTCCCTTATTTTTACCCTGAGTACATGTGAGTTCTCCCATTATCTCCCCCTGTATGTACAATCACAACCTGTCATATTTTGTCTTGAAAGGAAAAGAACTGGTTATAAATGAGAGTACGTGTTATTTGGTGAAATTCAGCTAGAAGAATCTAGGGAATTTTAAATGGTCAGATCCATAAGCAGGAGTGCGAGGCTGACAATCTGGAATGAAGCCAAAAAGAGGATTTATTCAGAGCATGACAGAGAAGTAACTATGAAGTCCTCAACCAATTCTGTGTCCTTTTAACTTCTTATAGTGCTATAAAAAGTCAAGTATACCTTCTACTTTATTTCAGTTTTTATCAGTCTTATCAGTTTTGGCATTTCCTGTCTTGTTTCAGCTTCCCTTCATGTGCTGCTTTGGTCCTATGTCTTATTTGGGGAAAAACACAGCCTGGGTCTGTGACCTTCTATGAGAAATCAATATTGTAACACTTTCAGCTGTTAAGCCCTGGACAGTTTTGTTTTTCCTCTAGCTAAAGTTCATGCAGGCAGTGAAGAATTATTAAAAATGTAGGAGGAAATTGCATTTACCATATGATTTATTGGCCATTTGCTGTAGCAACAAAGGTGAAGTTTTGTTGGCAAGAAGCAAAAGTGGGTTTTTTTTTGCCACTGGTGAGCAATAAAGGTGAATCTGATTTCACTGTCTTTGGTTAAAGAAGTGATTCTAATTTCGTTTTCCCCACACCCATGTCCATTCTGGACTTTAGCATCAGCAGTGCCTTATGAAGATGTAATATCTTCCTGCTGTTCAACTTCCAGATACTTTGGGTGTCCTGCAGTGGATTTATTTAACGTCAACAAAGCACTGAGGCCAGATTCTTTCACCTTTACTTCTGCAGTGTGTTACCTTAATTTGCAGTACTCCCACTTAATGTCAGTAAAAGGAACAGGGATTTTTGGCACAGAAACACTGATTGAAAGGGTGATGTACATCTTGTACCTTCTCTGGAGCTGGACTTGGAGGTGCATTTATTCCTCTGCTTTCTTCTTACCTTAGAGCAAGGTAGGAAGATAATTTTCTGCTTACCAGCTGCTTTTTAAGCCAAGAGTTTGCCTATTTTTATCTCTGCCCTTTCCTGTACTTAACTCTCTCCCTCCCTACCCTCCATCTCAGTCTCATACAGTGGTAGACAGCTGGGATTTCTGGGATTACAAGCAGGGACTGGGTAATCTAGGAATGCATAAAGAGATTGCTTTTCTCTCTTCTTCTTCACTACTGCTGTCTAGTTCTGCAAGTCTAGCCCTCAGTCTAGCCCCAAAAGACCCAATGCACAAAAACTAAAGGCAACACTTTCCCCTAAATGGTCAATCCTCTTGGCAATAATGCACTTGAAAATAAGCAAGAAGCTAAATTCAAAATATAGGTTGACAGGAAATATCTCTCCCACCTCCTTCTAGCAAACAGGCATGCAAACTGTCAGCCAGAAGGAGCCTTAAAATGAAATCATAATCACTTAACAGCTCTTCAATAATGTGTTGTCATTGCCAGTGTCTTATTTCATTATTCATAACACTTATATAGATTGTAGAAGCTGTTAACACAGCGGCTTCATTTTAAGAACCAATTTATTCACTTCAGTGTTATACAGGCCATGTCCTGGGGTGTGTTGAGAACTTGTGACTTCTTCTGGGACCAGTGGAGCTACAGGGGCACCAGACAAATTGCAGACTGTTTGCATGGTGTAATCTTCTGCCACATGTGTAGCTTCAAGCACAAGATTACCCTGAACTGCTTGTGTGCTGCAGATGAGACCTGTTTAGGTTCTTGATATATAAGGATGAGAAATACTAGCACTTTGCAGGCTGAATTCCCCATGCAACATTGACACTGACTTCTTAGCTCTTACCAGTTAAACAAGAAAAAAATATTTGCCTTCGACTTCCCAGGTAGATCCAGAAGGCAGAGGAGAAAATTCTGTGTATTCATCTTGAAGCTCATGAGTATGTTGCCTTCCATGACGCTGTTCCCACATATTACCCATGTGAAGAAAAGATTTTTGTAGGACAGCTTGTTTTAAGGCAACCACAGTCCGTATAGACTATACAACAGCTGGAAACACTCATTTTTAGTAGCTGCTGGAAACACTCATTTTTAGTAGCTACTGATAGAGAAAAATAAATCTCACTTCTTTGTATGGGAAGGATGAAGTCATTTAAGCAAACAATGATGTATTAAATTATAGTATGGGAAGCCAAAGAATACAAATGAACCTGCTGAGTGGCAGCAATTAATATATCTATTGGTTACATATAAAATCACTGAGGTATTTTGACTGTTTTTTATCAATATATTCCAGGTCATGTCACACTACTTTCAGAAAGCAATGTTTTCAGAAAGGAAGACCTAGTAATAATAACAGGATACCTATAGGCAATAATGCAAAATCATAAGAAAATGAGACTTTATTTCCTAGAGTGAAAAGAATAATTTTTGCATAATGGAAGATGATTTTCCCAGAGATGAAATGTCAGTCCAAGTTATAAATCACTGAGTTGTTAGAAATTTTTCATACTTTAATTTCAGTTTAATGAATAAAACTAAAATCTTTAACACAGATGTTTCTGGTGGATTCTTTTCAGAGTTCTAACTAAGCTGTTTTGAATTTGTTCCTTGGGAGATAAGAGACAGGTCTCTCTATATCTGTGTTGTTAGCTAGGAAGTTATCGAAATGACAAGACAAACTTTTGTCTCCTTTGAGCAGTGTCTGAATCCTCCCCTTGCACTTCTAGAATTGGATTATCCTTATGCAAGGCAGTTATCCACAAGAAAATCTGTAAAAGAAGTTGTCTAGGAGAAGAAAGGAAAATCAAAAGTGATTTAAAGATAAACCAGACATGCTTTGTGCTCGAGCTTGCTTTAGCAATGAAGATACAACACTAGCAACATTTATCAGAACAGGATAAATGCTTGAGTGCTCAAAATGTGTTCAAATACCTGTGGAGCTATTGTGAAGGCAGCCCATCTCTATCACCTAATGGAAGAAATCCTTAACGAGGCTCGGAGAAACTGTTAAGAGACAGGACAGGCTAGGAGAAGCAGATGACCTTTATGCTAAATGTCCTGAAATCAGATATAGTTCATTTATTTGTTTATTTATTTATTGCAAGCAACGTCTTTGGAACGATATTTTCCATACAGATGGTCACATGTGTCTGGCAGAGAACTGGATATATAAATCATGTCTTGTAGAAAATAAGATCTATAATGCTTCCGGGTTGGAATACTGACAGGTATGCCTATATTTGGAAATGGTCTTCCTATCAAATAAAGCACATATCTGCCCTGTGTTAGCAGATTGTGTCCTCTCAAAACAAGGTGGAGATCAGAGCCATAACTCACTCACTAGGAGGCAATTCATTAATAAAAAAGCTTGATAAGAGCATTGTAGTTCTTCAGCTCTGCAGTTTCTAAAGCTGTAGGATTTTGTGTGGCTCAGAAAGAAATGTAAAAGGGGATATTGAGTGCACCAAGGACACCTTCTTCAACAGCTCTCTGGCCCCAGAGACTTTCAGCCAGTAGATTAGAAGGATATTTTGGGGATTATAAAGAAATGCCAGTGTGAAGGGGGAACATATGAGAGTTTCTGTGAAGTGGAGTAAAACCTTTTTAGTCTCACTAGATGGTGCTGCAAAAACTCTGAACTTCTGATTTAGGAATGAAAAACAAGACATTTGTTTATGCAATGGAAAAATATAATTTTTTTTTAATGCTCCCTATTTCTTCTTGTTATGTATTCTGGGCAATGCCTTGTTAAAGCAGGGTAAGGAAAAGCCATGATAATAATATAACAGGATATGGTGTGTTTGTCCGATGGACTCATCTGTGTGTGTGATGCCTTATCTTGAAAAGTATAATAATAGGAAATTGTATATTTTTTCATTTTATTTTATTTTTAGCTAGATACTGTTTGCGGAGGTCAAAGTGACTTATTTCTGCTTCTCTGAACATTCAGACTAAATTATGAAGCCCTAATTCACCCACTGTTGTTTCTACCTTAGCATAAAACAGCTGTTTTCACCCCTGAGTGACACTGAAGTTTAGGGACTGGAAAGTTAATATGAGGAATGCTCGGACTGGAGTTTCATTAGACTGTACTTCTCCACAATTAATAAATAGTGAATGGGCTTAAAATATCAATTTTCATAGACAAATACCCACTTATAAACTTTGCACCATTTCACAGAATCACAGAATCACAGAATCACAGAATCACAGAATGGTTGAGGTTGGAAGGAACCGCTACAGAACATCTAGTCCAACACCCTGCTCCAGCAGGGACACGTAGAGCACATGGCACAGGGTGGGTCTGGAAGATCTCCAGAGAAGGAGACTCCACAGCCTCTCTAGGCAGCCTGTTCCAGGGCTCCGTCACCCTCACAGGAAGGAAGGAAGTTCTTCCTCACATGGAGATGGAATTTCCTGTGTTTCAATTTACACCCATTATCCCTTTTCCTATCATGGGCCACCATCAAGAAGAGTTTGGCCCCATCTCCTTTACATACATCCCTCAGGTATTTGTATATATCGATCAGATCCCCTTTTGGTCTTCTCTTCTTCAGCCTAAACAGGCCCAGCTCACTTAGTCTTTCCTCATATGATAGATGCTCCAGTCCCTTAATCATCTTTGTTGCTTTATGCTAGTCCCTTCCTAGAGGTTCCACATCCTTCTAAGATGTCTGTGTTCCACGTCTTTCCATGTAACATTTCTGGATGTGCTCGTCTCATCAGCAGTCTGGCTTCCTCTCATTATAAAAACTTTGTGCAAACTTGTCTTATCCCTTGGGACAGCTTTACTTGACAACAGGTTAGCCAGGGTACAATGGAGATTTCTGGCAAATGCTGATGTGCAGAAAGAAGAGCAATGTGAGGCTACTTTGTAAGAGAGCCCTGGGGTCATACCTGCATATTGCTACCCTTGATTAGTCTCTCATAAATGTAATTTTCCTATCTAAGTATATTAGATTTTCCATTCAACTCCTATTTTAGGAAATCTGATGAATTTCCAATGGGAAATCCATTAAATGGGTTTTCTAATTTATTAAAAGGCTTGCATTTCATGATATGGAAGGCAGAAGGCATGTAAAATATGCTACTATACAGTCATATTTTTTCTTAAACATACAAAGCATATCTTGAAATCTTATGGTTAAAGTTGCAATAATTCTACTATAAAAGAAATCAAACAGATGAAAAAACATCTAACATCCATTTAAAAAAAAATCCTTTTTGATAATTGATGTGAATGAATTGCAAAGTTCTAACATAGCAATGCCATTGGATTGATATCAGTCTTTTAATTTAAGATTATTCACTTTGGGAAATGACTGGCACAGGAGGCAAAATGCATACAAGGTAATTTATACCAGCAATCAACTTTTATAATTACAAAGGAAATTAAACCATGACTTTAAATCGCCTAACTCACTCCTCAGGCCAATTAGTTATTTTGTAAACATAAGCAAGGGGGACCCAATCCCATTATGAAGAGTTATAGCCATTGCTAGGGTGACGACACAAAAGCTCAGGATCTGGAACTACGCCTACTGGGCTGGCCTTTAGTAACTCACAAAATGTTCTGGTCTCAGAAGAAAACTGATTTTCCTCGTAGTGTCAGTTGTCAAAGACTAATATTGCTTTCAGAACTCTAAATTTTCTTTCTGCTGATACGTGGGTTAAGAATTTCCTTTTGTGATTCATCTGGACTTCTAGGTGAAGATCAGTCTCATTTAACCTTTGCATTAAGCGTAGGTGGTGAGGAAAGCCTTGGCTTACCTCTCTCTTCTCAAGACATCCAAGAGTGCAGCTGAAGGAATCTGAAGCTGCATTTTAATTCTATATTAGATATGCAAGGGAAATAGCTAGTTATATCAGTTCTTTATCATAGTGATATGATTCTGTCTCATTTCAGAGGCACCATCCCACGATGTGTTAATTCCATCCCTCAGATTGCATATGGTAGCTGATTGCTAGGGAAGTGTTGAATATCTAACAATATTTTTGATCCCTATTCATCAGTCTGAAGGAAATATGAATAGATTAAGAGATTAAGATTTCGAAGGAAGTTGCTTAAAACATCATCTCCTCTGTGAGAACTTGAGAGAGCAGTTTCTAGAGAGTGCTCTGAATAATTTAGTTAGATGGTTAATCCTTAGAGATTAGAACCAAATGAACTTTGAAATACACCCACTTGCTTTTTATTTCCTACATGACTTGATATGAAGAACTCCCAAATCAGGTGGATTGATTTAATTTAATAGATTTAATTACTTATAGTGCAATACTGTTATTTAGTAGTAGTAATATTATAGCTGTGATAGTTATGTTTAAGATTCAAAAAAATTCAAGTTTGTGAGAAAGGCAGTAATTAAACTAGTCTATAAATGGATGAAGGGAGCAAGGTTTCAGGGACAAGGTCATTTAATTGGGTCATCAGAGGAATTGCTAAATAAACTTGATCTTCAATTATTTTGAAGTAACTGCTCTGTTTGAGCTTAGTGTGTTGTGTTTTTATTTCCTGATTGAAATACAGTTTTGCTTTGCAAACCACCTCATTACTGTCCATCTGCAGAATTATTTTTGAGACCTCTGTGTTAGTTTAGGAAAACAAAATTTAGAAACACAAAGTCTAGTGAAGTTGAAAGGCAAGACATGTCAAATAAACATTCTGCCAAAAGTTTATCTGCATTTTCCAAGTATATGGACAATCTAATGAAAAGGTATTGCTCCTTCCTACAAATCTCATGACTCTATAGTATTATTTTTGGTAAGAAGCTATGAAAAACTCTCAACAACCACCCTACAAATTGTCAGCTTGGAGTTCAGCTGGAAATGTAAATGTATCACACATCCCACAGTGTAAGATTCTGAAGAGGATCGGTTTTCGAATATAAGATGTGTGAGAAAAAAAAATGGCCTAGATTAATTTTACCTAAATTTACTTAGGTTGTCTACATTTCCTTACGCAGTTTGCTAGTCAGTGTAAAAATCAAAAATGCACTTTCAAAGGCAGGCCCTGGATAAACTGAATTTCCTTCATGAAGGTGGTTATCTTCCTCCATCAATGGTTCTACACATACTCGGCTGTGAGGCCAAGTGTCTCAAAGAGGAGATGAAACTTGGCTGGATTGAGTTTTCACCATGAAATTAATGCTTTTGGAAAGGCTACCACTCCCTTTGGTAAAGCTCTGAGTTTCCTCATTTTCATGTAAATATACAGCAGTTAGAAATGTACATCTAATAAAATAACAAGTTAAGCCAGGATTCAGTGAAGTATATCTCATGAATGATGAAGTGATGAGTGTGGAAGTGAAGATGGGCTACTTATACCAGTGAATTGTGATAAAAAGATCATGAGATAAAGGGTAACAGCACCTGGCTTTTAAAGTTATTCATGCATATCACACACCAGCTGCAAGGGTGGTACATCACTTCTCGCAATGTCATCAGTGTTCACTGGCATCTATTATCCTACAACATGCAAATTGCATGTCCTATTAATACTTGCAAATTCTGCTCTCTAGGAAAAAAAAAAAAGATAAAAGCTGAAAGCACAAAATCGTTTTTGCTAATGTTTTGCTCCACTGAATCTATTCAGAAACAGCATGAGCAATCACTGGACCTCGGGGAAAAGGTGAAAATAAAATGTTGATTTGCTTGTTCAATGGTGGAAGCAGAGACACATTAATAGGCTTAGACTGATAAACCATTTTAGAGATCGAAAAAGGATGCCAACAGCACCTCATCAAAGCCTCACCTTACTAGCTCTGTTATCTTCTGAAGAACTTCTAAGATAATTTTCTTATTCTTCAATTATTGGACCATCAACTAGACATTATTCATTCAAACAGAAGTGCAGATTTAATAAAATAAAATTTAACACACTTTCTCAATATATTTCCCATTAGCAGCTTCATGCAGTGTCTCCTTTACACTGTCCTGGCCCAACACGTCCATCTCTGTTCCTGAGCTGGTGTGATCATCTGTTCCACCCATCTGGACCAGATAGGGATGCCATGGGAAAAAAAATCCACTTTCAGGGACACTGCAGGTGAAATTCACTTCATGCTGTATTTTTCCTTTTCAAGAGCTTGAGGGTCGTATAATGGATAGTTATTTGTGTCAAAAGAACTCAGCAATATAGACTTGAAAATGACCATGTAAGCGCAACCTTCTATTGTTACAGGTAACTATGCCATTGCTGTTTAGAATGAGAAAGTCCAGTAAATCTGATTCAGATTTCTGTACATGTGATAAAATATTTTCTGATGTTCTGTAAGAAATTTGAGACCTAGTAAAGGACAAGACCACAGATAAAAATGCTCCCGCGGAAAGACAGCAGGAGAGTTCTGTAGCAGAAGCCTGGAAAGCACAAACAAATGAAGATACTTCGGGCTCCAAAAGTATGAAAATACATATAAACAGTCAGTTACTGATTGCTAAAGGAATTCAGCCTTGGACACTGGGCAGGATGTTTTTTAGACTATAACAGAGAGAAAAAGACAATATATACATATACACAATATATACATAGACAATATATACAACACATGCAAAATATCCCATTTATGGAGAAAAGACAAGAGATAGAGGAAGAAGACTTAAAAGCCAGTCATAGCTTCTACAAGAATGGGAACAAAGGAAGAGTACACAACAGAGTTGCTTAAAGACTGTTTCTTGGCTAGAGATGCTGCGACTCATTGGTACTATTGTCTAAACATCAGGAGGTTCTCCCACCTCCTTGGTAGAGAGTTGCCTTTTGATTTTCTGTTCACTACATTTTTCTAATGCAAACTCAACAATCTTATGTCCATAAAATTGTTTTACTGTATGAATGTATTAAGTTTATTAGAACTTTAAAGAACAGTAAGTGAGAACTTGTTTAGAAAGTGAATGTCTCTCAGCCTTTCAAGTATTTTTGAATTTCTTCTGTAGGAAAAGTGCTAGATACATATGTGCCATTAGACCAGAAGAGATGACAGGATGATTCGTGTATTTGGCAGGTGGAGATATGGGCTTGTAATGAGAAAAGCAAAACTGTAGGAGATGGAGAGTGGATGCAAGACTGTGGGGGCTGAGGCCTTCAGAGTGTGAGGTACAATAAACTACACTTACCATTTATCAAGTATTTGTAACTGCTGTTCAACCACTGCATTTGTCTCTGTATTGTTCTTCCTATGAACTAAGGAGTCAGTGAGTCTTGTAGACCCTGCAAGCCAGCCTAATGATCTTGGCATGCTTTACGTGCTTTAGGGATTTTTATTTGCAAATATCATCGTTCTAGTTTAGCACTGAATCCCTTTCCATGCCAGTAGTAAGCAGGTGAACTGCTGTTGACTTACTCTGTTGTTACTGCTCTTTCAAGGTTCATATTCCTCTTAACTTTGCTCCATGGTGGAACAAAAGGTGAGAAAGCAAATCAAAGCATTGATCCTATGCCTGAGTCGTGCTACACCTAACATTTTGAGGACATTTTTTGATACAAGATCCTCTGTTTCTGATTTCTCTGTGAGTGTGTGTGCCTTTCCCCTACCTTGAAGAATTTTAGTATTCTTTGTATCCACTAGTTATATCTTCATATAAAATATGATTTCATGGCAGGAAGAAGGAAACACAAGGAAATGACTCACCCAGATAACAGCAATGAAATATCTTTTTACATTATTTTCTGTATCTGCTAACAAAATAGCCATTAATATTGCAGTGGTGCCAAAGTAGACATTCTCTGAAATGCTTTTAGAGTTGTTTAGAAATGTGGATCTAACAGAGGAGGAAATGAAAGATAGCCAACTTTCAACATGTATTTCTGCCAGATCCATCCAGTTCGCAGTTGATGGGGATTGTGTGGAAGGTCAGTTTGCGAGGAGTGCTCAAACATAAATAGAGTTTCTGCTCCATAAATGTGCAGAGATGTTTGCTTTTCAAATCTGATTTCAAAAGGTAAGTGCAATCTACTGTTATGAGCTATCTCTGAGTGATTTCTTAGATAAAAATTCTCATGAACGTTTGCATGAATAAGAAAGGCAAATTTCTGATTGGATCTGCAAATCCTTTCAGTCACTTCTCTGAAACTTATGCCTGGAGGACTTCTTCTCATTCATGACAACATTTACATAAAGAGAAAGGCTGTGAATGCTTGTGACAAATGTGTGTTTCGTGCAGAGATTTACACAAGAAATGTTCTGAGGTTGGGTTGAGTTCCTCTCTCACTTTGAAAGATTGAACTCCTTAGAGAAGAGAGACACTATTGCATTGCTGAGCTAATTCCATGTATGCTAGGAGTCAGAAATGCTCAGGGACAAGCTTGAAGGGAATACTTCAGGCTTTGCACAAAGCTGAAATAGGTCCATGCACTCCTCATTCACCCATAGGATATCTAAGCTGTGGTTCAACAAGCACAGTACAGCTGGTGGCTTTGTACCAAATAACATGTGGAAGTGTCATGAGATCCAAACCAAGATGCAGGTCTAGTTTGTAAAGACCTTCATGTGTGCACACCAGTCTGATAGACCATAGGAAGGAACACAATGAAAATACTAGCTCAAGTCCTCGAAGCAGCATGGCTGTGTAAAGTTTAGTCACATTAATGTGGCTATACTGATTTGGCACGAGACCTGGTTTAGTCAGTGTTAGCCTGGGAGTATCTTTGCATTTCTTTCCTAGGAAAGAAATGAAGTTTAAGATATTGCATATATTATCATGTAACAGATATTTTTCTGCAGAAACTTGTTCATAATTATGCCTTTCTAGGATAATTATTAACCACCAACAAAAATTATGGTTTGTTAAATTATTCATGGAGCATTTAGTTATCCTTGAAATTAGACATCTGCATTTGTGACTTTCTCTATTGCCTACTGAAAAGACTTTTTTTTTTTTTTTTAGGGAAATGCTCAAAGTCCTTGAAATTCAGATATTTTGCACATTAATGATACTTTGAAGAAAAAAATCCTTTTTGTAATATGTCCTTTACTCAATTCCTATGCAATCTCTTCCTCCTGTCTTCTTCCTTTATTCATACTGTCATGCTTCGAGATCAGACCCTACCACTTACATCCCCTAAAATGACACCTCACCATGAGAGGTTACTCTCATGTAATAAGAGTAATTCTTAGAGTACTACCTCCTTCCATAGGAAATAACCAAGAGGAGTAATATGAATAAAGAATAATAATCTATTCTCTTGAAATATGTTGAGTTCTTTACTGTGGAGGTAGGGGGATCAGGAAAGTGAGGGTGCACAGACAGATGGTGAAAAGGCTCTGTGAGTTTTCCTACTCTTCTGAGCATCTTGCCTGTGCAGGGACTTGGTGTTTTGAATTCAGGTGACATTTTCCAGGGAAACAAAATAAGAAATAATAACTATTATAAAACAACCAGCAGGCAAACAGAAAGTCTGTGATTTAGAGAAATTAGGTTACTGAGCCTTCTATCTCTCAAATATGCGATCTGAAAGAAAATCATTGCTCAGGTTTTCAGACATGTATTGTTCCATAAACACAATGCCTAATCCTATCCTCATTTACCTACCCATATGGATGCTGTGTAATCTAGAGCCTTATACGATGCCTAAAGGTTACTTTTTTAATATGACCAAAGCAAGCTAATTATAAGTTGCATGCAAGGCGTGGCTATCTAAACTTGTGCTCTGCTTCAGTTCTTTGTTAGCTCAGCTGCACTTGTGGGTTGTATAAATATTCAAGCGGAGGAAGCTGAGGTTGAGCGCTGTTTGCTATTTCAGGGACTTCAAAGCTCAATCACCTAAACATGCTGCTCTAATGAGGTTGGGGTCATGGGCTGGATCATGATTTCTGCACACTTTCCAGGAACAGCACCTAGCTGGGTGCAGGCCAAGAGCAACGTATTTCCTCCTGCTTCCTGAGAACGATGAAGAAAAGTTGTTGCTAAGATATACTAAGATATACTTAGATATACTAAGGTTGCATTTACCATCTTTATGTATAGGGGTCGTCAGTGGCTGTGACAGACGAGTGAGGCACAGGAGTGAACACACCTCAACCTGCACCACTGCAGCCTGTCTAAGAAGGTGAGAAAACCTCTGCTTCTATTCACTTGGGCCAGTTAATGTTTGTCAGTACACCAGCTGAAAGCGTGAAAAGCTGCTTTTTTTGTGATGGCTTCAGGCTAGATGACAGACACCACTTGCAGGTAGGTCACTGACCTGCCATCATGGCAAGAGAAACTTTAGTGAAAGATTTATTTGGAAGTTGTGGCCTAAAGATGAAGAGGTCTGAGTGCAGCTTGCAGCCCATCGATCATCTAATTTGGATGCTGCAGCACATGAAACAAAATGCACGCAGAATGCAGATGGTGTGTCTGTAGACATATAAATGCCATGATTAATATCAGATTATTTGCCATAGCATTATGTCAAATTTAAAGTGTAGGATGAACAGGTTCTATATTAAAATGCTTGAATTTTATCTATAAAGCCCTGAGCAACCTGATCCAGTCCCATTGCTGACACTTCTCTGAGCAGGAGGTTGGACTGGAGACCTCCTGAGGTCCCTTCCAACCATTTATCTCATGACTTTAAGATACTGTGATGCTAAACTATGCATCTATAGTATGCATCTATATATCTATACAAATGTATGTATGTATAAACAAACACAAATATTAATGTTATACAAATAAAAATATTAAAAGCTTCAGCCAGGCTAAGCAGAGATGTCTGCCCTGCCTAACATCTGCCCCTAAGGGGGACTGCAGATCCACAGCAGCAGCTACAGGTGGAAAGAGGCATTTGGAGGAAAGAGAAAGCAGGGAAGCTCATCAAGAAAACCAGGTTGTCAAAATCTCACTACAGCTCTGTGCGTGTGTGTACATGGATATAACTGTAATATAGAGAGGAAGGCAGGAAAATACATTGCATGTTTAACCATGTTTAACTGCTCCTCTGCTCTGAAATAGCAAGTCTCAACTGTGCTTTCAGAAACTTTCCCTTTGCTGCTTTCAGCTTTCAGGGATTTAAACACATTTATGGTCCCAGAAAAATTCTTTTAAATCCTAGACATGTTTCTCATGTATATTTTTAATGAATTTCTTGGGCAATTCTCTCTCTAATTGCTTCATCATGAATTATACCTTTGAAACTTTTGTGATTAACAAGGTATCAGCTGCTTTCTGGCCATGAAAGTTTTACCTTCAGTTGAAAGTGATTTCCAGGTTTATTTTACAAAAGAAAATAGGATCAGAAGGATGTTCAGAAACACCCTGAGTACTCAAATGCCAGAGGCAAAGAGAGGGTCTGACTCGACATTTAGGAGTTTATTGGGTGAGATAACAGGGCAGTCTATCTGCTGCTACAGAGCCTGGAACATGAGTTCTAGCATTTGCCTGTACTCGTACTGATGGTACTTATTGCTGTAGGTTTATACCTGGCCTTTCATGTTTCTGCGTCTGCAATTCTCTTTGTAATGCAGTTTGCATCACTTTCCGAGTCTATGCTCCATGCAAACCTGCTAGGACAAAGAGGATTTTGCCCAATATAAGCAAGGATGTGGAGTTTTGAATAGAATACAAAGAGAGACATGATGGTGACTGTTGTAGCTGCGGCACAAAGAGGAAGAAAAATGTTAGGGAACACACTGAGTGCTATAAATATGTCTGTTGACTAAAATGTTTAATGATTTGTTTTCCAGAGTTGCTACTTTTGCTAGGAGGAGGATGAAAGTCAGCACTGCTTCACTGCTGTCCTTCCTCATGGCTGGCCCGCTTTGAGCCCGATGCTCTGGAGAACTGATTATACCAGGGGGATGACCAATAGTAGCATGACTCACAAAGGACTTTTCCTAGGGGCAGGCACCTCCTTCTGTGCGTCCACATCAGCCCTCACTGTCTTGGCCTGTGTCTAGTGTTGTGGGGCTTGCAATAACAACCATGAGGAAAGGTAACACTGATCTTCTGTTTCATCCTGGCTGCCTAAAGGAGCTAAAATGTGATTAAATCTAGTCAAATTCCTTGGATAGAATGGAGCTGGAGTTAACGGAGCTGGTCTCTACAGCAGCTCACGTGAGGGAAGCCCCTGGGTATGAGAAGCGCTGCCTTATGTTTTGAGGATTCACAGTTTTGAGAGCCCTTCCACTGCCAACAGGGAATGCTGTGCACCAGCTAGAAGATTTTTCCAGGGCTGTCAACCATGGAGCCCTCTGCTTTTCCTCAGCCTTTCTCTGTTGTTCCATTAATGCAATCTAATGGCCTCTTGAATCTTTATCTTCTTTTCTTTGTCAGCAGAAGAGCTTCTCAAGTCAGAACATGAAGTTCTGCGCTGTTGCTCTCAGGAGGGAGTGCAGCACATGGGAGGATCAAGAAGGTAAGCCAACCTCTTTGTCTCAGTCCAAGCAGGAGCTGAGATGGAGTGAGCGTGTTTGTGAACTGGGCTTTGCGTTATGAGATCCTGCTGCTGGAAGTGGAAATCAGGCAATGCTCTCTCCCTCACTATAAGATTCAGGATAGCACAACATTTTTAACATAGGTCTTAAGGGTTTGGAAGGAAAATATATTGTCAAAGTATCTCACAAGGAATGAACACTCACCCTGACTTCTTGCCACATTGCATTTTTATGTGGTTATTTTAATTTAATGAAAAAGGAGAAGTAAATAGGAGCCCAGAGATGTTCATGAAATACCTGCCATGGAGTATGTCAACAGCAGAGCATGTCAAGCGCAGAAAACATGGTTAGTTCTCTACTCTCTCCATGCTATTACCTGATACCTAACTAATTTCCCATGGCTTGCTTTATTGCTGTGCCTGGTGGTCTAACATCCAGCTTTTAGCTGAATGACAAGTGAGAATCTCATTTCCTGTAATCTCAGCAATGGAGGGGCACATTGTGTCTCAGGCAGATGAACCACCCTTTCAAAAGACTGACACCTCCATTAATGCTAATTGGACACTAAGTAATTAAAAGTCTACAGTAGGTGTCTAAAATTGTGCAGTCACACGCTGGTGATATAAATGCATGCTGTCATTTACACAAGCTGCTCTGTTTGGAGTGCACCCTCACGTGTTCCTGGAAGGGAGAGAACACATTCAGGGCCGTTTGTGATGGTTTTCACGTGGCAAGTCACAAAGTGATACCTGCTGCAGGTTTCTGAATGCAGGACTCATCTGTGGTGGAATTTCTTAAAAAGTTATTTATGTGTATGCAAACATGGTTACCCTGCTGTTCTGCTTCTTGCCTGATGGATTTTGGTGGGCATGGAGCCACAAGAATACTAAAGAAGTAAGAGATTCACAGTTTGACTTGTTTGCAGCATGCCTGGTGGCCTGATAACCTCTATGTCATCCTCTCTGACCAGGGATTTATTTTCACGTGCAGAACTGGAAATATGAGAGTGCTGATCAAATGGACCATGCAGCTGGGTCCTGAAATTGTGTTAACGACAAGACACCTAGAGACTTTCTTCAATCAGAAAAGAGTTAAGAAAACTTCTACATCTCACCAGTGACAAAACCAGTGACAAAAGTCTGTGGATTAAAATTTCACACCTTACTAAAAGGAAGAAGTCATGGGAGATTTGCTGACTCTCCAACTACATGACTGACATACCTGACTCACATGCCTGATTTTAAAAATCATGAATATAAAATGCATTGATACATAAAATGGGACAACTGATATCAGAGAATCAAGAGTTGAGTGAATTATGCTGTAAACATAATTCACCACTAGTACCTGTGGAACAAGGCTACCCTTGGAAAAGAACAAGACAGTATTTTTATAATATTTTAAGCTGAAAATGACAGCTACCTGAAAATGAAGTTCAAGTTTGAGATTCTGGTAGTTTCATGTTGATTTTAAAACAAATCCATTTCATTAAAAAAAAGGTAGTTTCCCAGCTTGTAAAATGAGAATCTTTGGGGTTTTTTTCTGCTTGAAATGACTTCTCATTCATAAAGATACTTTTAAGTCAAAATTAAAAGGAACTTTTCTGGAGTTTAGATATCTGAAGATATCTTCCCCCCCACCCCGAGTTACAGTCCAAGGAAATGGCGGATATTTTGACATTATTTCTGAATGCTCAAGGGAAATATACTTGGAAGTTTGAAAAAATGCACAATGGAAAAAAGTTTAACAGTTATGTACTGGAACCAATATTATATAATGACAGACTGAAGCTGTACTTTATTAATAGTATATGCATTTAAAGTAATAAAAATACCAGTCATATAAAGTTTCAAAGTCATTGAAGATTAAGCTACTAAACAGCTTACCTATTTTGATATGCTGTTACTGTCTCAAAGTGGGAGAATTGCTGAGAGACATTACACAGCACTATCATCATTTGTTTGTGATAAATCTACTTTTCAGGTCCTGTAAAGTTCTATGTTCCTAAATCTCCTTTATCTAAATAAAACCTTCAAGACTTTCTGCTTTCTTAAGGGATAAATGCAAATAAAGAAGAAAATATTTTCTATGTACCAGATGCTGTTGTCTAAAAAGGAAAAGAAATGGTAATTATTCTTTATTTTACATAGATCTAATACCTGAAATGTTGATTCTCTGCCTTGGGCTGTTGCCTCTTACATGTGAAATTAATAAATAAATAAAATGTGATCATCCGTGTCACATGCTATGAATACATTTGTATATGTCATGGTACATGACTTTTCTTACTCCCACAACAATATGTGGGAGGAAACCAAAGAGCATAAGTGTATCATGCTGCTTGGGCCAGACGTTGTTTCAGCTGCATGGCATGCCACATAAATAAGGTTTTTGAAGGATTTGAACATCCAAGACTTCTCACTGAGAGTGTTATTTCTCCTTATAACTGCATCTCTACTGCCAGGGTATGCCCAAGCTTCTGGGTCTTCCCAAATGACAGTCCAAGGGATAGGTAAGATGCAGGAAATGACCAGGTCCATATGTCCCTCCTTGATTTCCATGGAAAGTGAATTCAGGTATGTGGAAAGACCATCAGGTAGCTCTGGTGTGCAAGTCAGCTAGTGGGATATGTGGAGAACAGGCTCCTGAGGGGCATCTCAGCTCACCATGGGAGGCGTGTGTATCGTACTCAAGAAGGTCTGTTCTCGCTCTGGATGAGAACAGCACTAGGGATGTGCTCCACATAATCCAGAGATGGGTCTGAATCAAAAGCTGAGAAGATCACTCAAAATCAAAAACTGAGAAGCAGTTTAACCTCTAATATAACATTTTAAGATTTTTGTACAGCGTTATTAATGTATTGTGATTGGAGGGCCCTTGGAACTGAGTGTGTTGTGTCATTGACATGTTGTCCCTTAGTTCCTCCTAGAGCCACTTCTCATACAAAGCACGGATTGTTGCTCCCTTCCTAACAACTTGGTCAGAAGGGAATACTAGTTTAATAATTCGGAGAATTGCAAATTCTATCTAAGTTCTTTAGAAGAAAGTTGGGCATGTAAAGGCAAGAAACCATGATTGTCCATATCTTTCTTGTTTCTGCCTCAGACCTAGTTAGGCTTCAGACCTATTTATCCTTGTTATGATGTAACATTAATAACAGACTAAGCTTAATCATATATGATGGAAGAAACAAAGAAGACCTATGCTGTGCTGCCAGTCACCACAAAGTTTCCTCATATCATTACCAGTTCACCCACTTTCTCTTCAAAGCTGTGCATATTTTACCTAGATGTTTATACTTTGCCACCAGGCTTAAAGATCATGAACCTCTTTGTGTATTTTATAATGATTTGGCCTTATGTCAGGAACTACTGCTTTGCTATACAAGGACATTGGTCATTAAGCAGGATCCAACTATTATGTAAATTCTTGTAGCAAAATGGGGAAGAAAAGGCCAACTTTCCTTTGGCAGGACTGGCCTTTTCTGGGTCTTGCCCTATATTGAACTCTGGTATATTAAAAACTGATGCTAGGGACTACTGGGAATTCAGCTATCTCTTACTGCGAGCACTGAACATGGCATTAATTTAAGCAACATTCTGAATGAACCAAAGAAGAGATGTAAGTTATTACCTGTAAAGTTTACTTTCAGAAGATAATCTTTGTACAGTTTCCTGCCATCCATATGCTTCATGGCATCACAAAGTTTGGTGGTGTTTGGGCACAGAGTCCGCTGCATTTTATGCAAGGCATGGGCCATTGCATACACAGCATTCACAACAAACATAATCTTGGATTCTTGCTCATAGTTTGAACTGTTGATAGTGAAGTGCTTGTCACAAGTCTTTCTATGTGGCTTTCTGTTCTGGAGATTACACTGGAATTTTTGCTCCCAGAAGTCCTTGAACCAGGGGTTGCGTCTGTTATTGTAAGGACTGAGGCTTTGGAAATACCTGTCAAACTCTTTAACTGGATGGGAAGCAAGTTCCAAGGTTATTGCCCCAGAGGCTATATGTTCATTGCCTTTGACAATGCTCTCTTGAGCTCCCCATCCGTCACTGGCAATCCAGGTGAAGGAAACGTTGAAACGGTTGGCGGCTGCAATGAGCTCCCGAGAGTCATCACTGCGCATGAAGAGCACCACCACTCTGGCATTGGGTTTCTGGAGCAGCTCTCTGATCACACCATCGTAGGACTTCCTGATATTGGACCGCCCCACTTTCTCAGAGGTGGCAATGCAGATGTTCCGGAGTCGAGCCTCCTGCTCAAAGGCTTCGATCCCAGTCTCCCCATAGTCTCCTTCTGAAGCAACTGTTGATACATAAGTCCAGTTGAAGAACCGTAAGATTTCAGCCATGGCTTTTGCCTGGTAAAAGTCAGGGGGCACTGTCCTTGCAAAATAGTCATAGCGGGATTTGTCACTCAGCTTCGCACTGGTGGAGGCATAACTTATCTGGGGGATCTGGAAGAGTCTGAGTAAATTTGCCACCTACAAGGAAGAGAGACAACACAGACTTTTAAAGCAATGATATTTATAAAAATGAATAGAAAACTCCAAAGGAAGGCACAAATAATCCTTTTTAATATAGGGTGTTTTGACAGAAGGAAAACTGTGGAGGGCTTCTTTTAGTGTATGGGAGTTGTCTCCAGTAAACCAAATTTAAAGTCAGTCTTAGAATATAGCCTGACAAAGCCATTCCAAAGCAGTAATATACTTGAGATTCCCATGATAAACTTATAAAAAATTGCATAATCTTTTTTTTTTCATTGTTTTCCCATTTTTTTTTCTCTGACTACAGAATACATCTGTGACAATTCAAAAGCAAATGATGTTTGTTGAAAAATGTACTGGAACAAGGCAAATTAAAATGGTCCAGATGTTGGTGGCAAAGTAGTTTGGTCTAAGTAGCCAAAAGCATTTTATGATGTTTTGGTGACAGCATCTCTTGGGATTTTATAGATTTAGGTTCTGTCTTTTATTTAATACAGGCACAGGACCAGTCAACCTTCTTCTGTGACTCAGCCTCTCACACGTAAATCTGTGACACCAACACTTCTCTCACCAACACATCACACAGATAATAGAAATTCCCTGAGTTAATGATTTTATCAAACTAGAGCAAGTCCTGTACAGATGCCAGTCTATGCCAGGGTCCATTTCCTGACCATAGGAGGAATTTGCATTTGCAAATTCCATTTGCAGCACCCTAGGGCATCTGAAACATGTGGCTGGCAGATATGACAGAGGACCTATGGGATATTCTTCTGGACCAGCAGTGAAGAGCAGGAAGATACCTTGGCCTCACAGACCTATAGATGTCTATATGTAGGGAATTGACTTAGCCTGGGAGTGGTTCAAACCAAAATAAAGTATTGCCCATACTGATTGGAAGGAGAATCATGTCCTGTAGTTTTGTCTAAGGTACGTGAGACCTTACTGTGAGGTACAACTCAATGTCATGACTGGGGAGTGGTGGGAAGTATAACTCATGGGTTACTAATGTTCAGTGGACAAGCATTGTTAGGCCTTTGGAGACCCTACTGTCCATATGCCCATACATTAGCATGGTTTATCGCATGTGCTAACTCAAAAAGAGCACTTTGATTTTGTCATAAGAACATCTTCAGTGTACCTATTCGAGAACATTTCTTGCAGAAGTGTGTGGGTTGGAATTGCTATTCTTGTCTCATTTTATTCTAACAGGAATTATTTTATTTGAGCTAAACTGTAATAAGCGTATACATACATATCATTCTGCAGTTCCTCCACACATATTATATAAAAAAGAAGACAATTTTCTGATTAAAGCAGTGTTATTTAATGTGTAGCCAAGCCTTCAGCCTGCAGAAAGATAGTCTTAAGAAATATAGCAACTTTTCTGTTGTTTTTATTCATTTAGTCTATGAAGAGAAAAACATCCTTAGATAAAGCTACTCCCTCACTGGTAAGCTAGCCCTGTGCTTTGGAGGTCAATATACTTCAGGGGCCAATGCAAACAACATGTGCTGTTCTGCTTCCTGTGCAATGGGCAGAGGAAAGGTTTCCTGATGCAATGCTGTTTTCTTAAAAGCTCTTCACTGCAACACTACCTAAAAGATTGCTTTTCTTTTTCATAGCTAAAAAAACCCCAAACTGGTTAATTGATTAATCATAGAGGAATAGAGGATAGTGACCTCGTTATCACTGAGACCTGTATCTAATGGATCTCAGTAAAGTTATATCTGTGATTATTTCAGTGCAGGAATTTACTCTCAAAATACTGAGGCTGAGGATTTTTTTTTTCTGGGGGTCAGAGGAGAAAAGCTGCTGGGGGGGGGTGGACATCTGGGAGTCTTGATTTTGGGGGCTAGTTGTTAAAGGAATTCTGGTGCAACCAGTTTCAGAATGGTCCAGATTTTTCCAGCCACTCACTTCCACACTGATCTGAACATCTGCTTTGGAAATCTGATCCTGATAAAACTGTAGATCACCAACAACAAGACAAAGGAACAGATAATAACTTTGCAGAGATATTAAAGGCTATGTCTATACTGCAGTGTCTCAGTATAAATGGGGTGATGTAATGTAGGCTAGAAGTACTTGGTCTCAGCTTGAACCATGTGAGGAATATCTACACTGTTGCTCCATGCTGCTTTAGCATGTGTGTCACAGCTCCAGGGTTTCAGTGTAGATTTAGCTTTTATTATATGAAATAATCTGCTCTGGCAAAGCTCCAGGTAGCAATTTAATCAAACCATAGTGCATGCAATTAGAGCCTGAAATCCATATGTTGACACTTAAGTAGCAATAGTAGCCTGGTTTCCTTGATGTTGAAACCAGTGGGTTCTGCAGATGCATAGCACCTTTGTAAAGAAGACTGGATGTTCTGCTCTAATCCTCCAACAACAGCTCTACACAGTTTGTTGTGAGGGAAGCATGCAGACACAGTCAGATTCAATATAGCTGGGATGTAGTGCAAAGGAGAAACCTTATGGAAACCTTTATCAGCCCTCACACTGCTGGTTTCATTGGTGTGCACCTTGTCCTGTGCTAAAGGGTCTGCTCCCTGACCAAGCTAAGCTCATCCTCTCCCAGGGCAGTGGAGGGTTTGTAAGGAGCTTCCTGGTAAAAAGTTGGCAGGAAGAGACAGAGAACTGTGCAAATTAAGTGGCCAGAGTAGTGCCAGAGGGGATTGCTGATGCTGAGCCACCATGCACTGTGCAATAGCATAGCAATGTCATTTTTTAAGTCTTCATTTGCACTGCTCCATTCTGTCATGGTTAGTTTTCTCTGCATGAGCGACAGCACACAAAACTGTGGGAAATTTCCAATCTAGTTTTATACATTAAAGATGGCATAACAGTAAATGCCTTCAAGAAGCAGTGAACTAGGTACAGATATCAGGCATGCGAATTAGGATCACAGTGTATTCCTGGTCATTCCATAATCCTGATGATAGAGGAATTCAGGTACATAACACATGTTTCAGAAACCTGCTTCATCTTTGGATTAGTTGAAAGATATGTATTGAATCCCATTAAGTATTTTGACAATCCTGTGTAGGACTTCTTCGCTGGAAATAGGATTTATTCCAGAGTTTTGGGGTAAATTTTCTCTTTTTCTTAACTGCCCACAGACGATTAGCACAGCTTGTTTGAATGTGCATAGGTCTGGAGAGCATATAAAACCAGAAAAAGAAAAAACTTGAGATAAGTTCTCTGCAAGTGAATGCACGTGTGCATTGCACATTCCTTGGATAGAAGAGTCCCTGTGTAAGATCACAGCGCTCTGCACTTCTGAAGCTCTTTTTCCATGGAGAATCTCATGCCACTTAACGCAGCTTAATGAATCAAATTTCACAGAACTCCCTCGAGACAGACAAGTACTGGTATGGTTGTTTTGAACAGACAGTAGATTAGGCTGCTGAGCAGAATGTGATTGAAGCAATAGCAGTTTGCCTCTATGGAGAAATCAGAGGAATCCCTGGCTCACTGCATTGCAATATATCCTAATGGACTGAAGGCAGAAGATCAGTTGCTGCCTTTGGTCTTCTGAAAAGACTTTTTATTCCTGTGGGTAAGGTATGTGTCCAGGCTCCTGCAACAAAACAGTGGCAAAGGCGTGTACAAAGGATTTTATAATGCCTAGATCATTGCTGTAACCTGTGAGCTGAGCTCTCTGCCCCGTCCCCTTTTTTGGTACTCAAATTCCAGCTAAAAACATTTGCACCACTTATATATACATTTTTTTTCCTCCTATTTTGTCTATTTTTTTTTTAATCCAAAAATATTTAACCCATATGAGTAGAAAATAAAAATTTAGAAAGGTGGGAGAAAAACATTCACACTGGACAGGCTGGGCTGCGATATGTGATTAATGGCCAGCAAAAATCTAATGAAAAAATAATTTAGTCAGCTGCCTACATTGACCTGTAACCTCTCATGTTCCTTTGCCTTCCCAGACCAACGGTCTCTGTGAAAGTGCACCTTTAGAGGATTAAAATGTGATGGAGCTGTCGCTCCTAAGGCAAACTCTGTTTTTCTTCTTGAAGTTTTTACTAGTGATTCCATATATGGGAGACTCTCATTATTTGTGCTTTGACCTGGGTGTCAGAAGAAGAGCAAGACTTCACTGTGTGCAGCGGTTTGTGTTCTGGGCTGAAAGTTTCAATTCATTCTCCACCAAAAGATGGATTGAGAGCAAAACTTTAAATGTTGGTTTATCTAATATCACTGAGGAGTAAAACTTCTTGAGCTTTCTGAAAAGCTGCTGTTAGGTTCCCCCAAAACTGTCTCTTTTCTGGCCTAAACAAACCTAATTCCCACACTCTTCTTTTGCAAATCATGGACTTCAGTGTCCTGTCCTGCTCATCACTGTAGGATTTCTCAACACTTTTCTTTTACTGGGTGGACATAGTATTTGAGATGTGATCTAGCAGGAATAAAGGGAAATAATGACTTCTGTCTATCTACTGGCGACTCTTCTACAGATACAGCCCAGCATGCTGCGATCCCTCATTGCTGCCAGATTTCAGCATTGGCACTAAATATGAATGATACTGAAGAGATGGTTTCATTTTAACCGTCTTTGCCCACTTGGACTACGTAGGTAGAAGAGTTTGCTCCCACTTGAGGGTGGTCTGGCCCATCCCCATCACAACTTCGCAGTGCCTTCTAAAATCTCTCGTGGTCTTTTCTCCTTCTTGTGGTAGCTGGGGACTATGCAGATGGTAGAAACAAACCTGGTGTCACAATGTGCTGTACCAAGAAGTATATCCATAGTGGATCTCCACAGGTAAAAGCTATTGGAGTTAACTTGATGATCAGACATTCAGTGCTAGATGGAGGATGGAATTAATGGTTAGTGCCTTTGATATAGCTGTTCAGTTTCTCCTACACGGATTGAATCCACACTCTTGTAGTTCAGCTTGGTCAGCTGTAATTGGCGCTAGGTACCTGCATGTCTTGGGTGTGTTTGGACAGAGAATAAAGTCTCAGTGGTGTGCATGCTGGCACTAAACTCAGAATCAGTACTTCATGCCAAATCTGGCTTATTTTCAGTGGAAAACTAGGAATGGGAAATACCTGTAACAACTGGAACTGAGGTTCCCCACTTCAGAAGTGAGGGTGTTAATACTGTCCAGGATAAGCACTATGGAAAACAGTCCTTACATGAGAGAGGCCATATTGCTGCCTGTGACAGAAGAGACCAATAGAGATTCAACTATACTTCAAGTTCTGTCCTCAAGAATACATCCAGTTGATATTCCAGGCCATTTAATCATTAACAACTATCAACAACAACAACAACACCACTATCAAGGAAATAAACCAGAAGATTTGAAACTATTTAGCAGATTCAGACTAGCTGGTAGTCATCTCTAATATTCTGACTCTTCGCAGGAAGAAAACAGTGGTTGTCACCATCTTTCTCTCTCTTTAGAACTGAGAGAACTGTTCATTAGTATTTGTGGTGGGTGATCCTCCAACATCATTCCTTCCAGGAGGGAAATAACTCAGGGAGAAATGATACACGAACAAATAAAAATGCCTTGTCTTTTTTGTTGTTATTGTTTGGGTGGGAGGGAGCAATGTAGCAGTGTTTTCAGCCTTCTCTTTCTGCTCAGAATTTTGGCAATGAAGCTGGAAAAATGTACTTGAATATTCACAGTGGACTCAATAGCTGTCATATCTAGGGAAGCAGTGCTTGAACAATGAAATAATTTCATCTAGCAAATGAGTGTCATCAGTTGGGAATACTATCAGAATAACAGCTGGGATTTCTGTGGAGGACCCAGGAACTTATTTTTATATGTGTTGTGTGTAATCAAAACTAAACCAAGAAGGATGTGCAGATAAATGTACTGTAAGAGAAGTACTTTTTTTTTTCTGCTGGGGAAAGTACAGTGAGTTCTTATATATGCACTCTGTACCCATACAGCATTAACTATTGAGGGGAAATAAGCTAAAATGCTAAATAAGCATTGGTAAGAGGGCTGTACAGAAGACCTTGCTGTACACGGGAGGAGTGTGACACTTCTCTGAGAACAGGAAATCTGACAAGTGACTCATGTCACACTTGCACATGATGACATACGTCTTGAGAAAGGGAGCTAAAGCTGGGATTGATGGTCCTAGAAGAATAAGTCCATACTACTAGATGTAAAAGACCCATTGTTGTTAAACATGGTTATTTAAAATGCATGTTAACTGCTACCTAAGTTCTAGTCAGAAGAGCAGGATGAGTGTGGATTATGCCAAGATGTCCCTAACTAATTCATATGCTGGGCAACTTTCTCATGGAATCACATTCTTTATCACTTGCAGAGCAGCAGTGAGGCTCCTTCATTCTTGCCTGTAACCTTGTGAGTTACTTCCCCAGAGCTGTATAACCATACCATTACCCTTTGGAAACAGGAGCAAATGCTCATATAAGAAAACCCGACTAACCAGCCAACTGCAAAAGAATCATGAAACTGCTTGGGATTTCCAGACAAGTCAGCCAGAAGGAAGTCCCTATATTTCTTTGAAATCTCTAGGAGATTTCTGCGCTGGGGCAGATATACACCCACAGGGGACTTTACTGCATATAGTTCTTCGAAGGATTTTGCAGTATTTTGATTAATTTTGGAAGTCACAGGCTATTGCTAATGCCCTCTGTTTGGGATATGGGTTATTTTTGGAGGAAGAAAATGATGATTAGCTTTCAGGCTCTGTAAACTCTTGGCAGATTTTTGTGTCTGAAAAGCACTGACATCCAGAAAAAGATTTTTAGTAAATGAGGACATTTTCTGAGCTTCATACCAGATGGTCATTGACACAGGCGAGAGACCTTAGCTGTTCTGATAACAGTAATGCACCCTTACACCTCTGAATGTTCTCTGGTTGTGTCAGACCCAGTTAGGAATTCAACAGAAGAGAGATGGCCAGGGATTTCTATTCTGAATTTTTTTTTAACAAATGAAGCTCTGTCTAAATTGGGAATAACCCTCATGACCATGATCTGTGGATCTGCTTCACAGAAGACACTGCATTGGGCTCAAGCCCTGCACTACCATCAGTATAGTAAATATGGAAATGTAAAGCCCTGCTGACCTTGGAGAATGTATAATTTTTCCTTTCTGCAAAAGAGATATGACTGCAAAAATGGTCCAGTTATCAGAGGTAGATAGGATTATGGATGAAAAAATTCAGCACTTGAACAGGCATATCCCTACTTGTTCCTGACAGAGCTGACGAGTATTTTACACATGGCATTTGCATTAACTCTGCAGGTGCTCCTATGTGAAATAATCAATCCTTTTTTACCTTGTTACAATTTCTATGAATATCTAAAGGGAAAATATGTTTGAAAATTGTATTGTAAACTAAGTGACACTGAATAATGTTGCTTGACTGAACAAAAAAAATGAAAAAAAAGGAAAAATCATCTCTGATCCCAGATGCAACTCAGATAAAATTTTCCTACCATGAAAAATTCTTTTTAACATGAGGCTTTCCACTGCCTGAGAAGCCTGTCTTAGGTTTGAGAGATCAAGCGTTGTGCAGAGTGGACCCACTGCTAATTCAAACACAGCATCTAAAAACTAATTATCCAGATCTTCATTAATGATAATAGCCTAGTCTGACCAGAAAATAATTAAGCATTCTACATTCTCTTGTTGCTTTTACTCTCTTCAAAAATTGCCTATTGCACATACTGACTCAGTGGGGAAGTTGTTTGTTGCTGATTTACCAGCAATTTTTTTTTCTTGGTGAAAGAATAATGAAAGAAGCAGAAATTTGACAGCAAGATCATCATGAAGTGATCTGGCAGACAGCTGTCCAGAAGGAAATCTGGAGATGGAGAGTGAAAGGATGGGAAGAGGAGGTATTGAAATACAACAGCAAATTCACAAGGGGGAAAAAAAAGGCAGAAATAATTTCTTGTCTGAAGAGCTCAGCATACCCAGCCCTCCTAGTACAGTTAGCAAACACAGAGAACAGAGGATGCTCCACTTCATATAGACACTTGTTAAAGTGTTTTGATGTTCAGAGATGGTGCAAATCTAGTTATTACAGGAGTATCTGCAATCCTGACAATCTCTGGATTTTGAGTGTCCATTTTTTGTTGCTACACTAAAGTTTGTGGCTTTAGTGCTTTGAAATCTGAACTTCTTTATATGTGATTCTGTAATTCTTATTATTCTCAAAAGGGATTTTTTTCTTAAATCATAGATAATATCTGGCTGTCTTAACAAGATGAATGGAAAGAAAGAATGGCTTCATTAAATCTCTTCTAGCTAGTTTAAAATCTAGATGAAAGCTAGAGAAGAGAGACTGGATAAGGGCTAGCCCAATCTATGTCAAGAAAAAAGCATCAACTGAATAGTTCCTTTTTATCTGGAAATACACTAGATGACACATGGTGTAATTTATAAACCTATTTCTGTACTGTTTCAAGGAACTGAATAAGAAAGACCTGATGTTCGAGCAACTATTGTCAATCATGGGGTAGTTACGTTGAGTAATAATAGACATTACTTTTATTTCAACTTCGCTGGTAAATTGCGAAAATCAGCTGATATACAGGTATGTATATAGCAATACTGGCACTTGCTGTGTCTCCTGATTAAGAACAAAAGCCTTCTACTAGGAATTCGAATTTTCAAAGGATAGCTGCTTTTGCAAACCCGAGCTTTTGGAATTGGGACATTGTTTGCATTATCATTGCACTGCATCCTATCTCACACCTCAAACGTGGATTAAATGTCTCCTCAGTTACCACCAGAGACTGGGATCAAGTGGGTAGATTAATAGATGTTGTGTAAAAGGCCCTAGGACATTTTAGGAGACTTGTGGAGTCTTTTGAAGGAAGGGATAGGTCTTTAGTGCTAATCACTTTATGGATATTCCTTTTAGGTTACTTTATGTTCTTTGCACACACTAGCATTTTGGGTGGGCTGAGAAATGGGCTGAGCACAAGAGATCAAACATCTAACAAAAGGAATATTTCTTTCTTAAAACAAAAAGTCTAGTCTTGAATTATCTGCAACTCTAGGAATCCCTGAGGCACGGGTTTCTCTATAGAAATTTCTGTTCTTTTCCTTGTCTTTTTTGAACCCATAAAATATTTAACATTCACAGCATTTTGTGAAGTGATCCCACAGTTTAGCACACAGTGTGAACAATCATCTTCATTTCTTTGATTTAAGTCTGTCATGGCTGCTTCCATTTGATGTGCCCGTCGTTAGCTTGGAAGAGACAGTGAACAACTTATCTAATGTTCTCTTCATATCATGCTACTCAAAATTTTGTAGTTTTCATTTATTTGCTTCAGGTGTCTTTTTTCCAGCTTTGAAACTTACTTGATCTTTGTGCTCTGTGTAATCAGTCACACAGCCAGTGTAAAGCCACAGTAAAGAATATGTACTGCCTGGCCCACTGCAGGCCAAATATCGTAGGTCAAAACCATTTGGCCATACTGGGCAGCAGTCAGGTGCTTTAGAATAGGCACTGACATAGAGATATCTAGAGTGAAGAGATGAAATCCAGAATTTCTACAAGAAAAAATAGAGTGCATGTGTGTTCTTTGAGTTCATTTAATGGAAAAAAAAAGTCAAGGAACCAAAGTTTTATTGTGAGTTTATAAACATGAGGAATTAAGGCTGGAAGGAATCAATGTTATGTTTAGCCCCACAAAACTGAGAACAAGTATGCAAATACATACAATATTTAACCCTTCTGCATCTTTACACCATCACAGTCCATTAGACACTCCCAATCACCTTGTTGAGATCTCTTTTATAGAAATATATTGCAAAGCCAAAAACTGGAGTTAGAATGTGTCATAGGGAGGAAACAATTAATTAATTAATCAAAATAAAATAAAATCAGTAAAAATAAATCTCATGCTAGACTAACCCCTACAGTAAATTGATTGATTTGAGACTTGCTTTTTGTCCATCCTGTATAACTGGTATTTCTCTCATGAGAATAACAGATGAATGATTCTCACCTGAAGGTACAACTATTAAAGCGACTTACCTGTATGGAGACACTGCTATAGGAACCACCTATGACGCCTGCAATGAGTAATGGTAAATTCTCTTGAATGGCATATGAGCCATCAGGGCACATATACTCTGTTTCATCCACTTTAGTCAAAGATGCCCTGACAAACTCCAGAGACTGTTCTAAAGCATATGTGTCCCGGGAACATGTGTCCAAAATGTGAACTCCAAGCTTAATTCCTGGCAGCAAGTAGTTGTCTCTGTTAATTTCATCGATGGCAAACAACATAGCCTCCAAGCGCTGGATGCCTCGGTCCTCATTGATCCTCCCACATTCTTCTATCCCGGTGCCTTTTTCATTGATTGGAAATAAACCACCTAAGACCAGGTCTCCTTCTATCTTAATCTCTTTTCTTACAAAACTGTGGTCACTTAGGGAAAGGAAGACCCCTTTGGAAAACAAAGCTAGGGCAAGGACTTGGAGCTTGGTGAACATCTTCATTGGTCCTGTTTTAGCAGCTCTGAGAAACATTGGTGGTGGGAGCAAAAGTGTTCTTCAGTCCTTCTGATCCATCGACAAATTTAAAGTACTGTCCCACAAGCAAGTGAAGAACAAGCCAACAAGACTGGATCTCTAAAGGAGAGATGAAAAGAATTAAAAATGTAAAATGAGATGTGAACTGTTAGAGCGTTTTTATCAATAAACATTTGAAAGGAGTGCTAAAATGTTCTTAAAAGGCATAGACCATAAGAAATGTGTGTGTCACACACTCTCGTAGAGTTCTTTGCTTTATATGCCAAATAATTGATTACTAACTAAACATGCACAGTCACATCCATAATCAAAGACCATAGATCTCAGAAGATGAAGGAGAAACCCTGTGTTACCAGGCGGGAACAGAGGATAGCACTAAATCAGAAAAGTAAAGAAGACCATGTTATGGTTCGTTCCTCAACCTCATTTGTCAATCCCATAGTTGTCAACCTCCTTGTAACCTTGGCATGGTTTTGACCCAGGCCAAATAGACGGTGCCTAGGCATGGCTCACAAGGGATATGTGTCAAGCATGGGACAAAGACAGTTCCCAATAAATGATTAGGATGTGATCATGGTGCTTTTATAAGGCTGTAAATTGAACCTGGATCTCCACCGTATGTCTTAATCACAAAATCAGCTCTCCTTCAGACAAAAAAGTTTCTCCTGCAAGAAAATTGAGTCCAAAAAAAAAAAAAAAAAAAAAAGTGAAAAAGAACAGACATGACAAGTGAGAATCTTGATACTTGCATAGGGCAAGAAAATGCCTATGGTTGGACTTGCCGGTTTTAGTGTTACTCATGCTTTGGTGCTTGGATCAAGGGAAGAACAGAACAGTGATGGATGTACTTGTTTAACTCCTACTAAAGTCAAAACATTTTGATAATGACTTTAGAAAGAGAAAGCAAACTGTAGAGTTAAGATAATGTGAATGCTTTTGTGACTCAATTCACACACAGAAAGTCTACTTATGCAATATAGATGCATGATTTGTCTGTAAACTCCTTGTCAATGTCTCTTCAGATATGACAAAGTGGCAGCCTTGACCTCCAGCTCCTCAGATAAATCAAGTACGGTAATATTTAAATAGATCACTTGAATAATTTATTTCTGTACTTACCTTTTCCTTAACACAGCATATATAATGACTATACTGCAGGGTTATTTATAATTTAGGAATATTTAACACTAAGATATTGAAATAAACAACAATTAGAATTTAACACTACAAGATGGATGAACATGCTTATTCCAACACAGTTGTTTATCCTCATGTAATTTCAATGTTGCTATACCAAAATGTGTGAAAAGATAACATTTTATTTATATTTGCTCCATAAATCAGTAATGTGTCAGATGCAAAGCTAATAGTCTTTCTGTGCAATTGAACCAATATATGTGTATAGTCAGAACTGCTGTCTGTCTTGGTAGAGTTTCCATTCAAAAACAGATGTTATGTCAATGGAAAACAAACTTCTTTACACCTCAGTGATCTACAAGCAATCTACTTTTCTGATCACATGCAGTTTATAGATTAGATTAAGAAAAGATTTTTTTTTCTAGGCAATACTAAGAGGACTAATGAAGTAACTGCATTCAACAGTGATTTCTGTGCCAAAGTTAGTGGTGTATTTTTCCAAATATTGTTCAAGCAAATAAAGAGATAGAAAAAATAACTCATATTCAATTTAAAATACTTATCAGACAAAAGGGTGCCATTTATGACTTTCTTTTTTATAATCATTCAATCAGACCTATTCCTATTGCTCTCATCATTAATCCATTCTCTGGATAAAATCATTTTTTTGAGTTTTTTTTTTTAATGTAGGATGCATTATGTTTACATCTGTAGCTTCAGCCACCACTGTACCTTCAGAAATAATCATATATTTATCATTACAACATTGGCATAATGTGTATTTTCCCTGTTTTATACTTGGAGAAAAAGAGGCACAAAAATATTAAATGAGGTTCTTCAAAGGATTTAGGTCCAGATTCCCATTTTCTCAGCATTGTCAGTCAACACCAGAGCTTGGAAGGTGCTTTGCCTCCCCTTAGGCATTTCAACAGTGCCTTGCATCCGCTGGTTCTTGTTGAAGCCCTGATTCTGAAAATCTTATTAAGTAAGCTGATCTCTTTCCCAAGTCAGTTCCTAAATGGTTTACCTTAGGTCATTAGCACAGACATGAATCAAACTTTGATCTTTTTTTGGGCTTCTCCAATACTTAAAGACAAGCTAGCAACTTCCCATTGCTCCTCAGATTTTTTTTTTTTTAAATTTTATAAGATATTAAAACCAGCCCATTTTCAACTGTGCTTCAGCACTACTAAGAGTGACTAATCTTGTCTGAGAGAAAGCTAGTCAGAAGGAAGTCTGTATCCTAAATGCTACATGAGAAGTGCCTAGAACTAGAGATGGATTTACCATGAATGGTAAGGAGGCTGCTCTGCTCAACCACCCACCTCCTTCATAGGTGCTGCAGATGGTGACAACTTCCACCTTGCATCTCAACTGTGTCTTAGAAATCCATGTCTGTGATACATCTGTAGTAAATGCTAGAAAGGAGCCATGAATGCTTTCTACATTGCACATAAAAATGGAGTGTTTAAAGGGAATGCAAATTCCATCAAGATAATTGATTTTACCTGAAAGAAAAAAAAAAATCCTGCAAAGGATTCCTGCCTTTCATCACTTAAGCTTTTTTCTGTGGCTCTGCTAAAGGGAAACCAGAGGGAATCACTCGTGGGACAGTAGAGCATCGGTTCCAGCAGAGGCCAAGGCCAAGGAATCATTAGAGGAGGTGAGATCTGGCACCACTATTGCTTTCTTTTTCTTCCTTGCCCCTACCAGTTGAGGAGCACTAGTATAAAGGTACCCGGGTCTTTCAGGAGTAATATGAAGGGAGGAGGTGGTGGCAACTCCATCCATGTAGCAGAACAGAAATCACCAAGTTCCACGAGTCTCACTCTGTGTGGAGACACACTGCTTGGCAAGTTCTACCAATTGGTGTGGAGCAGCCATGGACCTCTGAGCTCTTGATGGAAATAACACAAAGAAATGACCCAGCTAGTCATCTGGGGACTTTCATCTTAATTTCTCTCTGAAAGAGTTTCTAAAATCAAGGGTAAAATAATGGATTTTGAAAAAGCACGCATAGGCACAGTGCCAGACACATAAGCTTGTAGTTTCCAGGAAAACATGATTGTCCTGTCTTGTTCAGCTTTGTTTATATGTGGGAGACAGTTACCAAGAATGCAGCTGCAGCTGTCAAATGCACTTCTCACTGTGTGCTTGTAGACTTGGTAGCTTTGCAAGAGCTGCTTGTGTTGCCCTGTCCTGGTGGTGAAAATGTGTGTTATGCACAGGTGGGTCAATGAAGTTTGGGTCTTTGGAAAAAGTCCCCCCTTAGCACTGTTAACAAATGATCCTCCCAGAAGTAACTATTTATCAGCTGGCTGTGTGACTTGTAAAATGAGCTATAAGAGGCAGATTCAGGTGTCCGGGAGAGCAGCATCACTATGGTGATGCCTGAACAGAGACCTTCGAGGTTTGAAGGGAGAATATTTAAGAGTAGTTAGCAAAGATGGGCTAGGATCTCATTTTCTTTCCTGTTCCCTCTGGCAGGCACCTCCTACATGTTTTCTCCATAGCTTATATAACTTCACATTATATATCTGAACACGTTTTACCTATTCCAAGCTAATACAGCCCATATCCTTCACTGTGGTGAAGGTAGCACCCCAGAGTTGACCTTGGGCATTTCCTAGTGGAAATGATTTCACCACACTGACTGAGTCAATTTGGCTTTGTAATATGCTCTCCTAAAAGCAAATTTCTGGGCTAGGATGTTCAAAAAGGATAACCCACTGAACAAATTGCAATTATTTTGTTGTATTCTTTAATAGTTCTGCTGCAGGTTTATCATTTAGTGTTTTACTTCCAAATAAGGAAGGGTTAAATTGTTCCAGGCACTGTGCTAATATTAAAAAAAAATAATTCCTGATCTATGGACTTTGGATCCCTGGTGGAGATAGATTTAATACAAGAAATCGAAGCACTCCCAAATACCAAAATGAAAAACAAACAGAAACAGACGAAACGAAACATGTTTCCATGTTTGGATCAGGAGGCTTCATCTAGCACTTCCTTACATGAACTTTAGTCAGCAATGCTCAGCTTTTCAAATAGTCCTTTGGAACTCTGCAGTCAGAGCCCATTTGCAGTCCACCAATGAAGTTCTACAAGGGCAGACTCGACTTTTGGGAAGCACTGCCAGCACTTCCCTCAGAAAAAGCAACACATGTGTATTAAGATTGAAGCTGTGTGGTTTTTGTTCAGTATGCCCTTGACTCTTGGTCTGAAAAGTAAAAGTTTTGACAGGTTATTTTTGTGCTTATAAGAAATGGTTTACACTAATCCAATGTTTCTTAGTGCAAGTTTGCTTGTTTAGGCTATGCTCACAGTCTTGGTTCCATGAACCCAAAAAAGAACAAGATGTAGATTTCTGGTTTTCATTTCATTATGACAGTGATGCTGTCATAAAACTGAATCCCTTTTTTGGGGGAAGCCCCTTTTTTGGGCTTTCTTCCACTACTGTACTCACATTATGTCTCTGGTGTTAGGCTTTCTGCATCAGGCTGGTAACTCCACCCTTCCTACCAGTTTGGGAATACTTATTCTTATGTCTTTGGAACTGCTGTCTATTCTTCCAGGTATTTTTCTATTTTGCTCTAAAAAGGAGTGAAATGGTATTTTCATTTAGCCTGTGCAGTAGTTCAAAGATCAATGATAAATTTATCAACACCGTCTACTCTAAGAACACCAATGTCTGGCAATGGCAGCCTGTATGACATAAGTAGATCTTCTAATTTTCCACTTAAAAGACTAAGATTAGAACACTAAAACTTGTGGAAAACAGACAACTTGGATCTCCTATCTGGTCTTCCACATGATTAATCAAAAAACAGGACAATCCCCATGACTTGTCTAAAACTCTGGAAGTTTCCTCCCTCATTCCTACACTGTGCAGTCCTAAATTACCCCAATTTTGTTCATTCTTGCAATATTTTACAGGGCTTATCTGTTTACACAGCTTTCTGTAAAAGGACGCAATGAGAGCTGACGTGGGTGCTGGAGAAGATTATGTTTAGCTTTGTTGTGGGTGGCTCCTCCTTGGCAATCATAGATTTTTATTGCATTATTCAGGACTACAATGTGATACCGTGGTACTTGAAGCCATATGTCAACTTGGTATCTCTACCATCCTCAATAAACTTCCTAGAAGAGAACTGCTCAACAGAAGGGTACAGGGAAAGTTGCCTATACCTTTGCTCTTATGGAACAGAGTTAATATTCTCATCAATATATTGTCTGCATGGACATCTTGTCGGAGCTGTATCTTTCATTGAGTTCTTGCTGTAAGACTTATGCTATGGAAGCATTTTTCTAAAATAATTTCTATTTGTTGCTCCTGACACAAGAAATAAAGCAGCCAAATGTCATGACGTGTTTCTGTCAGAGATCATGGCAGCAGCATTGCTTATCCAACAGATTTGGCATGTTTAAATCTGCCAGAACTTGATCTTGATGCCTGATGAGAACTGTACTGAAAGAGCAGATGTCGCACCGCATTGGAAGAGAGTGATGGACAAGCTCGAGTCTCCTTACCAATTATAATTAGAGAAATAGTCATATCTGAAGAGAAATTGTTTTCACAGAAACCCACATCTCAGAGTGACAGATATGTGCCACACACTCATATTGATCACATACTGATTCTGCCTGGCTGAAGTTTCATAGCTTTGCGAACTAAAGAGAAGAAAAAAGCTGCAGAAAATATGGTGAGCTACAGAAAACCAGTAAATTTATCTCATGAAAATGTAGACAATACCATCATGAAATGTTAACCAAGTGCTGTCACATAAATTTGCTGAAAATTTGCTCACTGTTACTTTTTTTTTTCCTCCTGGGAAAAATGAGAAAAGTATCTTTATAGATAGATGACTTCATGCCTTTCATTTCACCTTGCAGACCTATGTATGAAAAACATTAATTAATATAATTCTCACTGGCAATAGTAGAAGTGTAGCTGCTTTTATATTTTGCTGGTTTTGTTCTTAACAGCTAATTGATGGAAGAAAGATCAGCTGAAGAGCTATATTGGATATTTTCATTATTAAACGTGTTTGATAGCTGATTTATTCCAAATAAGGATGTCAGATTCTTATTACTTGCATTTTTCCATCTCAAAATGCAAGATTTTTTGCAGATTGGTAAGCTGCCAGAGAGATGGAAATAACCTTCAAGGTTGATCAGAAAACACAGTTCCCTCTTACAACAAAATTCCTCTTCTAATATCTAATTATTGGTATTTTTTCCTCAAATTTGGAAGTTGAAAGTGTCAGTTCCAGTGACATAAGTTCATCCCATGCCCGGCATGTTGTGGAAGAGCTGCAGATCTGTTTGAAAAGTCATACAAATTTTAAAAAATATCTCAGGATAAGAAATAACATACGAAGAAAGATAAAATGTCAAAGTAAGAAGGAGAGCCTACTTCTTGAAATACAGACTTACATTCTGTTGTTTTAGAGTGAGAAAAAAATTCAGAACACCGGATTACTCTTTGTGCTGTGTTAACATGAACAAGTGATAAGCTTTTTGTTTTCTTCATTGTCAATACACAACAGATGCCCAGCTCTTGCCTCAAAGATCTATGATATATTCATCCTGTTTCAGAAATAGAATTTAAAATATTCAGCACGTAGGAAAAAAAAAGTTTCTGATGTGATACTCCTGAAGTTTCTGATATCTAGAAAGATCTGTAGATTAGAATGAGATCTATTAATTTAGCCCAATGAAAAATAAGAGACCTCTGAGAATTACAGGGCAATAAAGTGACGTGCTGTCTCTGCTGCTGATTAAACTGTATTCATTCGTTTGGCACTGCTGAGTCCTTCTATAGTGAGTTTGGTCTCAGCAGAGGGAGATGCAATGAGCAGACCTCCAGAGCTAGAGCTCTGGGTCAGGTGGCCGTGCGGTCTCCTGGCTCATCAGAGATTCCTCAGTGCTTTGACAGTAAGTATATTCAAGCGTATTGAGAAGTCCAGCCATGAGCCTGTGGCTTTGCACCATCTGGACAATTTGTGGTGTAATGATCTCGATGTAATGCAGGGTTAGACCTTTGCAAGTCCCACCATCTTCCCGTCTGTCTTTTTTGGGATTGAGCTTAATCCTACTGCTTTTTATCCATCTGCTTATTTCTTCTAGGCATTGGTGACGACTGAAAGCACACCAGCAGGGACAGCAATGAACGGGCAAGTGCTGTCTGCTTATTGATTGCATGCTAGTTGACTTCAGTCTCCTTGTGTGGTCCCACAAAGACACAAAATAGGCAAGGTGGGAGTATAAAGACTTTGGGGACAAAAGAGCAGCTGTCTTCTGTGACCTGTGGAGGTCACAGCAATTATTCCTGCTAGCTGGTGCCAGAATATCATTGCCATGCTAAGGTCAACCATGTCAAAAGCTGGGTGAGAGAGTTACTGGCATAAAGGTTCTGCATGAACTGGTGCTGATATTTGCAGCAGCACGTTCTATGATGCAGCTTTTAGCTAGGAGAGGAGTGTCCAGGGATTTAACATCTGTGCTTAATAGTGAAGCTTTATGTAGTGAAGTTAGCATCTACCTAAGGATGGTCTTTAAGGAAACTCAAGGAAATATGTATCCTATCTTTGGAGAAGGGTTTAGCCTTTCCCTTTTACTTGATTCTTAAACTTTTTTTTTTCTTTTCTCCTTTCATAGAGCTCACTTCTCTCTTGTGCTTATAATCATTCTGCAGCTCTCTAGAACAACTGCAGGGTTTTTCTGGGTGCTGGTTCTCTTTGGGAGCTTCTGTCCATGCCCCAGCCAAGATGATCTGCATGTGCATTCTTGGCTCCATCTGGATGAAATGGCAGTATGAACTGCCAGATTTCACTCTCACCACTGCTCTGCCAAGACATTTCCCTTGTACTGCAGCAATAGGCCCAAAATATGGCCAAGCCTCTGTGTATGTGGAGGGCAGAGTCCTGCCCCACTATTGCTTCTGCTGAGATTCAATTTGACTGCTGGCAGAGCCAGTGCTATATGGTTATATAGTGAAGCCTCAGAAAAAAAGTGAAGTGTGAGCCATTTCCTTGGCTGTCTCCACAAGAGATAACTGTGGACTAAGCCCCCTGCACTCCAACATGACAGAGTCACAGATCAAGTAAATGTCTTCCCACATTGATGTTCCCATCCCTATCTGGTCTGAGGTCGCCTGTGTACTCCCCAGCTTGCCAGACCAGTACAAACCACTCTTTTTGGTCTTTCCACCAAAACTCTGGCACTTGCTTCAGGCAGGCAAGTTCACCAAGCATCTGCAACACAAGATTAAGGTAGATGTCCAGCTACAGGAGAGAGTCTCACATGCTGACAATATATCTTGCCACATGCTTGATAATAACAGAAATTGAAATGGATCAAAACACAATTCCGCTTTGCTGGGAAAGGAAAGACTTCAAGCGTTTAGCAGTGGATTTTGACATTTTCCTGCTGTTTTGTTTTTCTTTGTCAAGATCAAAGGATATACATTTAACAAGAATAGCCTCTCTCAGAACAATCACATCCCCCCCCACATGTGGAGACAGCAGAGCCCAGACTGGTAACTGTTTCATCACATGGATGCTACCTCCAGGCTACAGCATCCAGTGGAGTGTGAAATCACAATTAACAGAGCAAGTGTTTTGTAAGTGAGCAGAGACTGCTGCAAATTACATCCTGCTATTAGCTGATTTTAGAACAACGCTGTTGAACAGCTTCATGATTACTGGGCTGTGGCGTGTATTAAAAAAACATTAATAACACATAATTGATTGTGAATTGTGCTTACTGCTTTCATAGTTTTAATCACTAGTGTCACAGAAGTTTACTGGAAACAAAAGCTGCCCTGAGCAATCTAGGAGAATTGGACCGCTTGAAAAATTTTAGGGAGCTTGGTTCACAGCTGCTATAAATCACAATAAAATAATGAAAAGTATGGGTTTGCTGCCTTAGAGTTCCTCATTGTCTTTTTCTTTCCTAGCCATCAGAGAAAGGTGTGAGACTGTCTTGCCTCTGCCAGAAAGCACACTGGGAGTTTGATGAAAACAATATCCTCAGTCTTTTAGACCTGCCACTCACGGGACTTGCCCCTAGAAACAGGTAATGTCACCGCTAGGGAATAGGAGCTGGCAACTTGTACTTACAGAGAAACAATCAACAGTGCTACACTTAGAATATATTGCAAACTTTTATTTATCTCTTTTTTTTGGCCAAATTATTTTCATAACTTAAATTATGTACCCTCACAGGAAACCAGTAGTGTTTCATTCTGACGCACGACCCTGGTTTGTTTAGTAGATGGAGAGGTTGTGCTGCAGTAGGTTTATGGTTGCATTTTTCAAACTTGAATGCCCTGGTATGAATTTATGCACATAAAACCAGCCATTCACACTTAGCCTAATTTGGGACTTTGGCAGCCTGAAGGTCCCAGCCAGTGTTGCAAACTGCCTGGGCTTCTGAAACACTTACTGCTTTGGGACCTAAAACTTACTTTCAAGCTAGGAATTCATAAGGTGTCTAGCTTTAGATACAGCATATTGCTAGTCAGAGCAGAGTGACACCTAAGTCCACTTTTTAGCCACATATAGTCAGAGGGAGACTGAACTCTGGGCAAAGGGCCCAGAGGAATATGCTCAAGCATGTGGTTGCACCTTGCTCAAAATGTTTCTCTGTATGTATTTAAGCTCAAAGGTTTTCTAAACAATTTTCTCACTGCACACTGAGGTGGCTAAAAGTGAGAAATAAAACCCAGGAGCTCTGACTCTCTTTTGCTGTAACTACCAGAAATGCTAGCAACGAGTGCAGAAGAATCTTAGAGGAGATGTTAGTGATGTAGCATATTATCTGTGTAGCTTAGTGATGCTGTGGTAGTGTGTGGCAGATAGATAGCTTTGTATGAACACTGGGAATAGTTTGCTGAAAATAATTTCCCACTAAAGGACTAGCAATATTTAAAGAAAAGAAACAAACAAAAAAACTGGAAAACCAAATATTCTTGTTTCTGCAAAGACATATCCCACACAGAGACACGCCTCATATGTACTGAGAAAGTGATTTTTCCTGGTATGAAACCAAATTAAAATCAGTCTGCTCAGTCTCACCCCTTTCCCTGACCTCTTTGCAGATGAAGTACCATCCTGGGACAAACCCCTCAGGGCTGCAATGGATTGCTCCTTTTTCACATTCCCTGTCCACCCCTTCAGTGTGATTTAAGCCCTTTCCTCGGCTCCTTTCACGTGGCTGCACAGCGGAGCACGCTTGAATCCGTGTTCTCATGTGAGGAGCAGGAGCGCGCATCCCCAACACGCTCGCTGCCTTCTCCCGCTGCAAATGGCCATCACTATGGCAACAACTGCTTAACTCGAAATTTAGAGAGGCACTCAGAGCAAATTATAAAAGAAGAGCTACAACTGCGTTCTGTTTAAAGCCAGTCTTTGATGGCCTGCCATGGCAATAGTGGCTGATTGCTTGGGGTTACGCAGGGGACCGCACCACCTGCAGCCTGGCACCTCCAGTGCAGAGCAGGGCAGGAAACAGCTTTCTCTGATGTTGGCTTTGTCTTTATTCTGTTCCGTACGGGCAGTAAATGGCATTTCAGCCATCTGATCAGCCGCAGAGTTGAATTCACAGGCTGGTTCTCAGCCACAGGCTTCGCAGGATGGTTCTCAAAGCCTCTGCCAGAGTCCTGCCTGATAGTGTAAGCGGAGAGTTCCTTGCTAATGAAGGAGAGGAAAGACACAGGCCCTATTTAGCATTTCTTGAATAGCATTAGCATTCTGAATCACCGTGCCTGGCGGCAGATGAAGGGCTGAGCGAGCTGCGAGACAAAGCAGACCACGACTGCAATACTTCTTGTGAGAGCTGCTCCGTGCAGCCAAGTCTCTGATGTATTTATACTCATAGTGGAGTACAGGAACATCCGACAGTAATAATTAGAAGAATCCACAGCAAATTTTGGAGGTAACTGGTAATTCTATTCTTTATATAGTTCTCTCTCTCTTTTTCTTTTTTTTCTTTTTCCCTAGGTCTAGCTAAACTTAGTCTTCTTTCCTTACACTCAGCCACAGAATCACAGAACGGTTGAGGTTGGAAGGGTTCAGGTTGGAAGGGACCTCTAGAGATCATCTACTTCAACCCCCCTGCTTCAGTATTGCTATTGATTCTTTACTTTGTGGAAGCAGCACACTTAACAACGGCCTTAGTAAATGCTGTTGAGAGAGATTTTGGCCACTGAGCTGCTTCTTCAAAAAGAGTTCTTGGGAAATCGTTTCCCAAAGGATTCTGTCTCCAACCAGACATTTAGTGCACAAGAATGCCAAAATGACTGAAATAGCCTGGAATAGTGAAAAAGCGAAAGAGAAAAAAGCTCTATAGCTAAATATCCCAGGAGTACTCTCAGGAAAGTGGAAGTTATACATATTTTGAGCACTACTAAGTGCGGGTGGATGCAGTCTGGGAAGGAATAGAGTAAACACACTTTTAAAAGAGGATGAGGGAAGCGGCCTCCTGTTCTTGGGTAAAAGCTAGAATGAAAGGAAGGCCAATGTGCAAATGTGAATCACTCTTGCTGGCTGGGAAGAACAAAAACCTGTTCTATTGAAAATCTAATGTCACAATGGGCATGGGGAGGGTGTGCAGGTAACGAGGGCTCATTGTCACGTTCACCACAAGAAGGAGAGAGCACCACAGGAAGGCAGTAGATCACATGTTCACAGCTCATGGGGGCAGATGGTTTTTCAAACATGATATAGTTGAGCCGCACACTGCTTGCTATTGGCTCGTGTGGAAGCTAAACATCTGCATAGGCTCAGGGTCACTGGAAAAGTTAACAGGGAAGAAATTCACACCGGGCTAGTAAGTAAACTAGCAAGAGGACAACATATCTTCCCCTGAAAAGAAATGGAGGGCTATGAGTTTTGTCTGGGTACGATATATGTCAAGGATTTGCTCCAGAAGCCACTGTTGGATAGAGGATGCTTAGCTGAATGGACTTTTTCTTTTGCACCCTGTATGATTTTTGTTATGTTACAAATCATTCCTGCATTGGCCAGTGCTGCATAGAACAGAGGGGACACATGCCTCCGAGTGCCATGTTGTTACCTTCAAGATACAGTGCTCTGGTCTTCTTAGACTCAGCAGCTGGAACAGATATTGATTGTAGATCTTCTGGCTTTATTCCCAGGTTTCTCATGGACTGCTGCATAATGCAGGCCTGTCATTGGAGCTCTCTATACCTCATAGTCATTTTTTATAATGCACAGAGCTATGAGACTTTTCTGAATTAAGAAGCTCCACAGCTCGTGCAAATTGGGAAATCACAACTGATATCAATGGGAAGACACAAGTCCACTGGCAGAGAGATTCTGGATCTTGATTTGTAAAAAGATTTAGCAACTGTGCTGTGTCCGTCCCTGCTATATCTTGCCTCTGGCAGAGACTAAAAAGTAGCCCATGGAAAGAGAATAAAAAAGAATGAATACATTGTGCTGCTTCATAAGAATAACCTCTCATTCTACAGGAATTTACACTTCAGGGACTTCCTAAGCTGGACACAATTCCTTTGAATTTCTTCACCATCAATGCATTTCCACAAACTTATATTTTCCCTTTTGCCTCCATAAAACTTTAATATTCACAAATGACATTCACAGCTTTGAAAAATGGATCTGATGCTTAGATAGAGAGAAATATGTCTTTATTTTCTTGGGAAAAGTTACCTCCTTGTTTGGTTTTGCCACATTTCAGGTATGTCTGATGCTCTCTTGTTCCTATATTGGAAAGATAATATACCTGAATGAACATCAGGAGAGAGAAAGCAACTTCAAAAGCTGGGAAGTTAATCTCTTTAGTTGTTGGCTAAAGAGAGAGATCTTTCCATACTCCATACATTTTGTAATTTTAGGCATCTAAACTGAGCTTTCTAAGTTTGTCTTTATAATCAAAGAATAGAGACAGATATTTCCAAATGCTGATTCATGTCCTGGTGGTATTAAACACACTCTATACAGTTTTCTGTACAGCAGGAATTTATTGCGTGAACAATCCTAAATTCATTTGCTCAAGCAAAGCCTAAAGTTAAGTAGGATGAATCCAGGTTCAGCTGCTAGCTGTACTCTTCTCATCCATCACTGAAGGCAGGGGAGTTTGGTCAAGGACGAGTTAAAATCCTTTTGTGTGGGGTTTTGTATGAATTTTTTATTTCTTGGAACCTATAGTCTGCCTTAGGAACCTGCTCCTCACACACTCCAGAAGGAGTTAGAGCTCATTTATTTGGGGAGGTCCAGGAATAAATATTCTGTGTGTGGCCTAAGTGTCTTGAAATAACACATTCTCTTGTTATTACAATTCTCACTGTAACTTAAGGTTAATACTTGTACCCCAAATTTCACTGAAGCGGGCATGAATGGATCAAAATTCCCTCGAAGAATTCAGGAACTGGCCAAGAGTTACTAGCTGTGTTTGTTAACAAAACTGAACCAGCGGTGAGGATTTCATTTCTTTGCTTGTACTTCCTAGCTTTGATCAGGGAGAAGTTCTGTGTCTGCCAAGATTTCTATTGACCACAGAAATGTCAGCAAAACTGTCCCCTCTGCAGCAGGAGTGCAAAGAATGTTGTTCTTTGGAAATCGCCCCAGATTCCTCTGTTGACCAATGATTGAAAAATGTGTGCTGAAAACCACAAGACCAGGTGCATGCAAAGAAAGTAGGTTAGGAATCCTACATGCCAGATTGTGATCCAGGCTGCATTCCCCTCCAGGGCATATTCTTCTAAAACTACATCTTGTTTCATGGGGCAGAAACATGAGAGAGAAGAGCTACCTCTGCAGATCATCTGTTGTTCCTCCTGCACAGATGTGTGGGAAATGAGAGGACAGAAGGAGGCTGGGTCTGTGATTCTACCCATATGCCAACCCCATAGCTAAAAGAGGAGATGTGCTACAGGTGCACATTGCTGTAGGTGTATTACACAAGTCCTGTGCTATAGGAATTGTAGCACAACTGTGCTACAGGAATTGGCAGGTCTCTCTTCTGTGGAGCAAGGAGAACAATCAAGGAGCAAGTGGCAGTCCTGGCAGTTAGTCTTGCCTCTGTTCTGCTCCAGCTACATGTTTCTAGCCAGGAATTGCTGAGCCTTTAAAACAAAACAAAAAAAGAGTCAAAGGACAAATTCTGGACGTCCCACTGACAGTGACAGAAGGGAGTTGTAGGGGACTGTAATCAAGGAAATATGAAGAAATTTAGAGGAAATGTTGAAATTTAATTTTATAGGGCAGAAAAATATCTTTGATAATATCCTAGACCTTTAGGCTGGTGGATGATTTGCAGGTAACAAGAAATGCAGTTCATAGAGCCTTAAACTAAATGATCTTGCATGGTTTTAGCTACTCAGTTTTGCAAGTCTGAGAGAAATCCCTCCCTTTAGGGCTCAGATCCAGCTGCATGGCCATGAAGGGTGATGGTGAAGAAAGCAAAATCAGTGTGACCAAAATCTTCTGCCTTTTGCTATTGCACAAAGGAATGAAGAACTTACATGCAAAAACATATTACTTACATGAGAAACAAGCCTAATTATTCAAAGGATAGATACTCTGGCTGTGATGAAATGAACACGAGTAGTGTCCTATCTTTGCTTTGACACAGCCGTGCCGCCCAATGCGTCCTGCAGATTGCGGAACAGACACCTTCGTCTGCAACGTGATATCTGCAGTATCGTGTGATGAATCAGCACGTGTCTCAAGCTGGCCAGTCATCCTGCCTTAAGGATTTCCCTCTGGTTTAGATAGGAAACTGAATGCTTCGAGTGTGCCCGACTTGTGATCTTTCCTCTCTCGATTACAGGGATTGCATTTCAAGGGTGAAATCAGGGCTTACTGAATTAAAAGTTTTTTCACTGATATCCTTCATGCCTAGACTATCCCCAGATAACACAGTGTCATCTTAAGTGTTTTCTTTATGACAGAATATAATACCAGGGCACTTTTCCTTTTTTCCCTTTTCCCCAAGATGAATATGTTGTTTGGCAGTTTCCAGCTGTGTAAGACAGGTCACAACAATGAGATGCCCAGCCATATGAGTGATATTCCTAGCCAGGCTGCTCATGAAAAGTCTAGCTTGCTGTGGCTTTCTCCAGGGAGGATTTTCTGATATCTGTTTTGAGGTCATCCTCATTCTTCACTTTTGTTTTTATTTTTTTTTTCCAGGGAAGTTCTAAACTTGTTCTCATTCTTTTGCTAAATGTCTTCTTTTTCTGAGACGGAAACCTGAAAAAAATAATGCCTTTGAGATCTGCATCTTTCACATTTATGCTGAAACTGGCTAATAAGTCTAACTGGAATTGACAATTACTGTCACTTCATAGGCCACATTTCCTGAGGAAATCAGGCTACAAAAGTCCAGTTCATGCTATAAGAGTTCCTCTGTCCTTGCAATGTCCCTGTGTCTAAAGTCTAAGTCCAGCCTATTGTTATGTAAGCCAACAGCATCATTTTATTCCTGAAATTAACCAACTATGGAATATGATTCAGCTAATGTGTTTTAGAAATTGTATTGAGGTGAAATAAATTTCACCCAACCGTATCTGTTTCTCCCTGCTGACTGCAAAAATGACCATGTGGGGCTGGACAGTGGAGCTCTCTGCATCAAGTGAACACTGCAAACTCCTTTTTGGTGGCTGATGATCTAGTCCTCATAGCTCAGTGTGAAATTTGTTTGACCAGAGATGTCTTTTTTAGGTTGAATCACACCTTACATGGGATTGACTAAATTAGTAAAATCCACATAAAGACAAGACTGTTAGTTCACATGCAGATGTCTGTAACAAAGATGGCTAGATGAGATGGATTCGCCTCTGTGGACTTTCATCATTCTGATAATGTCCCTCTGTCACGTTACTCATATGACTCTTGCATATCTCACTACCAAAGAGCCAACCTCTCTGTGAGTAGAAACAATATCACATAAAAGAGTAAGAAGTCATTATTGAAAATGTGTTCTCTCTAAAGGTAGTTTCTTAGTTTCACTCCAGAATCACTGATTTGATGGATTTGAGTTGCTTTCTTCACCAAAGGATACACTTTTGCGCATCATATTTCACCCTCTTCTGTGGCTAATGCTAGCTTATTCTTCTTCATATTTTATATATGGCATACCTGTGATATGTTTTGGAAGCTTATTTTTGAAAAAAAATATGAATAAACTGGAAGACTATCAGTGACTCTCAGATTATCTGCATTTCCTCTCAGGAAAATGCAAAGTCAATTAAAACCAGCCAACTGTAATAAATATGTTTTTGATTCTGAGAGCATGGCTAAAGACGAAAGCTAATGGTAAATCCATAGTACAGTCATAGAGATGATCTATCAATCTATAAGCATGTATTCATGATAGATAAATGCTCTTATAAACTTAATAGCATGCCTCAGTTAGTCCACTATGAACTTTGTACTCAGTAGTTAGTATGCTGTATACAGGATGTTTCTTTTTTACAATAGGATTGTAAATGCTAAAAGTTTCATTCTTTCAGTCAGGGAGCTTCTTTCATTAATCCCTATTTGCCCGTTTTCCTCATTGATGCTCAGCATCATCCCTGCCTTGCTCCAAGTCCTCATTTTCTTAATCCTCGTCCTCATAATCTCAAAGTCCTTCATAGACTTCACAGACTTCCCCCCAAGTTCTCTTGCTCTTCATATCACCAAGCTTTTCATCCCAAGCTGTTCATCCATGGCAAGGGACTTTAGATGCCTTTAAGCATTTTGGTGGCATAGCCTTCTAGTCATCAGCTCCACCACGACTGGCACAGCTGAGAAGAGCAATTACCATGAAATTCTGGTTTGCCTTCTGTGCTACTATCATGCTTTGCACAGACAAGCTGATCTCGAGCAGGCATTGTGAAGCAATGCAGCCACTTTCTCTGGCTTATTCTCTGGCTTATTCTGGGTGGCACTAGAGGAGCTGAGAGGCTCGAGTGTTTTCCCTGACAATAACCTCTTCAGAGACTTTAGCTACTGCACTGTTAAAAAGGTTTTCCAGAGTATGTGTAAGTGGTAATTATTTTGAAGCACTGGTAACAGCCTGACTTCAGGGTTTAGTAAAAGTCTTGACCAAAATGATTCTTGTGCCGACATGTTTCTAAGCAGAAGCAACTGCAATTGCTTTTCAAAGAAAAGATTGCAAGAACATTTTTATGTGGTATAACAGCACTCTTTCAACCTCTATTTATATGTGTTATACAATTTCTGATTGAAACTTTCTTACCTTCAGCCCACTCTTGGGTCAGTCCAAGCTAAGCCTCAAGCAGACCAAACTCTATATATCCACTCAGTTAATTATAGCCTGAAAGAATTATTAGTGCTTAACAGAGAGTCTCATGATGGGAAATTTGACAAATTTAGCAACAGACACCACAGGAAAGGTCTCTCAGAAAATGAGAAAACTAAGTTTTTCGATCTGAATTCAAGAATTTTCATCAGTTACGCTGAGTGGTGTCAAATCGAGACCTTGGAATGACTTCAATGGTTCACTGAGTCAGGAGCATGATAGACTTGAACTTTGAATTCTCTTGTAGCAACACTCTTCTAAACTAGAAATAAAAAACAAAATGGTGCAATGTCTTGAACAAATTGAGCACCAGTAAAAAAGATTCCTTTTCTGTCATTATAGCTATCTTGCTGATGGATCTAGTCCATTTTTAGCATCAAAATCTTCATGTTTTCTTTTTCTGGCTATTCAGAATCATGAATTAATAAATATTTTATTGCTTGAACTGAATATTAGATTCATATTTAGTACCACTTCAGGTCTTAAATTAGAGCATAATTCAAGAAGACATAGACATGAACTATAAAGATGAATAATTTGTTAAGTGGGAAAATTAAATTCCACTTTCCTTCTTTTCTTTGACTTAGGTGGTACAAGGCATATTGGATTGGAATAGATATAATAAGAAAGCACAGTTGTACTTCAAGAATTAAGGTACTTGAGAAAGCAGAGAGCTGAACAGGCACATGCAAACATTGAAAATATGGATCCTGTCCTCAAGTATATTGCATTGCCTGCATTCACTGCTTGGATAACAATTAATCTGACCCACATACAAGCAAACTAACTATATTTGACTGATGCATTTGATGCCCCTAAATTACTGCTGCAGATATGGGCAGATCCTTATTTTTAGTATTGGGAGCAAAGGAAAAGATCTACAGAATGAGTACATGGATGCAGTGACCAGATTAGAGCTCTGTGAAAATAAACCAATTGCTTATTTCCATTTCTGACAGAAGGTGCAAACTTTATCCATTAAAGGACAACAGGAAAAACTTGATTTTTTTTCTTCTTTCACTGTTTCACTTTAGGAGACACAGAGAAGAAATTAAAAACTCATCAGATGGTCAGCATGGAGGCTTGGAGCATTGATACTTTCATCTGCTAATCCTGCTGTCTTAGAGAACCCATTTGCAACTCCTAGATCAGCTGCTGAAATCGATGTGCTGATCTTTGTTTGGAAGCAATACAGTTTCAGAGAGAGTGAGCAATTTATATGTCTTCTGTCAGTCTACGAGTATCAATGAGCATCTATATATGTGCATGCATGTGGGCTTTCTGGCTGCTTTCAGCAAACAATTGCAGTAGAGCATTAACTGGGCATATGGTGAGTCTAAAATTATGGCACAATATCCAGTCAAAGACTGTTAGGTTGCAGGATGGATCAGTGAGACAACAGGAAAGTAAAACTGCAGCACACACCATTTTCCTTTGGCTATCTCTGTGTTTTGGACAACTTCTCCATTCATAAATTTTTGGTAGTGTTGTGTCAAGCTCTCTCCTCTCCACTACTTTCAGTAATAAGAACATTTTGTGCTACATCTCCACCACAGAGAAATCCTTCTACAACTGGGGATAAATATTGCCCCTTGTCTTTTACCAGCGAAAAGCTGTACTACAGATGAAGTTAAATGTTTCCTCCAAAGTATAGGTGTGAATCAGTGGGAGAAATATCAAAGAATCACTTAGTTCCCAATCCCAGGATATAACTTTTGTTAGATCTCATTAGAGAACACTAAATATGTTGGAAAGACCAAGAAACTAGAGGCAATAGGGTGTTGCCTCAGTTCAGACAATTTCAGAAGTGTGACAGGGCTGTAGGGTATAGTGGTACCTGCCCTAAGAGTGATACGGCTTGAAAAAGTAGGTGTCTTTTGGGGTTCTTTTTTTCCAGGTGTTCATTACCCAAGGCTTCTTACTAGAAATATTAGTTGATTAAAATATCTTTTCTCTTTACAAATGTTACCTCACTTAAATTGAAACACTATAGCCACAACACGTGCAATAAGACTCTTTTGTCCAGAAAGATGTTCAATTCCAGAGACCTACTGATTGCATATGTAGGAACAGGGCCAAGAGAAAATAAATCTATAATATATGCGTCATGCCTCAGAACTGCTCAAAATATCCTGGATATTAGTTATACTTTTATCAGGAGAAACAAGGAGAAATTCTTGATGTTTTCCATGATATTCAGTAGGGCATAGAAATCTCTAAAGACTGAATTCCCCAAATCTATTAGGAAAACTCAAGCATACACTTTTTTTTTTCTTTTTTTTCAGTCAAAACTTATGATTTTTTTTTAATTGGCTGAGCTTTGGCTTTTAATGTGGCATACACAGTCCTCCTCCTCTGCTGGAAAGGCTTCAGTCAAGCAAGCAGAACAGTGCACTGAAATCCAATTCCAATCCAGCTCTGTCTTTGGCTCACCTGTCTCTGCCTATATAAAATAGAGATGATATTCTTTCTGTCCTTGCAGGTGTGTCCTAAGAATCCATGTTTGTATTGTGCTATGCCTTCCTCCAGTGGACAGTGGACTTTTCTGTGACTATATTTTCTTCTATTTTTACATGGAGGTGAATTGCACCGTTGGAGGAAAAAATTTAGTCTCAGTCATTAGAGAGTGACTTTAATCCCATTTTCTCTAGGCTTCAGCCAGGAGATTTCATTCAGCTAGCAATATGCCTCTCATGTCTTGCAAGGGAGTATGTTTTCCTGTATGGTGAGAAGGTATGATGGTAAGTTTAATACGTACTAGGAGTGCAGGCCCTGGAACAAGTGGAGGAGGACAGTTTTGGAGCATTGCACTGGCTCTTGGACTCCCAGAAAGGATTGACAGGAAGAGTAATTAGACAAAGCACATCAGGTCATTTCTGCTGGCAGCAAAGCCATAACCTTGCCACCTTCCCTCGTGTCCCTCTAGCACTGGCATGTTCCTTCACAGGGTGTGCAGAACACCTGGGCTTTACTTCTGCTCAGAAGCACCTTCTGGAGAGCCTTTCTAATGGCTGTGGTGGAGTGCAGGGCAATTCGCACAAATGAGGGATGTGAATAACCTCTGCTGAGTCTAAATCACCCTGGGATGCAGCCGCTAGTACAGAGGGACAGCGTGCAGGCAGTACAGCTTGGCAGGCTGAGGCTGCTCTCTGAAGCCAGACTGCATCCTGCAGCCTCAAGCAGAGCGCTGCCGGGATGTCCTCCTCACTCCCCTGCAAATACCCTATGGCTTGAGGTGCAGCCCACAGCGAGCTGGAACATCCGGACACCAAGGAAAACCTCTCGCCAAAGAGCTCCGAGCCCATGACCTCAAGTCAGCAAAAGCACCGACCACTCAGAACACACCATTCCGGCATGCACATTAATGACATCAATTATTCACATATTTCACTTTTATTTAACATTTTCCATACTACTATGTTCCCTTTACTGTCCCCTTATTAACAACTTACGCATGCACAAAGGGCGAACTAAAAATACATTTAATACCGCTGCAAATGCAAATGGTTTTATTTGTTTTTCAATGTTTACTTGCTTGACTGGAGCTTTCCACTTGAGTCTCATACCCAAGCTAGTTACAACAGATTGTAAAGTGGGATTCATGCCTCAGTAAAGACAGTTTGCTTGCTTAACAACACAAGACAAATGCTGGTCTGAAACAATGTCATGAGGTCAATCAGGTCTAAGAATTTAAACACCAAAAGATTTACAATTACATTTTGACAACCCTCTCTGCTCCTCCTTCACTTTCCCCAGGCAATAAGGATCATTTAAAGCTTTGAAATATGGGAAGCAGAAAAGGAGTCATTAATTTTACTTACACAACAGCATTCACACTTGTAAGGTTTTGACAGCTTCACTAAACCCAAAGGAATTCAGATAGCTACAGCAAATGAATGCGTACCAATACTCCTATTGAAAGGAGGTAGTTTTAAGGGCTGAACACATATTTTCTTCCTGCAGGAAGCTGACAGTGATGAGAGTATATAGGATGTTTTACTACTGCATTCACATGATGCTATTTAGTGGTTTTTTTCCTCCTGTTCAGCATATTCTCTTTGTATTTCTGAAATCTGAACTGCAGCAAGTCAACAGATTATTTCAATGTCTTAAGATGCTCTGACCTGACTGCCATACTTAGCACCTATTGTTTTCGATAAGGGAAAGAGACTCCTTAAATGTTATATTTGCCACTCAGAAATTTCAGATGTTGACAGGGCCTGTCTGAGGATAAGAAATCCAATTGCAGAGAGCTAAACATATATACACCGAGCTGAATGCTTTTAAAAATGACTATTGTGGGATTTAATTTTTTTTTTTCATCATGGTCAAGATTTTGGATGGAAATTGAAACACTTGAAATGAATCCATAATAGGTCACTGCATTCCTATCTGAGACAGAAGGAACGTGCTTATGTCTTCAGAAGGGAAGACAGATGAAGGCAGGCAGGCTGCAGAATAAAACAAGAATTAAGTGATGGCCACTTGCTGATCGTTATGCCACTATCTGTCCATTTTCTGTCTGGATGCGGGTAGTAAATGCCACATGAATTTGAATAAAACCCATTATTCACACTCACTTGTAGACATGATGATAAGGGTTGCTTGACAGATCTTACAAAGGAAAATTTGATGTAATTGAGCGTGTTGCTGTGTTGATTCTTCTCCAGCAAAATACCCTACCTGCAGGAATATTTTAAGACCTCACTAAACTTGCAATTGTGACAGAGAGTTAGAGGTTTCTGCTTGTCTTTTTTGTATCCTTAATGGGTCTCTACAACAACAGATGGTGAAATGTCTCCTGAGTAAGCCAAATGCCAGTGCTTTTTCTTACAGGACCTCATGCAAAAGCACTAACATCTCAGCTCCTGTTTGTTCTGATAACGATGGGCTTGTTCCAGTGGACTTTAAAGTTACTGGGTGCCTTTAATATGTTTTGGATCAGCTTCTTGAAACATCTGAATGGGGCAGACAATATGTTTTAAATACTTCCGTATGGCTCCCACAGTTTCTTTTGCATGTGCTGATAAACAAACTAATGATTTCTCTTCCAACAACACTTTCATTTTGTAATACTGCTGATGCACAAAGAAGTTAACTCAAGTGAAAGGTCATGGTGTTTTGAAGGAGGATTTAAAACACCTTTCTGCCCCTCCTTCTCTTGAGTCAGGGACTTCCTAATTCTGACATGGTCATGTCTGCTGACAGTGAACCTGTAGGGCTACAGCTAACCAAGATTAAATGGGTGAGGATCATCTTGACCAGGTTTGCCAGACTTTGATCCTTCTTTCCCCTAAACCTATTGCTGTGTGGTATTGCAGGAACAATTCAATGTCTGTCAGGGAATATTTAGAGCTATTTCATATTCATAAAGCAGTTCTAATTCACTCTTTTATCTCATGATGGTTAACTCATGGTGATCAGGAAATCTCAGCTGAATTCTCATTTTTGTGTCAGGTGTAATGTTGGATAGCAGTAGGTGAAAGAGAGGGACTCATATGAAATTCTTAAAGTATTGTAAATTTATTTTGGCTGCTGCCTGATGAGTTTTCATATGTATTGAGGAAAAAAATCATGCTCAGCAATTCTCATTGCTTCACAGAGAAGTGCTGCATTTGTTTCAGGGTACGTATTGTGTCAAGGAAGCTTCGTGCCTTTCAGAGGACATGGCCTGTGACAACTGAAATCATCTGGGATGCCGCAGCTAAAGGAATCCAGGAACAAATTCCCAGGGGCAACGGACAATCTTTGTGCATAAAATTGTCTTTGAGTAAGAAGGGGGATTTCTAAAAGCATTTAGAATCTCTTTTACCTTCTTTTATACAATTTATTCTGAATTCTCTTGATCATCCCAAAAGACCTTCTCTGCATCTGCTCCAGTCCAACCACAATTATATTATTAAATAGAAGGAACCAGGAACCATTTGTTGGCCACTTGGCACAGATATGGTATGTCCATGCAGCCAAGCTCACTGGCACTCCAAAACCGGGTGATCGTCTTCCTACAGCTTGTTGAGAATGATGTTGAGGATGAGCAGAGGCTTCAGCCTCTTCCCAGGAGTTGTCAAGGAAGAGCTATCTCGGGCAAAATGCAAGAGCCAGCGACCATGCTAACATATAAATCACAAGGACAATCATGTTCAAGTAGATGGTATAGGATTAGACTGTTTAACTTACTAGTATACAGAAGGCCAATTTTGCCTAGCTCAGGTGGAGAAGTCTCCTGTGATGCATCCTAACACTGCATTTGCTTGGTTGAAGGCTCCATCATGGTTGCTCCCAGGCTTTCTCTCCTGGATGAGACAGTTGCATACACCTCTCTTTTAAAGGCTTCAGTATCAGAAGTTTTTCATATTTTCCCTAAGTTGAAAGCTCCTCAGCTGAAATCAGGAGAGGAGATTGGGTGCATACAGCCATGAAAACAACGAACACTAGTTTTCCCTAAAGAGTGCATTCTCTGTAGATGCAAGAAAGTGCTGGTGCCATTGCACAAAATACCTTTTATAAGCCTATGTGCAATCTGTGTATAACTGACCAAGAACAATAAATTCAAGTAGGAGTAAGTGTAGAGAAGGACTAGTACTTAGTGATCCTAATTTAAGAGATAAGAAGATAACAACTTCACTTATTTAGCTAGGGGTTTTTGGTGTCTCTCTGCAGGTACCTCAAAGGAGTGAGCACTCGGGTGGAAGAAGAAACTGGAAGACATTTCTGACACAAGAACAAAGGAGTATAACCTGAGCATAAACAATTGCAGTTTGGGAAATTATAAGGAAGTTTCTAAACAGCAGAGTAATGGGGTTTTGGAGAAGCCTTCTAATTGGAGGACTCATCACCAAAAATCAAAATCGAAGAAGGGGCTTAAAAATGAACAGAAAGGATTATATGAATTGATGGCTAATGATAGCAGAAACTGAATTCAGTGACCAAAGAGGTCCCTTTATGTGCTAACGTTGATGGTCTGAAAAGCCTCTAAGGAGGCCAGGCCTTTTTGGTCAGCAGTGATCGAGAAGGTAGAAAGCAAATCTCAGTTTATACAGGGCTAAATGCTCATGATTTCCTTGAGGCATTCCATGTTTCAGGAGAAGAGTCCAGCAAGAGCTCCTCAAGAGACACTCAGGGTGGCCCAACGTAGCACAGTTGTTCCCTCCACGTTGGGTGGGAAGAGTTAGATGTACTAATTTGTATTGGCAGTGTCTCTGATCCTAAGCATGCTGTAAATGCGAGGGAAAAAAATAGATAGCTAGATACTAATTTAAATCAATCAGATCTTAAATTCAAGCGCTTTCATATCCAAATTGTTGCTTCATACCCTAGATTCTCTGAGATGTGCCTTGTTCTTGAAGAACATAAGGCGCATAAAAACCACCCACCCGTTGCTTCAGCGCCATTTTTCTTCATCTAAATGAAATTTCTTTACTTCCATTCATCTTTACAGCTCATTCAACAGGTCCCTCCGCAGCAGTGAAGGGAAGCCTATTTCAATGTACTAATCCAGCTCCAAAATGGATTAATTGACTCACAGGCCCCTCTGATCCCTAGCCAGATGTCTCTCCCCAGCTGGCAAGCCTTACTAATTTTCTTGTTGGTGTTGTTAATTCTGGGTTTCCAGGCAGCAGAGGCCCTTCTCCACTCAATCAAGGGCAACATGCCCTCTGCTGACATTTTCTATTCTTTGGCCTGCTTTGCTCAGGGCAAAGATATTCAGCTATAAACCTCCTTTGTTGGCTTTTTGTCATCTGGCTTGTGGCCCTTGGAGAGGAGTGTCCTGTTGTGGTGTTGCATTTGGATGTGCAGCAGGTTGGACCACCATGGGGCAGTGATGAAGATGCTTGAGCTAGAGAAGGGAGAGATGTGGTGCCTGGAGTATGAACTTCAAAAAATGGCCCAGAAATTCATATCCATACACTGAATTTTGGAGGGGAAAAAAAAAAAAAAGAGAGAAAAAAAAGGGAGGGAGAAGCATTTCTTCTAATAGCCTGTGTGTTATAAAATGACATGAAATGACACAGTTCCTTGGGAAACAAGAGCAAACTCTAAACAGTAATTGGAGCACGAATAGACCAATTAGGACTGCAAACTGAAAAGCAACATAACATAGTGGATAGTTCAGAAGATGGCATCTGAGAGCACCCTGGGTGCTCCGTTCCTGATTTTGCCATCAGCTCTGCCATCTTGAGCAAAATACTCCACTTTTTCTGCACTTTGTTTTCCTCACATCTAATCCAGAATTAATGATAACCTTCTTTCAAAGATATCGACTAATGAGCAAGGCAGTGAGTAAGCTAAGTATCGCTTGCACCTCTGAACGTGTCATCATATGTGTTCAATACGTAGGCTTCTGCAGTGATTTGGCTAAAACCCTGTTGTTTTCTATTGGAAAGATGCTTGAACTAGGCTGTAGAAATTTGTTCTTTCCCAGGTTGTTGGGGCATTGTGATAACACTGAGTGAAAACTTAGTCTACATGAATTCAGGAGGATGATGCAACCCCGAGGGGCCTCAGCAATAAGCTCCTTGCACAAGTCAAGGGAGGTAATTTGTCAATGTGAGAACACAGGACTGGCAGACACTAGACTACCTATCTAGAGAGGAAAGTTGTACTGTTTAACACTGTGATGCTGCAATCGAGCTACTTGAATTAGTGAATCATCCTCATGATTTCTGAATTATAAAGATGGCACTGTGATTTTCTTGCTTCTTAGTAAGGGGAAGGGGGGGGGTCTTTTATCCTAAAAACGAAAACAAATTCCTAGATTATGTAAATTACAGGAGGGTTTTTTTTTCCTTTTGCATTGCCTCGTCTTTCACCTTTAAAGAGTAGCCTGAAAACTGCTCTCTATAAGAGCAAAAAAATAGTGCTTCTTGACTGCACTTGTTTTTTCTCATTATAGAAGAGATTGCAAAATATTTTTTTCATGACAAGATCAAGGAAAACACGGCTTGAAGAGACAGAAGAAATCAGTTCATCTCACGTGTGAGCAGAAGTTCAGCTGCATTTGCTATGCACAAATTGCTCCCAACTTCAACTAAAAATGGAGAGGAAGTCACTCCTTCACCATCATAATAGTTGCTTCCAAGTCACAGAAGTATAAGAGCAACAATTTGCTGTCTTCCGTCTTCTTTAGCCTCGGTACATGCCTTGTGTAAGTCCCACCACTTGTTTCTTCCCGCCATAAGCACAACCTCAGGGATCTGGTTTTACAGGGAACTTAAGGTTTCAACCTTTGCTCACTAATGTGACTTCTCAGAATCCTGTAAACAAGCATCTAAAGAAAAAAACTGTGAACAGCATGAACCTTCAATATCAATTACTGTGTTGTAATGTGGTGAAATCTCACCACAGGGGGTAAGCAGCTCACTTGGCATTTTTGGCTAAGGGCTGATTCTCCCCACTACTACCAGTGATTTTATGCTGACCTCCCTGCATGTGCTGCAGTTGTGTTGAGAGCGGAGCAAGGGAGGGCAGAGCTGGGCTCAGGGCCTGTGTGAGCGCAGAGAAGTGTCCCCTCTAAAGACAGGCTTTGTGCAGTCTCAACAGCGAGCTGGCATCTTTGAAGAAAAAGACTTCAAAGAAAACAGGAGGAAAGAAACAATGTCTAATCTTCATACAAATGTACTCAGGGGTTTATGAGGCTCAGATGCTTCCAAGACTTAAGAATTAATTATCGCTTGCCAGAAGTGAGCTTTATTCACAGGTAACTGCTACGGCACTCTGTGTCCTCTAAGTGTAAAATTCATAAAATTCTATTTAACCGATGAAAGCTTACTAAAGCTTACTTTCCCTCAGGGGTATGTGTGCACTTTCTAAAAGTCTGATATTAGCCTGTGCTCTGTTTATGCATGGTGAGGAGACACAGTCCCAAAATTTCATCTTTTGAAGCAGAGGCACTTGCAAACTGAAATTTTGGTACAAATTCTGTGACTGCCTGTTCACATCAAAACATGCAACACTGCCAGCTAGATTCTCAGTCCCTGTAAAGCAAGATTCTGTTGAATTCTGAATTATTGCTGGAAGAGACATGGCTTTAAATCACTCGTCAGCTCCATAACTGTATAAACAGCAAGGAACACTGTGAATGACTAAGAGCAGAGCAATGATACTCTAATTCCTCTTAGAATAATGGTGTGTGTAAAATCTGTCCCCCAGGCCAGCTGAGGTGTTCAGGATATCTGAGCACCTCACAGGCTTTGTTGCACTTGTCCTTATAATACCCTTTTGAAAAGAGCACTCCTGTTATACCCATTTTACACTTGAAGTTTGAAACCTGAGGAGGTGATACAGCCCATGCTTTCAGGGGAAGTGAGTGGGGAAATAAGAGTAATTTAAGTAGAAAGGAGTAATTCAAGGAGAATTTAAGTATCCAGAGGACTCATGTTTCTGATAGAGTTATAGCTTTCAGTAAAGCGCAAGGACTACTCTGCAGTACTTGATCAGAAACATCCTCAGCTCACAATAACATGTGCAGCATAACTCTTGGGTTCACCATGAGCTGCTGGTGTGAAGCCAACCAGCTTGTGTGGCTCAGCTGCTGCACGAAACGCATTAAGCTGCAATAACGGGGCTGTGTGTCCCAGCCCTCTGTTCTGTGGAGTACTCTCGAAGTTAAGGCTTTAATGAAAACAGCTGCTGCAGAAGCCCCTGAGAGCGGCACCGTCAGTGTGAACCACTTTCCTGACACAAGAAAAGGTTTTCAGACCCAGAGAAAATGTGTTTGACATACAATAAAAAGTTTTTGTTCTCTTAAAAGCCAGTGAACCCAGGTACCAGTACAGCGGAGAAGGGGAATGAAGACAGAGCAATTTGTAGCCACTTTGAAAGGATGAATCTCAGAGGCAGGATTGTAATTGCTTCATTTGAGATTTATATCAATACGATTTCATGAAATGAGATGAAATTTGTCTTGATATTTGCCCATTTAATGCCAGAAGGCAATTGAGACTCTTGTTTTACCTCACATCTAAATTCTTCATGTACTGCTAATAAAAAGGCCTCTATGTTCCCTCAGCACGGGCACAGAGGGCAAAACTGGGATTGCTGCTGCTTGGGAGTCAGTGGGATCATTGCAGAGGATCTAAGTGGCACAGAGGCATTGCATTATCCCATGTTCTTTTGAATTATCATCTAGCAGGAGTCAACCACAAATGACAGAGACTGACCCTGCAGCTGCATAGTGGGAGAGAGTGGTGTGGGTATTTATTTGCAAAGGAAATTTTCTTCTGCAAACATTAAAAAAAAAAAAAAAAAAAAAAATCCCAGGAAGCCTCTTCTTGCTGACCCTTACAGTTCCCAAAACAACAAACCCAGAACTACCTGGTACTGTCTCTCCCTCCAAATGGAAAATGTTGATATTTCAAGTATTTGTCTAATTGCAGATAGTTGACACAGCTTGTGGGAAGTTGTTTTTTGAAGAAAAGCCATGTCTCTGTCTCCTCTGCTTCCTCTGTGCCATAGGTCTCAGCTGAGTGCCCTGAACGGCTCCACCACGAATGTCCCTGACCCAGCGATGGACCCTCCACCCGCTCCCCTCTGGACTTGCCCTTCTCTGTGAGCATCCTCCTCCTCTCAGAGCAGGGACCAGGACCACACGGTGTGCAGAGCATCCGCAAGGGCTTCAGCTTGGCATCAACAGAGTACATCTGCAGTGGTGCAGCCCCTGTAGAGCAAAGCATGAGGAATCCGGCCCCAAGCAACTTGATGCAAAAATAGGCAAGTTGGCGCTGAGTTATTTTTGCCTTGTGGCTGATATTTGCTGTGTTTGTTGTAAGGTTTTGGTGTCACTTATCACGTGCCTGTTATAATGCGTTGCCTGAGGCATAATTAAATTCAAAGGGCATGTCGGTGCTGAAAGAAAGGGTTGCAATTTGTTGGTGTGCAGATTTTTCATTAAAATACAAGCAATTCTTTTTTTTTCTTCTGACTGGCAGAAACAATGATCGCAGGAAAAAAAAGTGCTATTAACAAAAGAGAAGGTAAGGTCTTTTTTTAACAGCTACCTGCCTGATATTCCCACACTGACTTGGAATCAAGCCCAGTATTTAAAAATAGTGGGAGTGCAACAGAAAGGCAAGCAAAGAGAAGAAGAGCTTTGATGTTGAGAAAGGTCTGGCAGGCAGGTGATGTGTATATCTGTTTCTTTGTGCACACAGATATCTATATCTGTACACACATATGTGTGCTTGTGTGTGCATGTTGGAGATGTTCCATCCCTAGGATGAGAAATTTGCCTCTGCTGCTGAAGTCTCTCTGCAAGCTCAGTTAATTAGTTCTCATAACACCCATGGAGGCAAATATTACTATCGCCCTCACCCACAGATGAGGAGATATGAAAGAACACAGAAAGATTAAGGGATTTCTCCTACAATTAATTCATAGCAGACCTGGAAATGCAATCCAGCAGGCAAATGCCTGACCCTATTAAAAGCAATAGGAGACAACATCCCTCAGTCCCAGAACTTAAAACAGAAGTCGATTCTTTCTTTGAGGAACACTGTGTCGTACATTTGCATAGCCTGAGAAATGGTCTGAAGTAATAAGTTCAGTCATTTAGGATCTTCCTAAATTGAGTGTTCTATTCTCCCAGGCTACTAGGGTCACAGGAATTGAAATTTTGCTCCCTGAATTGCCATGTTGCACAGCACAGTACTATCAAAAATGGCTGGAGGGTTTCAGCTAAACAGATGAGCTAGATTAAAAATAGATTGGGCAAAACTGGCTCATTAAAGAAAAAAAAAATCCTCATTTTAAGATGGAATTCATTCCTTCTTGTTTACACAATTGGTCCAGGGCAATATTCTCATGTCATAAGGACATTTTCATTTATTATTTTTAAGCTTATTTCATTAATGCTGGTAGAGCACTTTGAAGTAGAAAATGTAAGTGCTAAGTGATATCATGCTTTGAAGGCAAAGCTTTTTCCTTCCCAGAGGTCACGTGAAGCATATGTATCACCCCTGCAAATATGCATAAGTTGCTGCTGACGGTAGAGGGCCAGATTTCCCCTATATCTATTGCAGCATCTGCACACACGCTGCCAGTGCCTGGAAGGGGTTTCCCTTTTCAGCTGGGTGAAAATGCATTGTATATTGGCTTACGTGGCCACGGAAAGACTGCTGAGGTGAGCAGCAGTGCACATGGGTTCAACATGGGGAGCTGCCTCACTGAGTTTCTATTCTGCTGAAACACAGCGTTAGTGATCTCTGGGGGTTGCTGCTTGCTTTCTCTAGCCTGCATGGTTATAGGACAAAAGAGGAGTTAGGAACACCTGATATGTGAAGAATGAGGATAACAGACACCTGTAATCTCTTGGAGAAGTCTGTGACATCGGATTAATGTTGGAAATCTGTCTCAATGCCTCTGAGATTTGTATCCTTCCTTCTCAGACATGGATTTAGCTGCCTGTGGAGAGCCAGGTGGAAAATTGTCATTGTGCTGAACAGCAGCCCTCCTGCTAAACTACAACAACACAGCCTCCCCCTTGGCCTGCAGATGTGATTTATTACCTTGTCGTATTTCAAAAGATAATGCAGGTTGAGCTTGGTCAGTGCTTGGAAGGAGAGGTCTCCAAGGAGCAGGAGGAGATGGATGAAATGTTCCCTGACTCAGAGCTGGGGCAATAATCCAGCCTGGTGTTAAAGATGTTGCTTTTGGATTGATTGTAAAATCAATGTGTTGGTCACTGGTGGTCTGCAGAGAAGAAACATAATACCCAACATGACCGGACAGTAACTGCCAGGTATTTCTTTTTCTGCAAGGGTCAGCTTTGCAGCAGGTGTAAATTGGATGAATTGAAGATGATAAATCTGGCTGATTGCTTTCTCTGCTGTGTCTTGTTATATGAACTTAGAGGCTTTACTGTTTTTCTTTGTCATCTTCCTTTGATGTTACTTAATTCCTAAGTTGTACAAAAGCACATAAATGACCCTTCTGAGCCAGACCTAGAGCTCATCCTGCCCAGAATGCTGTCTGACCATTGCCAGAACCAAAGACATAGAGGAAGAATATAAGAACAGGGAAATATTTAAAGATTCTTTTTCTCATAAAGTTCCCAGCTCCTGAAAATCCACAGCTTAAGGACTCCCTTAGGATTATTTCTGCTTCAGACTATTGGAATGTGAACTTGATTTTTCCATCATTGTTCCCGCAGAGGTAGCGGAAAGCTTTAGCTGCTTAACAGTGTTTGCAGGGTTGAAGCCGTTATCAACCAGTGTCTCATATGGAGCAGTAGGTCTGTGATTGACCCTCCAAAAACAATCAGCCACACTTGTTCCCACTAGCTCTTGAGATGCTTTGGTTAAGATCCTGGATTCTGTCTACTGGAGCTTTGGGACAATGCACTGCTCCACGATGAAGTGCACATGCTGATTATTCATTAAATCACTTAATTGAAACAGTTCCAGTGAAGACGCACATTTCCCTTCTGCTAAGTGTGCTACCTGGATCTAATAAAAGAGATAATCTCTCCTTTAAATGTAAAAAGTATATTAAAAGAACATTGTTCTGAATGTAAAAAGATAATTAAAATGAAAAATTTGCTCTATGCATTAACCTAACCCTCTGGTTGCATTGCTAAACAAATACCTTTCCTTCATCTTTCCTCCATTTATAGCACAAACACATAAAAAAAATCTCATGGGGGCAGGGACTTCAGGTTCAAAAGCTGTGTTTTAATTGTTTATTTTTGTATGTCTAGTTTAACAAACTTCAATTTGAAGTAGGAAAGATAATAAATAATCCAGTAGTGAAATCAGCAAAGTAATTGGAGCATCTCCACTGACTCCATTATTTTAGTGGGTCATTCCAAGACTGAAAAAACTGAACCCCTTTGAAGACTGCCAAGTGTTTAAGAATCACCACTGCAAATACTTTCTGACTGTAGTAATTAACTGTGTTTTCTTAGCTTGGAAAGTGAGACCCTGAAAAACATATTATAAGCCCTTGTTGAGTGTACAAGAGGTTTAAAGAGAGTATCAAAAAGAATTGGGCTTCACACTATAAGAAAATACATATTACAAAAATTTCTTGAAGGAGGAATATATATTTTATGTGCACCTCTCTGTTTAGACACAGAAATAGAATGTGAGCACACTTCACAACTCATTTAGACACAGACATTTTCAGACTAGGCCATACCCAAGTCCAATGTAGTCCAACACCTTGTCTCAGAGAGCAGCCAGCATCATATTTTGCAAGTATAAGAGAATTTGTGGGGCTGGTTATGTTTTTCCAATGAAGAGAAATATCTTCCTAATCTCCTATTGTGATTGTTCCTGTTATTATGTACACGTCTAATTTCTATCCTTAGTAGAAAAATTAAAGTTCTTATACATACTCTGGATATCCTTGTCCAAAGCATAAAATACTTTGTCTTAATCATTCACTGAATGACTATAAACCAGCCATAAATATGAATTCTGTGGATATGGATTCAGTTAGTTATTCCCATGCATATGCCCAAAACAGATTCGCATATTATGTTTTAACTCATTGGAATAAAAACAACTTGTTTCCTATGACCATGGCAGCAGCCAAGACAAATGGGACTTTGGCTTGTGATTTTCAGTGAAGCCCTGGCCTTTCCCTGATGCTCACACCTACAGATTTACCCCAAAGCCACCAGGCTGTGGATACTCTCACTGACGGGAGCAGAGCATTGTGCTACCAAGGTAGGATCCTGCTGACTTGGGTCTTACTGATACCGGTTGCCTGCAGCAAGTCATTTCCCCTTTATGTTCTGCAGTTCTGCATCTACACAACAGATAAAGCGACACTTGCCTTTTTGCAAAAGAGTTAAGATAAGCCTTTGATTTTATATCTGGGTGTCAGCTTTTTTGTTATTATTATTATTAAAGAAAAAACCCTAGACTTAACTGCAATCAGCTTCCCCCTCAAGCTACATTGGAGGCAGGGCATTTGCACTAGAAATTAATATGGCTAGCATGTCTGCCTTGGTTTTGAGGATAGTGTTTTCATGTTCTTTTCCTTTCTTCACCAACTCTCTGCTCTTTTGAGCCTGCCTGCCTGTTTCTTATTTCTTTCACAGTCGCTATTTTTGCTCCAAGCAAAGAACTCACTCAGGCTCTCACACTCTCACGGGCTCTGTGTGCACTTGAGGTCAGGCTAGTGAACCTGACTGTCTCTAGAGACAAACTTTGTATTTTGCTTCCTTCTCTCATTCTTTTAAACCCGCTGCCTCCTCACGGTTTTCTGTCTCCTGTGTTAGATATTTTCCACTGTCTTCTCGTGGTGCTGGTGGGCAGCACTACTTCATGGCTAGTGCTTTGGACTAGTACTAGCTTGGATGCTACTCGGTGGCTTTGATGCAGGGTTCCTTCTGGCCAAAGTACCGTTTCTTCCTCTTCCCTCTGACATGTTTTATCTACTTCAGTCACAGGATTTTCAGGGAAAGACACAGTCTGTTACTCTGTGTTATTACTCAGTGCAGCACAGACCGGGTCCCCCGTGGTTCAAGGCACCATATGCTTCTTTAATATATACAATCATTATGGTGTGCCCTCACGACATGCCCTGAAATCATTTCACCCACTTAGCCTTCTGCCCTCTTCCTCGGTTGCGTTTTTTTTTTTTTTTGATTGTTTTCCTTTAAATGCAATTGCTTTTCCTCCTTTTCCCTATGTCCTATGTCTTGGAGGTCTTTAGTTGTTGTGTCACTTTTCCCTCTCTTACATTTTCATATCAGTGCTAACTTGTGGGGTTTTCCTCAGTTTCCCTCAATCTTTCTTCCTCCCGTTCCCACCAGCATGGGCTAAATCTTGTGGACAGCTTCAGTAAAACTAGAGTTCCTAAAATCCTTTGATTGGGGAGTTTCAGTGAGGCTACAATTAATTCCTGTCTCTGAAATTTGTTTATCTTCTTCTAGAGTGTCTTATAATAAACCCCATGTGAGAGATATGAATGATGAATGCAGGTTAATAACATGGGAGTTTTTGGAAAATTACATTAACATGGTAGAGCAATATGGGTGTGAAAACAGTGAAGCATGTGGTGAAGCCCTCCTATATAATAATATTTCTACTGGTATAAATGCTGTAGTTTATGCCAAAAAAAATGAAACTTAAAAATGCTAAAAAATTAATGCCTACAAAATGCTATTGAGAAGAAAGAAGGTCAAGGAAAATTACTCTGAATTTTTACTGTAGTTGGAAAATAATCAAAACTGGTGATTTTTATTCTACTTCATTTTAACTATCCAAAGAACTGAATCCTAGCTGTATATGTCAGACACACTCCCTGGTAGGCACTTCAAGGGAAAGGGATTCATTCCCTGCCAGGAAAGGTGCTTAAAACTAGTGAAATGAGGACCTTACTCTTCCCTCTGCAGGAAAAGATGAGTTAATCTAATCTAGTGTATATAACAGGCTTCACCTTTCCAACAGCTACAGTTTGGAGTGTTCTTCTTCTAAAGAGATTAAAAAGAAAATGGTCTAAGGTCACAATGGCAGGTCTGGGATTAATGGAGAGTTATTTGTGGTTTCTAATATGATGAAATGGAGATGAGACCGTTTCTCTTTTTATAGCAACACAGATGCAGTTCATGAATTTGGCTAGATGTAATGGAACATCTCTGACAGATTTGAGGTGCTGGACACAGGGAGACGCAGTTGTGCCAGATGCTCAGGATGCTCAAGAGTTTACTGTCTTTGTAAATATTTTGTACACCTGCATTAAATGTGTTATTCTAAATTTTTGCATAAGCTAATATCAAACAGGGGGTTGACAACAGCTGAGGTAAAACTTTAAGCAGGCAAATAAACTGGAGAAGCCTTGTCCTCTCCTGGTCAGTTTCTCATTCTGCCTTGACAGGCTGAAAACAGCCGACGAAAAGTGAAGTGGTAAATATTGAGTTATAAAAAGGAAGATCTGTTCCACTTTGCCCAATAACTAGCTAAAAAATGATAGCCACACACTACCTTTGGAGCACAAACTGTGTGACCCATGGGGGACATCCCATCCAGCAATCACAAAACAGCATATCTTTTATGTCAGGATATCGGCAGATCAGATGTATAGCTTGGCTTGCACTGGATAATGTAGGAGGAGAAGGTACTGTGGATCAGCAGTATTTAGGTGAAGGAAAAATTGCAGTCTGTAACATTGCCTGCCCTTCCAAATCTTTAGCTAGCACTGTGTCTGAAACATTGTTTTCAGGTGTGTGAATTGGTCGCCTAGAAGCTGCTTTCAAGGCAAAGATTTTCATTTTAAATGTTAATTCCCAATAACATTAAAACTGTGGATTTTGACTTTTGGTCTGTGAATCCAAATGGGTCTGAGGACAAATTTCATGACATGCATATTTTTCTATTCTGCTGAGAAAAGCAAACAAGCCTAATGAAAACAGACTTAAATCAATTACAGTAGAATCCATAATAGGACACAGGAAGGGTTCAGTACAGCAGAAAGAAGAGTGAAAACCATTGGTATAAATGAGCTCTTCTGAACTCAAAGCATGAGAGGAAACATCAAGATTAAATTTGCCTTAAAACAAAACAACAACAACAACAAAAAATACTCTGAGAAAAGGTCAATATAAGACCATCAACACCAGGACATAAGACCATCAGCCAGGAAAGGCTGAAAGGCGAAGGAGCGAGAGGACCACAACTGACACCACCATTCCCCAAAGGAAATAGTATAGAAAGCACTGAGCTGAAGTCAGGCTTCCTAAAGTGATCACTGGGAATTGGAAATTCAGACTGTGGCCTAAATCTCTAACTTGGTGTGTGTGACTCATGGCTTCTTGCCCTGAGAAACTGGAGACTTGAATCTTGTCATGTCCTTTAGTGATAGGAGAAAGAGGCTAGGGAGACAGAGAGGTGCAGTTATGAGCAGACAGGGCTGATTGTCATTTTTATTAAAAAAAAAAAAAAAGAAACAGAAAACAAATGAAAATGACTGCACGTTGCTACCTAACTATTTTTAGACTACGACAACACCTATTTTAGCACAATGTAAATTTTGGATATATTTTATTATACAACAGATCACTTATATATAGAAGAGGTTTTTTGAGTTTGCTGCAGCAATCTGCCAGGTACAACACATACACCCAAGTATTAAAAATACGAGCACATTAAAGGTATTGAGAATTCTGATTGATCCCGTGCTCTATGTAGATGAGCCTGCAAAGTGCATTTTCTTTTACCTGACTTGAGTTTCCTCAGTGGAATAGCAGGCTGTGAGCTAAAAATAGCCTGTCAATGGCAAACAGCAGGGAGCTTTCTCTCCGGCATTGTCTGTATTCTTCACTTGTTCTCTGTATGCTGAACTGCTGTTCATTTCTGTGGCAGGTCTGTGAGAGGAATTTGCGTGGACTATCCCATATAGAACCATATAGAATTAGCAAGTAGACTAGAGATCATAGGTTGCCTCCTCTGCTTAGCGTTTGGGTCATTTATCAACTTTAGGACCAAATCAAACCAAATCACAAATATATCCAGGAAAAAGAATGTTAATTAGATGGATAAAATCTATGATCTGCAGGACCAACTAGGCAAAGCCTACCTTTTGACTAAATGATAAGGGGAGAAGGTCACTGATGCCAGAACGTGCTGATATATGATATAAGGACAAAATTCTATGAAATTCATGTCTTTGATCTCATTTTAATAATGTTTGGTTGCTTGTTCATCTGTGTTTGGAGATGATGTAGCATCAACTCTTTCAATTGATCCTGTTCTTCCTGTTTTAAAAAGATCAGTTGCATCCTTAATATTCTCCCAGTGCTGATTTGGTTGAATATGACATATTTATTTCTCAAAGACAGATGTCCTATTTTATAAAATATTCAGCCTAATATTCACACTTTGGTTTTTATTTAACTCAACATGACGTTAAAATTGTATAATTTTCAGACATGAATTCTTTACATCTAGCCATCCATTGACAGTTGAGTTTCATTTTAAAATATGTTAACTCTGGACTAGAGCAGTTTAGGAGCAGTTTGGACCTAGTTGTGCATGAGTCATGATGGAAATTATTTCCTTGTTCTGTAAGTATTTTGACTAATTTAAGCAGTAAATATGCAGCCTGGTGAAACATTAAAAGTTTATCTATGGAAATAGCCCCTTTAGTCCATTTAGTTTCGTCTATGACCACAAGGAAGTTAGTGCTGGTGGATCTGGGGATTCAAAGGTTACAGAAGGATAACTTGGGCTGTTTCTTTGCTCTTCATGGTGCTGCAACTCTTGAGTTATTCAGTGAAAAGCAGTATGAGGCCTTCAATATTATGTTGGAAAGATATTTTCAGCTGTAAAGACATTTATGAAAATGAGCATTCTTAAACACAGAAGGCATCTGATAATAGTGAGTTTCAGTTTTAGTAGATGGAATAGCAAATAGATGGCTTATAGATGGAAAAGCATCTTGTGGAAAAGCGTCTTGTAGATGGAAAAGCAAATCACCAAAAATATCATCATTATTCCGTATCATTGATAGGACTAACACTAGCAGAGCAGAGGTGGTTGTAGTCCCAGTACAACTCCCACTATGGATCCAGTGCCTGCCAATATTGTAACTACTCCTCTGCCACCCTAATACTGGGTATCCTAGCCCTTTGATACTTGATACAAGCACAGAACATATAGATGTAGTGAAAAAAGGGGGAAAAATCCTCAGAAAAACTTGCCCCAAAGTTTAGAAATAACTCAGACTACAAGGACTGAATAATGTAGCTTGCACTTCATATTAAGGTACAGCAAGGTGAGGTGTTTGCAATTGTCATTCATATCTAGTTATGCCACTCAAAGTCAGAGGGACCGTGTTGAACTACTAAGTGGTACAATCTGAATATGTGAGGGAATGCATTAGATCAACTCAAATTGTACCAGGGATAATTATTCTATTTCTGACTGCCAAACAGTGAAATCCTGCCCAACAACCGATATTATAATGGCTCAGTCCTCATCCTGTTAATAACCATGTCTTTGTGGGCTTAAAGTCAGCTCTCTCTCAGAGAAAATCAGGTAGGAGGTGGAAAATTTGCATGACTAAGGTAGCATGGGACATACACACAGTTTTGAAAGTCCCAAGAAACACTTCTGCTAGCTCTAGGTGAACAAACCGCAGGATGAAAGACACTGCCAAGTACAGCAGATGAGGGAAAAAGTTAGCTTTGAGGAGAAGAAAGAAGTACATGAGGGAGAACATAAGAACCCACTGCTGGGTTCTTATAAGACACAGATTTGTGCTGTCTTCTGTGGAAGGAGTGAAGTCTCGTCTTTTATCAGTTTCGAATGCATGATAGTTGTTAACAGAGAAGACAGCAAAGATGAAAAAAGGAAAAGAAAAAACTCAACCTACTAATCACCAAATTCAAACCAAACTCAGGTGAATCTAATCAGGAATCTGTGTTCAAAAAGGAAAGCTGTGGAACTGATGTCTTAAGAAATCCTGATTCAAGGAGGAAGAGTAAGTATTTATAATATTATAAATGAGCCTAGCAAAAGTCACTTTTTAACATCATCAATTAAAATAAAGGGTATTTGCTTTAATCCAACCTTCTCTATCCTTAGACAACAGAGGCTGTAAACCTTATTCAGTTTTATGAGCAGTAAACATTGCTGTTTCTTCCATTTGAGAATGGTAATTTTTTGATTTAATACATCTCCAGTTTGGCCCTTATCATAGCCAAAATGGATGTTATCTCATATGGATGATGTGTAAACTGAGAACGGTTTGCATATTTGCATAATTTAATATTGGACCAGACTGTTGACATCACAGAATTATTGGAAGAATAACTTAATATTTTCATAAAAGTCTGAAACACAAATCTTTCAAATTAACAAGATCAGGAGGAACAGTGTGCCTAGACTTGAGTGCTTGCCAAGTTTTCTAATAATAGTTTTTTGCCTCATTTTAACACAGTTTTAATTAGGCACCATTGAAGATTATGAATAGCTAATTCACAGATCTACAGATTTTAAGGGTATGGGGACTCTAATGACATTTTAGCCTTATCTCTTGTATAAAGAAAGTGAAAGGATTGCCCTTAATTGATTTCTGTTTCAACTCTAATATCTTAACACTAAGAATTTAAGAATCTTCAGACTGGATTAAAACAAAGGTCTCTCTAGCATGTCTGTCAGTATTCAGGCTCTGACACAGATCATTAGTGTACACTTAGGGAAGCCTGTATATATGTGATATGGAAGATGTGCATATGGAAGAAATATGTGATATGATCCCTTTAACAATATATTTTAAAAGGCAACTTTATGAAAAACATTTGATCTCTATATAAAAATTCTATAGGATGAAAAATCTAAAGTTTAAATCACGCAAGCAGAATAGACAAAGCTGAACCAAATCTGCAGGAATCCTAGCCTAGATATTTGGTTGGGATTCATTTAACCAAAGGCCACATTATGTTTTCTTACATCTGAAATTGTTGTTCAAAAGTCCCTTTATAGTCAGCGAAGAGAAAAAAAACCTTTTTTTTTTTTTTTTTTTTTTTTTTTTTGTGGACATGATTCCTTTCTTTCTATAGTGGATGTCTAAAATGTGTCAATTGATTCACTCCTTAGAAATGTTGTTTTTCTCCTGACCACAATAGATGGTTTTCTAAAAATGTAGACCTCCACACTATGGTTGTCTGGCATCTTCAAGCTACATCTGATGAGGTAAATCCCGCTCTCAGATGATACTTTGTCCTGAGTTAAACAAAGAATTAGGTTGTGGAGTGAAACAACCCAAAGAAGTCATGATTGCTGGGCATTTACACAAGTTACAAAGTGCAAGTGCACTAGATTGCTACAGATAATACCTTTGCTTTGTTCACAGAGTCCGAATCCTTCTTCTGAGCAGGTGAAGGGGAGATTATCTTGCTGTGGAGAATGATCTCATGTTCTTGCAGGCTTCCGAGAGGGGCTCAAAGCGCTTCTGGTCTTTATAAGGGATGAGAGGAAAACCAAACTTTACCCTCACCATCGTTATTAATCACAAGTGAAAGGATTCAGTACAAACACATATTTTTGATTGGAAGTGGAAAGGAGAACTTGCCTTCTAAGAAGTCCTTTTCTTATGTGAAATAGGTCTGAGATGAAATGTAGGTATTTGGTTAACAGCAAGGAGTTCATAGAGAGACTATGTGATATGATGTTCAGACCTAGAGGCAAAATATTCAGCGTAGTTACGCAATCAGCTGAGCCTTTAAAGTGGCTCTCCAAAGAGAGGCAGCTCCACACACTCGCTCGGGCTGGAGTTACACACGACCTCGAGAGTGCTCAGGGCACAAGGTTCCCAGCGCCACACACAATGGGAGGCTTGCGGGCAAAGCGAGGGGGAACTGCTTACGTGTGAGGCACAGATCCAGATCATATTGTGCTCTCCACAGGCTAACTGTCCTCCAGTGCAGAGGGATTTTGTTCCAGAGGAGTGTATCTGAATCCAGAAAATAAGCTTTTATTCTGCCTTTCTTTCTTTTCTTTCCTTTTTTTTTTTTTTTTTTTTTTTTTTTTTTTTTTTTTTTTTTTTTTTTTTTTNTTTTTTTTGTGATTTCAGATATTTTTCTTTGCTGCCACTCTGAAAAAAAATCAGCATAAGTGTTAGGGACTAGAAAGGACTATCATCTCCTGAAGAAGCAGGAGACTGAAAGCTACTTGATCTGTGTATGATCTGGAGGCTGCAAGAAATTTTCAGGGAGGAAAATAGTTTGGAAGCATCTAAAAGATTTCATTAAGCCGTTTGCCTGTATTCTGCAGTGAAATAAGAGGATTAGCTGAACAGAGCAAGAGCTTCAGGCCTTAGCGCATGGCAGAGAGCCAGGAGTAAGGACCATGGAGAAGTCTGAACTTGTCTCTGGCCACCCAACAGTGCAGAGATCCTGTCAGTGAACTTTCAGCAGAAGGGAAGCAAAATGCCTTTTCACCAAGGAGAGGCGGAGCATGAGCCAGGAAAACAGCTATCAGCCTCAGGTTTATCCAAGTCAAGAGCATTATATAAGGAGAATGAAGTGTTGAAGTTTTACTGGTAACTGTACTCAGGAATAGCATAAAGCTTATTTAATTGTTTTCTGTTCAGCAGTCAACATAGGAGACACAATGAACAGGAACCATCTGAGGGTGACCATCTGAGCCAATGTTTTTTTTTCCTTTCTTTTTTCATGTTTCTTCTGCTATTGACAATAGCAGAATAGTCCATCCAAGGAGAAAAGATTATTGGGAAAAAAAATACACATTTTCTTTCATCCTTGAGATATTTTTCATCAATTATTTTTTATCATTAGGACCTCTTTCTTTTACTTCTACTCTATTTTCTTTTCAAATCAATATTATTTCTTTCACTAAATACTGAGTCCTTTAATAGAATATAAATACTTTCTTTAGTGGGCATGATAGCTACCAATAATCCATGTTAATAATTAGCTGGAATCATCATGCAACAGGATCCATTTAAAAAAAAAACAATAATAATGCATAGACTGAAATATCTCATCAAACCAAGGAGCACAAAGGTTTTCTGGTGCTACGACTCAGGGAGGAAGGACTACTCTGCTGATGAGACTGTGCCAAAACCCAGAAAACATTATTTTCTTTAAGAATACTTTTATTCCTTGTGATACAAATGTCTAATTGCACAAACCATCTGAAATATGTCTTGATCTCTATAATTTCTAGTTCTTGTAATAAAAGACACGACAAGTATCCTGACTCAAGACAAATAAACAAACAAAACCTTAGAGCCCTTTCTCGTTCCACAAGTGTTTCAGTGCTTCTATGAGTCTTTCCAGTAACAGCAACAAGGAATGTTTTGTGGCTTAATGGGCAGTTCACCAGACTGAGAGGTAATCAGTTTCAGAAAGCTAGGGAAATAATAGCCAGACTAACCTCAAACTCATGTTTTTCCAAATCTCATCACCAACCTCAAGCCCCATCAAGCGTACCCAGGCCAGATTGTGAGCAAAACTTCATCAAGTTTCGAAGGTGAAAAAGTACTTGCGAATCAAGGAGAACTTTTGCTACAGTAATTAGATAAAGAAGCAATGAATTTAAGATAAAAAAAAAGAACATTTAAAAAAAAGAAACATTTAAACTAGATAGTAGGGAAAACTTTCTAACTATAAAGGTAAGACAGTTTTGGGACATGCTCTCTAGGAAAGGTAAGGGTCTTCAGTATCAGAAGACTTCAAGAAAAGTTTAATCAAACTTTTGTCAGAAATGACAGGATAATGATGACTCTGCCTTGGGGTAGAAGATAGACTGAATGAATCCCTGTCTCTTCCAGTCATATTGAGGCAGCAAAAACTCCATGTAACTCATATTTTCGTGTTCTCTCTGCCTTTGGACCTCAGTGTGGCTACACTAATTTGTCCCACGAGTGCCTGGGAAAACAGGTACGTGACTCACCTTCACATGTCATCAAGTCCTTGTTAGTTTCTCTGTGGTGATGACCTAGCAGTCAGGGTATCTAGCCTCAGTTAAACAAGCTAGTGTATGTACCCTGATGGAAATATTTTATTGCAATGCAAGGATTTTGCTGCAACATCTTCTTTACTTACTTAAGTAAGTATTTAGAAAGTAAGTAGAATGAAAAATCTGAAACTGCAGATCTTATTGATCTCTTGAAACTATTAAATGATGGAACAAACAGTACACCTAACAAACTGCATTGCCAGTTGGTGTGATGTGGAGGAGGTCAACTGACATTGCTGCTAATTTACGATGGTCTAGGACTTGCCCCACTGAATCCTGAATTATTTTTTTATATATTTGTGAACTATTTATGTTGCATAACAAATCAAGGTTTTTTTCCCTGTTCATCAGATTTAGGATAGATAAAAGAAATATTTTGGTATTTTACAGGGTCAGTGTATATATGGGCATTGAATGGTGAAAGATGCTGCTGGGAATGGAAGAAAAATTCCAGAGTAGGAAAGAAAGGGTGTAATTTACCTAAATATCTTTTCTATCTTTGACATGAATGATATATTTTCACAAACTGATGCAAAACATAATGTCCTTTTAGAAGATGATATATAATTCTTTATCTCTCTTTAAGAAAGAGCTACTAATTTCAAAAAATCTTTTCTTTCTGATTTTCTTTGCATTTTGTATGAGCCATAAAGCCTCCAAGGAGTTATTTGAATTTCAATATCATCTCACACTTTTATTAAAATATACTCTAACCCTGCTTCAGTAATGAAGATGAAGATAGGGCCCTTATTTCTAACAACTGAAACCTCTCAGAACTTGAAGATTTTGTTTAAGTATACTTTTGATTAAATAATTACTAGGTAACAGTGTGAACAATTTGCCCATGATAGAAAACATCACAAATTCCTTACTTATATTTCTGTAGTTTCTGGTTTTGCCAATGTATTTTAAGTGTATTTATTACAAATGACACCTTGAGTTAATAATGTAAAATACCTACTAGTTTCATAATCATCACTGCAGTGCAGAAAGCATTAGACTTACAGTAGTTCTGCATTGACGACATCAATAGATTTACTGCATTCATTTACTTATGCAAATATTCCAAAAACATACTTGACTTTAGAACCTTATATAGAGTGTAGCCTACACAAGAGGGTAACAAAGCCTATGAAAATGCACAGTAGAGCTAAAAGTTGACAGTATAAGCCTTGTTGTCCCTTCCTTTGCTGTCCTAATACCAGGACTCATTTAACATTGAATTCTGTAGGTACATACACTTCCGCAGAGCTTTTACAGTAAGAGCAGGGACTGCTAATCATCTTAACCCTAGGCTGGGTTGTGCACAGATGAGGGTGTAGCATGTTGTTGCCCCTAGACCAGAACAGGGACTGAACAGCCTTTTGTGATGAGTCTACACTGAATTAAGCAGAAATTTATCCCTCTGCTTCTCTTGACGTGTGCATGCATGTCCTGCCGTCTCATGCATGCAAGTATCCCCTGCCCACAGGACAACCTTCTTTGGTCCTGAAATGTGACCTTGTCCATCTTTTTCCTGCTTCACAAAGAGAGGCCTAGCACTCTGTTTTTGCCACCTCTTCTCTGCCACCCAAAGCATGTAGTGGAAGCTCTGCTTCACTAGTAGATACCCAGTTGTTTCCGATGGAAGTAAATGTTAGCAATGCAGAGAGATACATTGCAAGATCCTTGGGGCAAAAAACTTGGACTTTGTTCAGATAATCTAGAAAGGAAAGAGTTGGAAGGGATCCTGGAAGATGTTCCTGATCTTTTCCATTACTCAGAGCAACAGCAACTTTTGTTTGTATCTTATCTGACTCTTGCCTTGTTTTACTTAAACACCTTTCTTTGATGATGCAAACTTCTCAGACTTCCCAAATACTTATTCTATTGGCTCAGTTTCCCTATTATTACTTTTTTTTCTATAATCATTCAGTGTGACAATTGAAGGTTATTACCTGCCTATGAAAAAGTTTGAGAACATTTTGCCATGCCTCTATTTTTTTCTTTTTTTTTCTATTCTCTGAACTCTGTCTCAATACCTTGTATTTTTTGCTTGAACTGAACACCATATTCCAAATATGGTCCTACCGATGCTGAGTAGATGGTAATATTTATGCATCATGTCTTGCAGACAATATTCATAAAGATGAAGAATGCATTCACATTGAAAAAGACATCCTTGTTTAAATTTGGTCTTGAGAAAAGAGTCACTTCTTGAAGTCATTCTGCTAATGCTATGTTATGTGTTTTCATAGAATCATAGAATGCTTAGGGTTGGAAGGGACCTCTAGAGGTCATCTAGTCCAACCCCCCTGCACACGCAGGGTCCCCTAGAGCATGTGGCACAGGGTGATGTCCAAGCGGGTTTGGAAGATCTCCAGAGAAGGAGACTCCACCACCTCTCTGGGCAGCCTGTTCCAGGGCTCTGTCACCCTCACTGTTAAGAAATTCTTTCTCAAGTTCCTGTGGAACTTTTGGTGCCTCAATTTGTGGCCGTTTCCTCTAGTTCTATCACTGGCCACCACTGAGAAGAGGCCAGCCCCCTCCTCCTCACTCCCTTTCTTGAGATATACATTAATCAGGTCCCCTCTCAGTCTTCTCCAGGCTGAAGAGGTCCAGCTCTCTCAGCCTTTGCTCATAAGGCAGATGTTCCAGGCCCCTAATCATCTTCGTGGCCCTGCGCTGGACTCTCTCCAGCAGCTCCACATCCCTCCTGCACTGGGGAGCCCAGAACTGCACACAGTACTCGAGGTGCGGCCTCACCAGGGCTGAGCAGAGGGGCAGAATCACCTCCCTCGACCTGCTGGAGACACTCTGCTTAATGCACCCCAGGATCCCATTGGCCTTCCTGGCCACGAGGGCACACTGCTGCCTCATGGTCAACTTGTCATCCACCATGACGCCCAGGTCCCTCTCTGCAGGGCTACTCTCCAGGAGGTCGGTCCCCAGCCTGTAGGCATGTCTAGGGTTATTCCTCCCCAGGTGCAGGACCCTACACTTGCCCTTGTTGAACTTCATGAGGTTACTCGCCGCCCAGCTGTCCAGTCTGTCCAGGTCCCTCTGGATGGCAGCGCAGCCCTCAGGGCTGTCAGCTATTCCTCCCAGCTTAGTATCATCAGCAAACTTGCTGAGGGAGCACTCCATCCCTTCATCCAGGTCATTAATGAATAAATTGAACAGGACCGGACCGAGGTTTGAGAAAGAACCGTTATTTGAGAAAGGACTGTAGGATTCAACACCCACATTTAAAATGAATTTATTAATAAATAAACATAAATGAGTTAATACATGCAAAATAAATTTGGCAGATGCAATAATGGAAACAAATAGAAGAAAAATTAAATGGATTAATGCATGTAATCGGTCTTAGGTTGCCTAATGAACAATTAGCCTAATATTTAATCCCCCTCAATCCATTTGTTTCTGTGGTTCTTATGCTCTAAAGATAAACATAGTTGATTCCAAATCTGCTTTTGTTTTTGAAACTATTCATATTAGTATTTGTCCGTAATCATTGGGATGAGAACTGTCCTATAAATGGGAATGGACAAAGCCTGGAAACATTAAAGATACATTATCTGATGCTTTAGGAAAAAAAAGAAGCTTCAAAATGTTGCAGCTCTCTAAAATAAGACTGAGGTAACTTCTGCTGATTAGAGGCAGCTCTTTACATAAACACTGTTTTTTAAGGCTTTGGGAACAAACTGTTCACCATCCAATCAATGGTATTACAGAGATAGTCTTAACTAACTATGGTGAGACAGTGTCTTTTAAGGACATGACTTAATTAGCATAATCTAATTTTAAGACACACCTTAACAATCCAGGAAAGTATTCAGGACTGACAAACTTGGAATCCATATATGATCAATGGAGGGAAGGAGCTGCATCACACTTGTTACCTAAATGTGTCCCTTTTAATCCATATCTGTCAAATGAAGAAAGTCCTCTCACAGAAACCAACCTTCTTTTTCACTCAGTTCACCCAACTAATGCTTGTTTAGTAGCCCCATTCTGAGCAGGTTAGCTACAGTGTGGAGGAAAGGGGCTAATCTCATCCAAAGTGGTAGCTTGTGCTGTAGTATAGACTCTGTCCAGTTAAACCTTCAAAGTAGCTGCCTACTTGTTCAATGGGAATTTAAGGCTTGGAAGTTAACAGTCAGAGACTAATGGACCAAACGTGGTTTAATTTACTGAGATATATTAAAACATCCTGTCAATTAATTTGAAGGATAGAGGGGACCTTTTTGTTAAGGTTTTCCTGAAATGTGGCAGAAAATTGAGTGAATGTTTTTTATTTTTATTTCTCTCTATTATTTTTTTTGAGTGTGCTAGTTGCTAATCCTATATGTATGAAAAGCTGCAAAATGCTCTCTGAGGAGCCTTTGGAGCAAGCACCTGTGGTTGATCTGTTGGGTTGTTTTGTACGGCCAGCTTGGGATAGGCTGGCTAGGGAAAAGTTTGTCCTAATGACAGAAGATAAATTAAACAAGAGAGGCGGAAAGTGTGCCTAGGGGGCATGAGGTTCTGGATTCTTGCCTAATGCCATGCTCATCAGGCTTAATGTAGATGAACTCCATGTGTATTTGCCAAGAGCAAAGTCAAACTTCTCATCTGAAGCCTCTGATGCCTACGATACTGAAAGCATGAGTAGCTTCTGCCTTTTCACAGGCTCATGGCAGGAATACCCAAATGATCCTGTAACTATATCGATGACAAGAGGCTTCGGGGACCCTGGGAACTTCTCTTTGATTTATGGACAACTGCTGAAGTTAGTGGTTGGCTGAAGTTACTGATAATGATAGTTGTTTCTCATCCATGATAGACAATTCAGCAGTTAAGCATCCCTCTGTTTATCAATGATTGAACTAGGAGGAACCCTAATAAATCTCTGTGGAAAAATCTCTGTGCAAAAGTTGGATTTAACTATTTGAATAGTTTTCTTCTGACATGTGAATGTGGATATGAGAGCTGGCTATTGTTTGGCTGAAGCCATATGTATGTGAACTATAAATGAGTAATCAAAAACAGTCAAGAAAAACAGGTAGCAAGTTGGAAGATGATGGAGCAGGCACATTAGTTTGGTCCTGAGAGACTTAGAGAGGTTTTTGCGCAAAGTGTAGGTTGAAGTGAAGCTTGGAGCATACAACAAAGAAATGGCACAAAGGCTTTCTTTGAGGAGTGTTGTATTTAAGTGAAGTCAAGTCATTCATAAGTTGTACTCATCTACTGGGTACAGGTTCAAACACAACTGGAAAAGGTCCAAAGGAAAACAGCAAGAATAGTGAGATTCTAAAAAAAAGTGCACAGCTAAAAGAATAATAGTTATTTTATTGAGTCAATAGAAGAAAAGATTGAGGGGGACATTATATAAGTTAATGTTAAAAAGCCAAAGCCCAACAACTTTGCTATGTAAAAGGCTAGAGTGAAAAAGAGAGCACTAAATTGCTCCTAAATTCTATGGCAGAGATGACAAGAATAATAGCCTCAATTGTACAGAATGGAATTTAGTTAGATTTTAGGAGACCTGCTATCTGCTAGAATAGTGCAGCAGTGGCATATACAGTTTTAGGAGGCTGTAGAATCAATTGTTGGAGCTTTTAAGGGAAAAGATCAACAAATAATAGGAAAGGCTTAAAGATATTTTATGTGATCTTTGGATAGGGAGTTGGATTATATAAGGTCCTTACCAGTGTAATTATCTATGGAACTATAAATGCTGTATTCGGGAAAGTGGAATGTATATGTACAGGCTTTGGAAATGAAACATTTACATCAAGAAGACCTCTTTCCATCTGTTTTTTATCCTAAGGAATGTTACACCCTTTCAGGGTAAATTCTAATTGGGACTTTGTGTCCCTATCAGAAATTTGTAGGTATTACCAAATTCTATTATTCTTTGAAATTGCTCTCTGGACACATATTTTAACTATCTAAATGTAAACAGAGCTATTTGCTATTTGCCTGTTTTATTCTTTAAGACTGGTGAGTGTGCACTAGACAGATAGGTTGAAAGGAGTAAGGAGAGTCTCGGTTCCACCTTCTTACCTCCTGACCAAAGTATCAGGGTCAGTGAAATTTTACGGTATAGCAATATCTATCAAGGATAACTAGGGAACAAAGCAATGCAGGTTCACATCAATTCCTGCTGTTACATCTGAGTGGTATAATTTACTTTTCATTCTTTGCTCAGGACACCTGCATTTCCAGTCACATTATAGATCCTATGACCTGGAGTTACTTCCAGATGAGATTCTGCTTCCCTTCTTCACCCTGAATAATACCACTGGGAAAGTGCTCCTCTGACCTTGATCCAGAAGGCATTAATGTTGACCTCTACCTCTAAGTTTTGTCCTAGATATTGGCATCTGGGATAAATCTTGAAATTGATTGGTGTTAATGAGAAATTTGTAGTCTGTAAAAATGTTGAAAATGGCAATAAAACAGAAAAAGAAATCAATCTTTCCCTGTTCATCAAAGTTTTTAATGCTGTTGAAGTGCTCAATATTTTAAATAGTCCTTCAAATAGTATGTGAAGTTGTTGAAATTAAAGATATCTTTTCTCATGTTTTCCTTCTCAGTATTTCACAGATGGTGGTTCTCTTAACCTTCTTTTCCTGTTTTTGTTTGCTTAGAGGATCAAAGATTTTCTGTTTATTTCTTTTTCTCCTGACCAGCTTCTGGAGTGTTGAAAACACCACCAGTATACCGAGTTTACATTACAAATGAGTTAAAATTTCCAGCCTGTCAAAGCTTTTCTCCTAGGATACCAAGAAAAGCAAAGTTCAGCTAAACTGCACAATTAATCTGAGATCACTTCTGAAAGAAAAAGAAAAGGTTGTTTTAAGCAGAGCTATTCTCTTCTTGGAGATTTAAAGTTTGCTGCAGAAAGCAAAATTATTATTCTCTGAAAGTTATCTCCCTTTATTTGTATTCTTGGAGCTGCCCCATTAGATCATCTTCCCTTTCCACTGATAAAAACATCTTAATGAATCAAATGTAGGATTAGCCATATGCAAATACAGCTTTATCGACAGCAGCATTGACAAGGAAATGGATGAAAAAGGACAGGGGCTGCATGTTGGTTTTGCTAGAACAGTAATTGTTTTGTTTTACTATAAAGACCCTGAGACAGACAGCTTATATGCTGGTTCCAAAGAAAACACTCATTTTCAAATAAATGTATCCTGTAATAACTTCAGAATGAATAAATGTCTGGTGACTGATTTGGAGGATTTGGCTGAAACAGATTTCGTTGCTGATGTACCACTCCTACATAAATGTTTGCTATCTTTTTCTCAACTTCTGAAAGCAAAAAGGTAACTCAATCTAGGCATCAGCCCCATGTAGGATGGGTGCACATCTCTATGAGAAAACACTTTGTCTGTTGATCTCATTGTCTGTTATTGTCAAAGCTCATCAAAAGCCCTGATGACTTCTAGGAAGAAAGTGAGCAAACACAATTAAGAGAGCCCAAGGGATTACATCAAAACCAGTTTAAGAGTAGATTTGACAAGAGTACTTTAGTGTGTTTTAATAGTATTTGGAAAGAAAATATTAAGAAGATCCCTACAAGCTTTCCAGATTTTCTAGTGATGTATTGTCCTCTGATAGTGTTCTGTGGACAAATATATCAAAATGAGGAAAACCTGAACTTTATTAATATCTATACAAATAATGTACTGTACAGATGAGCACTGTGAAATCTGCTTTTCATGTTGTTTTTCTAATTTTTAATCTAGGATTATCACCAATATCATGATTTTTACAAAAGAAAGATCTAAAATACTAACTATATGTATCTGATAGTAGATAAAACCAAGACCTTTCATCTTTTCTATGCTGACAAAGCTTGAATCTGTTAAGATGGAACCAAATCTAGTGTCAGATGACAGAAAATATTTTCTTTTGACTGAATAACCTAATGTAAAAATGCCACTCAAAATCAATGACAAAAAGCCAGAAAGTCTATAGTTATATTCTCATCTGGTCAAATTCAACACTCAAATAAATACATAATCTCAATAAAAACTTTGAGGAATTTTGCAAAATGCCTCTTCTTAGCAAAGTCAATTTTATTATAGCTTTATATAAAGCTATAAAATGGATATAGTATATCAAATTTTAAACATCTGTGTAGATTAAGATCACTTTTGACATTTCTTAGCCATGTGAGCTGGTCCAATCAGTGACTTTGGATTAGTAAGAGTAAAATGGAAAAGTAAGAATTCCAGAACTGAGCCACATGTATTTTACTTCACAATATCTTTTTTTTTCCCCTCTCTCTCTTTCCCTCTCTCTCCTTTCCCTCCCTCTCTCCATTCTTTTATTATTTGTTTGTCTATCTTCTCTTCTTAGGAAAATACAGTGAGAGAAAAAAGAATCACGTCTCAATCTGATATGAGTTCTGGATACATCCCAGAAGTCTACATGATTATTTTTAACAGATGTCTTTGTCTATAAGATTCTAGACAGTAGGGTAGCCAATATCAGCTGAGCATCGCTATGTGTTTATCTCCCACCCATGGATACGTAACATTATTGAAACAATATGCTCTCATGCTTTCCTAAGAATTTCTTTGTTGGATGATACAATCATTTGAATGCACTGAATAATAGCAATAAAGATCTATAATATTAATAAAATAAAATAGAAATTGCCTGACAGAAAGCCCAAGATCAAGAACAGTTCAGCCAAAGAGTTCCTGTACACATGTAGGAATAGTCACAAAAGTACAGCCACAGGGCACAGGTTTCACACAAGCTGGAGCCAGTATTGGATTATGAGAAGTCCTGATCACACCTACACTAGACAGCAGAGATGCCAACCATCCAGATGCTCTTCAGATCTTCAACTGGCCAAGAACTATGGCGTGTACCTTAAAGAAGAGAACCAGTGGCAAAAAGGCCAAAGGAAGTCTAGGAGCCTTTAAGGCACACGCTATCTTTCTATAGGGCTCCCCTTCTCCATGGAGAGAAGAAATGTATTTAGCATGGAGATAGAGATGAAATATTTCTTCCCAGAACAGGTCACCTGACAGATCCAGCATCATCACAGACCTGCTCTTGATTACACAGTTGTGCAGCAATGAGCTATACTTGGTTTGCTCATGGTCCTTACAGAAGGCACATCTGCATGTGTGTATGTGTGTGTATGTGTGTGTGTGTGTGTGTAAAAAAAAACAAACAAATGGTCCCAGAAAAGAATGTTGTATCATTTTACTTACCACTGATGAAAAACCCTTTAGAAGCTGACACGAGAAGATCTTAGTGCCCAGACAGTGAATACTGGACTATTGCAGAACAGTCTCTACCAATCCATTCCTTTTGCAAATCAAGAAATTCATTTATGTTAAAACAGGAGTTGTAAGATTTTCAAGTCCTTTGGAAATAATGACCCATCTTATTCGTCACGGACCAGTGCAACAGCCATTGGTTTGAACACACAGAATCCAATGATTATTACAGATCAGGAATGTCCCTGGATGGTAGATTTGGCTCTGGGGTAGTTGGAAGAGGTTTAAGAAGTCACACCAAGCAGTCAGGCAGCCCTTCATCAGTCACGTATCTCAGCCAGCCTCTCTGCAGGGCTAATTCCGGGGGATAGTCCTATCATTGACAAATCTCAGACTCAGTAAACTAACGGCAGGATTCTCCTTTGCTGACTGCAAGGGAATGTCTCATTCATCTTCACAATGCACACTTCTGAGCACCAGCCACAACAAACACATGGAAGCCAAGGCTTGGAATAGACCTAGATTAGGCAGATTATGGATCAGCTGCTGGGATACTAACCTCCTCAAACGTGGCACTTTGGTGATACAGCATAAAAATTGTTCCTGATTTGTGAGTGGGCTAATTTGTGGAGCTTTCCACAGGAATGGAAACTGATTAATGAATCGTTATATTACCTGAATGAAGGTGCACTTGGTTCTTTGCACCACAGATTTTCAAATTCCCTTACCTTCCTCTTTGTTACCCAGCTTCTTCATCTTCTAACACTTCATACTACTCTGGAAAAATCAGAATCATGACATTTTCTCTACTAGTTTGCCCTCCTCTCCATCTGTAATATTTTTCCTTCGTCAGTCAATATACTTGAAGGCTATCCTCTGCCTTGTTGAATTTTCCAGCTGCCGGTTCTCTAACACGGGAAATGTTATTGCCCTGCTAGTTAGACCATCTGGTAATTTCTAATATTATCGATCTGAGTTTCTTCCCATCATCCACACCTGCTTTCCAGTCCCTTCCAACTACAACTGACTTAACGGATGTTTACTTTTCCCTCAGCTTTAATACTCATTCGAGTCTCATTATTGCATTTACATACCTTTTGTATAAAGACATTTTTTCTTTGTCTTCCCTAGTTTTTCTCCTGTAGCTCTTTCTACTTCCCTCAAACTGTTTTTTGGTCTTCATGAGCCTGTTTTTTTTTTTTTTTTTTTTTCCTCTATTCACCTTTCTAATGGAGCATTTCAGGATCTCACAGCATTTGTCAAAAGTCTGTCCAAGTCCCTCTTTCAACCATGAAATGTTCATAATACTTTTCTTCTTTACACTCCTTGCGTGATACATGTTCTGTATAGTTTATACAAAATATATGGAGTTTTAAATATACTGAGAAAGTGACTTTCATGGTCAAGGTCAACAGCGTCAACAAGGTCAACCTATATGACAAATTTTAAGGCACTCTGAAGGAAGGCTACCTTGGCAGCTGAAGTTAAGACCATGCCTTAGCATGCGAATAAATTGGATCTTAGCAGTCTTGGAAAATCAGCTACAGTGTTTATTGATACAATCTATTGATTTAAAACAGGAGCTCATAAGTTCCTGTATGAGCAATACAATTGCAAACTATAGAAATGCTCTTACAATCTCTGCATAGCTGTGAATGATAGCATAATAATAGTTCTGACTACATCATTTAATATTTGATAGGAACAATATGAAAATAAAAGCAATATAGTTCTACAGCATCTTTTGGTGTAACTTGGTATAGCTCTAGTAAATTCTTTTCTCTTTGACTTTAATAGGTTCATACCAATCTACGCCAGATGAAAATTTGCTGCATTGTTTTATGAAGACATTTAGAAATATAATAGCATATCCCTTGCAGTATTTTTGACATACTGAACATCACTGAAATAAACTACTGGAGAATCCTGTAAGGCAATATTTAGGCCAACCAATTCATTCAGTCACCCACTGGATTTTGGGCTTACCTGAAAAGGAACCAAAAGCCTTGATCTACAACAGTTAAAGCACTTCTAACAACATACTGTGTTTTGGTCCCAGTGGAAATAACTCTGACAATTGCACTGACGCTGTTCTCAGACATCATTGTGCCCATGAGAAATTCCTTTTTTTTTTGTCATATTACATCTACTATTAAAATAAACTCATGATTTTCAAGCCAATCTAAATTTCTCTAAGATGAAATGCGTCCTAGATTTTTCTGCCAGTTTAAGGGTAGACTATGACCATGAAAGTTATCATTTTTAAGTTCATAGCTAGGAACAGGCGCTGAGATTTAGGAAGGCTGTACCAAACAAAGGCTACAACCCTTCTGTGTCACGATAGATTCTGGGCATCCTTCCCACACCATCGTGCTCTGGACTGTCCAATGCTACATGCAGGGGCAGGATAGATGACCAGCCTTCTGCGAAGACCCCTCCAATGCCAATGCAACTGACACGGAGGTTAAACCACAAGCGCTCTGTATTTAGCAGCACTGGTGTGCTAAGCAAGAAGACAGTCTTGTCTGTAACTCTTTGACATAGACTAAGTTTGGATTGCTTAACAAAAAGTAGAAAGAAACATCTTGTTGAAGACAGCCTTTAATTTCATATCGATGAGCTGAAAGAAAAGCTAGTCAATATTACAAGATCTTTTCCTACAAGCATATATACCCTACCATACTTATCTATTTTCTCACGCAATAAATTGTACTATCTGCTTCTGGAGTATGTCAAACATGACTCTGTTGTTGAGTGTCATCCTGAGAGTGATGGTAGGCCTAGCATTTTATTAACCATAATAATTGGTCAATAACCATTATATGACAAGTTTGAAAAGACAAGGCACAGAAAACCCGGTAAACATTTTACAGTGCTTGGGAAGCAGCTTTCAAAAACTGAGCAACAGGGAAGTCTGATCCGGAGGGTGCTCTTGGCAGTCAGCAAACTCCTAGGCAGAATCCTGTGCCTCATAACGCTCTGTGTGGCCGTCCTCAATTCACTTAGATCAATAAGGAATTTAGCCCACTAGGTTTGAAAGAAAATTTGCAAGCTGACCCCAGTGTAGGTGACATGAGAACGAGGTCAGTTAGGGCTTATAGCCGTCTGTATGGGATGCTCTGAGTTTCACAATAATTTATGCTCCACAGGACACGTCCAGAGGAGCATTGTATTTGCACAAAACATCTGTACGGTTCTTTCTTTAAATGCCAGCATGTCTTCTTAAACCATCTTCATTTCTAAATTAAGATCCGTTTATGTAATGCAGACCACTGAACTGGACGATACCACTCTTTCTTACATAGTTTTTTTTATTTGGCTTTCCAGTCTGATTTACTAAGTTACTTGGTGAGATTTTAATTAGGTTTGAAAACATAAGTGAATCCAGAAAGATACTTTAGCCCTACCCCTTGCTTTAGATTCCCTCTTTTAATGAAAAGATTAGAATTTTAGTCCTAGACAAAGTGTTAACCTTTGCCTTGAAAACTTTACTTGCAGAAGCTAATAAGTAGGTCATCAGCACAAGTAACCCAGACAAAGAACTACAGCAATTAAGAAAGCATCTCAGCTCTGGGACAGAATTCTTGCTATAATATACTTTATGGTAATGGTATTTTGCTTGTTTTGAAATGATAGAGCAATTGATGGATTTTCTATTATTGTGGTTTTTTAATTCTTTGACATATACATCTATAGGACCTGAAAATATTGAGAGCAGTAGTGGTGCATTTTTTTTAAATTAACAAACAAAATATTTGCAAAAATTAACATGTGAAGGTTTTTTTTAGAAGACAAAGTAGCTCCTATTGTCCTTCACAGTAATCAGTGTGAGGAGAAGAATTTACACAAATGATTTTAAAGCATTTGCAGAAACGTTACAAGAAGACTTTTTTTTTTTTTTAAATTTCCTAAATTTCCTAAAGCAACGTTATCCATGCGACAATAGCAATCATCAACATAAACAGCAGCAGAATAAGGTGTAACAATTTAAGTGTATTTGAAGAAAATAAAAAAAAGCATAGTCATTTTTCTTAAATATGCATTAAATTAGATGTGTTACTAGCTTTTCAAATTGTTTTCATATATATTTAATCAACCTGAGACATATACTTATGCAAGCTGAAATAGGTACCAGTTTGTGTCCCAGGTTGTTCTGTTTCACCGTCTTCTGATGGAGATTTCTTTTTTAACTTGAATTAATTATTTAAAAAACACACTCAAAAATCACCTTCAGCAGGTGGCATGAACTGAGAAAAAAAACAAAGAACTCAGAAACTAGCAGCAGATCCTTAGCTCAGTTCAATGCAGTGTCAACGAGATGCCAAATTGTCAAGAATTGCTTGCTTTTTATCAAGATTGCTGAACTGTAGGGGTGGATGTGTCTGCAAAATGAGGCACTGAAGCACTATGATAACTTAGGGGAAAAAGTCTCCCAGATCTATCCCCCCGCTATACACTACCTACACACATGCATAAAGATGCACTTTCTCACACCCACATGTGTTTCTTGGTAGAAATTTGAGCCTAACATACATGGAGATTAAAGATATGTACCCACACACATATCTGAGTCTGCACAGAGAGTTAGATAAACATCGTCTAGGAATAAATGCACACAACTATAAATCTGCACATAGAGGCACGCAAGCACACATGGACATTGCTGTACACACACAGGCACACATATAGAACGATGTAGGAATGTATGCCAGACACATGCACAGGCACATACAACTCCAGAAGCACACTCTCGTAGCCGGATGCATACTCACCGCATGGATAAATAGATACACGGACATATGTGAAGGAGAGTTTATACAGACTTTATCATCCCTGTTAATTGCTCCTTTAGTTTTGAAGTTCCTGTCCAATTTTAGGATCCTGGGATCAACCAGGTGCCTGTGGGGGAGATTCCTTAGGAGGAGCAAAGCCCTTACAGGGTGTCTAAGGTTTTCCCCTTTCCTCCTTTTCTCCCAACAGCAGATGCCGGCAGAAGAGCCGTGCATCCAGCCCTGCTCTCCCAGCTACTCCCTTGGCACTTTGCACTCTGGCGTAAGGAAGGGTAGTGGATAGTATGCTCCACATTGCCCCTCACCCCACAGTCTGCCGCTGCGGGAGCTGGAACCTCTGGGTAACATCTGGACACAGCTGCTTTGTCCTGGGCAACCCAGCCCCTTGCACCACCGCCCTCCTCCAGCTGTGAAGCAGCAGGGTCCCCTGTACCCTGTGTGCCCTCTGCAGGGGTGAGCACCCTTGCCACCCTCCAGGAGCTTCCACCAGTTCCCAGCTCAGCAATTGCACCTCCCGTCAGCTCCCGGCTTTGCAAACCACCTCCCGAAACTTTTTCACTGGCTATGCAGCCTGCAGCCCCTTGGGCAGTGGCAGCCCCTCTTGTTCAGCAGGATGCAGGATGTGGGCACCGCGAGGTGGTGAGCAGGATGCAGGGATGAGGATTCAAGCACTGAGAATGGGAGTGGGATGCAGAGAGCTAGGATGTGGAGCCTGGGATGCAGAGGCTCAGGATGCAGGGAACCAGGATGCAGAGACTCGCACTGCAGGCGCACGGGATGCGGGATGCAGAGGGCGATGAAGGATGCTGCTGTCCATCTCCTTACCGTGCACTGAAGATAAGTCCTGACGAGCCTCTCTGACTGCTCCTGGGCATTGCAGGGTACCCGACGGGCTCGTTCAACATCCACCGGAGCGTTGTGCCCCCCAAACTTGAGCGAGCTGCTTCCTCTGGGAAGGCTCAAGCTCTCTCCCGCCTGCCCTGGCCCGGATCCCGATGGAAACTCATCACTAAGCAGTGGGGGTACAGCTGGGAAGCGAGGCGGAGGAAGGAGGGGGATTAGGGTGGGGGAAGCTGCGGTCACAACTAGTCACCCGCTCCCTTCCAGCCGCTTCCCATTCCTCGGAGCAACTTTGGCTCTGCTCGGCCGGGCAGCGCCGGGTGCCACCGCTTTCAACGGGGCTCCCCGGGCGCCTCCGGGCATCTTTCAAGCTCTGCTCTCCTTTCGGGACGAAGGGGATTGGTGCAAAGCCTGAAACGAAGAGGCGACCTCGGGCTGCAAGTAGAGAGCTCCGAAGGAAGCACCGGGGGCGGCAGGGGCCGGGCAGGCGCCCAGTGCGGACAGGGGCTTCTCCCCGGCACTTATGCGGCCGGCGGGGGTGGCGGCGGGGCCGTGGCCGCTGCCGCCGCCGCCGTGGATCGCGGC